>CM076852.1:45443433-46035053 GCA_039519185.1 Astragalus membranaceus
GGCCCATATTGTGTAAACTGGTACGAGTACGTACCATTTTTTCGAGTTCGTACCAGTTCGTACGATTTCGTACCTGTTTGTACCATTTCATACCATTTCGTATGATTTCGTACCAGTTCGGACCAAATCGTACGATTTGGCCCATATGGTATAAACTAGTACGATTCCGTACCATTTTTTTGGGTTCGTACTGGTTCATACCATTTCGTACCATTTCGTACCTGTTAATACCATTTCGTGGGATTTCGTACCAGTTCGGACCAAATCGTACGATTTGGCCCATATTGTACATACTCGTACGAGTTCGTACCCTTTTTTCAAGTTCATACTAGTTCATACCTTTTCGTACGATTTCGTACCTGTTCATACCATTTCGTGTGATTTCGTACCTGTTCGGACCAAAGTGTACAATTTGGCCCATATTGTACATACTCGGACGAGTTCGTACCTGTTTGTTCCATTTCATACCATTTCGTGTGATTTCGTACCAGTTCGGACCAAGTCGTACGATTTGACCCATATTGTATAAACTGGTACGAGTTCGTAGCATTTTTTCGAGTTCGTACCAGTTCGTACGATTTCGTACCTGTTTGTACCATTTCGTATGATTTCGTATCAGTTCGGACCAAATCGTACGATTTGGCCCATATTGTATAAACTAGTACGATTTCATACCTTTTTTTAGAGTTCGTACTAGTTCATACCATTTCGTACGATTTCGTACCTGTTCATACCATTTCGTGGGATTTCGTACGAGTTCGGACCAAATCGTACGATTTGGCCCATATTGTACATACTCGTACGAGTTCGTACCATTTTTTCTAGTTCATACTAGTTCATACCTTTTCGTACGATTTCGTACCTGTTCATACCATTTCGTGTGATTTCGTACCAGTTCGGACCAAAGTATACAATTTGGCCCATATTGTACATACTCGGACGAGTTCGTACCTGTTTGTTCCATTTCTTACCATTTCGTGTGATTTCGTACCAGTTCGGACCAAATCGTACGATTTGGCCCATATTGTATAAACTGGTACGAGTTCGTATCATTTTTTTCGAGTTCGTAGCAGTTCGTACGATTTCGTACCTGTTTGTACCGTTTCATACCATTTCGTATGATTTCATACCAGTTCGGACCAAATCGTACGATTTGGCCCATATTGTATAAACTAGTAGGATTTCGTTCCATTTTTTCGAGTTCGTACTAGTTCATACGATTTCGTACCTGTTAATACCATTTCGTGGGATTTCGTACCAGTTCAGACCAAATCGTACGATTTAACCCATATTGTACATACTCGTACGAGTTCGTACCATTTTTTCGAGTTCATACTAGTTCATACCATTTCTGATGAGAGAACGAGTTCCCTAAGCATGTGGAAGGAATTCTATAAAGAAAAATATTCTGCTCCAACATTTTAGAAGCCAAAACACATCAATAAGAAGCAATCATGGAATAACTAATATTTCCTATTTTATTTTTAATTTTCGTATTTAATTTTAATTAAATAATTTTAGGTGGCTTTTGATCTTTCCTAAGTTAGTTTGTGGGTTTTAAAGGCTTGTAAAGTCATTATGATGACTAGTGGAGTTTTATTTTTATAATTATGTTTATTTACTAGGTATTGAATAATGTAAATGCACTTATCAATTTATTTGATAAATGCATGATAGTGGAAATTTATTTAGTTTATTTCAAGAGTCACTTTAGGTTTCCAAAGGTTGTGAGTTTAGCCTATAAATAGGGATCTTTTGTACTACACAAATCAGATTATGAATATGAATGAAAATTGAGTTTCCTCCATTTGTGAGAGCTTCCCTTATGTTCTTGGGTGAAAGAACCAAATTGATCTTATCAAGGCAACTTGTGGCGATCAAAATCCATGACTTATCACTCACCTTCTCATCTATTTCTTGAGTGTGGCGTCAATATCTTTCTTTTAAGTCTCATCATCAACGCGGTCTTTCCTAGTTTGCCATCCTTTGGTATCAAAGCAAGGTTCGATTTGGACCTTTGGTCAAGAAATTTCAGGTTTTCTTTACCATTTTTATTGCTTGAGTTCTTAAAGAAAATGAATGAAGAAGAAATTCCTAGTGGTGAACTACTCTTGGTGAGGAGTTTGTTGGGAAATTTTGTGAAGGAGGAGGATAAAACTCAAAGAGAGAATATCTTTCAATCAAGATGTCTCATACAAGGAAAGGTATGTTCCCTTATTATTGATGGTGGGAGTTGTACCAATTTTGCCAGCACAAGGTTAGTTTCCAAACTCCAGCTAGAAATTAAACCACATCCCAAACCATATAAGCTTCAATGGCTTGTTAATGATATTGAGATGATTGTTGATGCACAAGTAGAAATTTCTTTTTCAATTGGTAAATATGAGGATGTGGCTGTTTGTGATGTAGTTCCTATGGAGGCTACCCATCTCTTGTTGGGAAGGCCTTGGCAATTTGATAAAAATGCCAATCATGAAGGGCGTACCAACAAGTATTATTTTGTTCATCATGGAAAACGTATTGTATTGGCTTCTTTGAGTCCAAATGAGGCGAGAGATGATCAAAAAAAATTGAGAGAAAAATGTGAAAAAGAAAAGAATGAAAAAGAAAACGAAAATAGTGAAAAAGAAAAAGAAAAAGAAATAGAGGATAAAGATGTTGTTATAGAATACTGTTATAATCCTAACATTTTTCCTGATTTTGATGATATTAATATTAAGAAGGTTGTGGATGACATTCCAAAAGAAGAACCTTGCAAGAAGACAAATCCACAGGTGCTTCCAGAGGAACAATGTAGTGCTTCCATTGAATTTCAAAAGAAAGACATTGGGAAGTCATGGCAAACTACTATACTAATACCTTCTTCTAAATTGGTTTGTGTGGTCAAGTATTGGGATTATTCTAATATTCAATTGCCTAACATTTCTTCTTTATGTCATGAAGATAACAAAGTGAAAGAAGGAGAATATACTTCACGAGTGGAGGAAAATTATGAGTTTCAGAAAAATAATTATTATGTCCAAGAAACTCAAGAGGAATTATATCACTCAAAGCCTTCCAATGGACATGGAAATTTCCCCATTGTGAAAGTTGCATGTGATGAGTTCTTTAAACTTGTTTTTGACCCTGGAGGTATTGGAGTAAGAAATTCGAGGTCGAATTTTCTCGAAGAAGGAGAGAATGATGACAACCTACCATGGGCTTGCTGTCCAATTTTAATTGCTCTAATTTTATTTTAATTTGTAATAAAATGTGTGGGCAGAACTTTGATTTAATTAGGCCCAACACTTAAGTTTATTTTATTTGGTTGAGTGTTCTTTTTATGTGTGGAGCATGGGCTGCTTGTAGTATAGGCGCAACTTGGTCTTTGCTATTGTTTGGTGTGTTTTTATGTTGATTTAAAGTGTGTGTTGAAGCATGCATAGTGGAGAACGAAAATTAGGATTGAAATGGGTGCAATGTCACTTTCTTATTGAAGAATAATCAGCTTTGGATGCTAGGGAGTCTTTTAGTTTTTTAAACTCCAAGTCATAAAGAAAAGACAAGGCAATTTAAAGAAGGAGTTACAAATTCAAGCAAGGCATTATGAGAAAACAAAGCAAATAAAAGAAGGAGTTACATATTCAAGGAACACTAATGCTCATTATTGTAAACTTTCTCTTTCTTGTAGCACATCAGATCCTAATGTTCTTTCCTATATATGTTTTCATCAAAATCAATAGAAAAGGAGAAGAATTTTAGTCAAAAATCACTTTGTGTGAAATTGAGAGCTTTTGCTCTTTGGTTCTGGATTGAACCATTATCTGATCTTATCGAGAAACCAGGTTTCTTGTGGCGATCCTCACTCATAGGCTTATCCTAGTCTTGGATTAGACAAGGTGGCGCCCCTGCCTCAATCACCCATCTTCTTCACTTATTCGTAAAAAAAGAACTATAAAGAAACTCAGTTCTTTGAATTGTAGATTATCTATTGCATTTGAGTTTTGTTGTTCTTTTTATTCTGTTCCCTAATCTCACTAGCACCAAAGCCACGAAATTCCTTTCATTCCTTTTCATTTTGTTATCCATTTTATATCAAAAATACAAAAATATAAGTTGCAACCTGATTATAAACCGAAAATCAAGCAAATGGCCAAATTCCACACCTAGTCCGTCATCATTAATGATGACAACCTACCATGGGCTTGCTGTCCAATTTTAATTGCTCTAATTTTATTTTAATTTGTAATAAAATGTGTGGGCAGAACTTTGATTTAATTAGGCCCAACACTTAAGTTTATTTTATTTGGTTGAGTGTTCTTTTTATGTGTGGAGCATGGGCTGCTTGTAGTATAGGCGCAACTTGGTCTTTGCTATTGTTTGGTGTGTTTTTATGTTGATTTAAAGTGTGTGTTGAAGCATGCATAGTGGAGAACGAAAATTAGGATTGAAATGGGTGCAATGTCACTTTCTTATTGAAGAATAATCAGCTTTGGATGCTAGGGAGTCTTTTAGTTTTTTAAACTCCAAGTCATAAAGAAAAGACAAGGCAATTTAAAGAAGGAGTTACAAATTCAAGCAAGGCATTATGAGAAAACAAAGCAAATAAAAGAAGGAGTTACATATTCAAGGAACACTAATGCTCATTATTGTAAACTTTCTCTTTCTTGTAGCACATCAGATCCTAATGTTCTTTCCTATATATGTTTTCATCAAAATCAATAGAAAAGGAGAAGAATTTTAGTCAAAAATCACTTTGTGTGAAATTGAGAGCTTTTGCTCTTTGGTTCTGGATTGAACCATTATCTGATCTTATCGAGAAACCAGGTTTCTTGTGGCGATCCTCACTCATAGGCTTATCCTAGTCTTGGATTAGACAAGGTGGCGCCCCTGCCTCAATCACCCATCTTCTTCACTTATTCGTAAAAAAAGAACTATAAAGAAACTCAGTTCTTTGAATTGTAGATTATCTATTGCATTTGAGTTTTGTTGTTCTTTTTATTCTGTTCCCTAATCTCACTAGCACCAAAGCCACGAAATTCCTTTCATTCCTTTTCATTTTGTTATCCATTTTATATCAAAAATACAAAAATATAAGTTGCAACCTGATTATAAACCGAAAATCAAGCAAAAACATAATTATAAAAATAAAACTCCACTAGTCATCATAATGACTTTACAGGCCTTTAAAACCCACAAACTAACTTAGGAAAGATCAAAAGACACCTAAAATTATTTAATTAAAATTAAATACGAAAATTAAAAATAAAATAGGAAATATTAGTTATTCCATGATTGCTTCTTATTGATGTGTTTTGGCTTCTAAAATGTTGGAGCTGAATATTTTTCTTTATAGAATTCCTTCCACATGCTTAGGGAACTCGTGCTCTCATCAATTTCGTACGAATTCGTACCTGTTCATACCATTTCGTGTGATTTCGTACTAATTCGGACCAAAGTGTACAATTTGGCCTATATTGTACATACTCGGACGAGTTCGTACCTGTTTGTTCCATTTCTTACCATTTCGTGTGATTTCGTACCAGTTCGGACCAAATCGTACGATTTGGCCCCTATTGTATAAACTGGTACGAATTCGTACCATTTTTTCGAGTTCGTACCAGTTCGTACGATTTCGTACCTGTTTGTACCATTTCATACCATTTCGTATGATTTCGTACGAGTTCGGACCAAATCGTACGATTTGGCCCATATTGTATAAACTAGTACGATTTCGTTCCATTTTTTCGAGTTCGTACTAGTTCATACGATTTCGTACGATTTCGTACCTGTTAATACCATTTCGTGGGATTTCGTATCAGTTCGAACCAAATCATACGATTTGGCCCATATTGTACATACTCGTACGAGTTCGTACCATTTTTTCGAGTTCATACTAGTTCATACCATTTCGTACGATTTCGTACCTGTTCATACCATTTCGTGTGATTTCGTACTAGTTCGGACCAAAGTGTACAATTTGGCCCATATTGTACATACTCGGACGAGTTCGTACCATTTGTTCCAATTCATACCATTTCGTGTGATTTCGTACCAGTTCGTACCAAATCGTACGATTTGGCCCATATTGTATAAACTGGTACGAATTCGTACCATTTTTTCGAGTTCGTACCAGTTCGTACGATTTCGTACCTGTTTGTACCATTTCATACCATTTCGTATGATTTCGTACGAGTTCAGACCAAGTCGTACGATTTGGCCCATATTGTATAAACTTGTACGATTTCGTACCATTTTTTGAGTTCGTACTAGTTCATACCATTTCGTACAATTTCGTACCTGTTAATACCATTTCGTGGGATTTCGTACCAGTTCGGACCAAATCGTTTTGGCCCATATTGTACATACTCGTACGAGTTCGTACCATTTTTTCGAGTTCATACTAGTTCATACCTTTTTGTACGATTTCGTACCTGTTCATACCATTTCGTGTGATTTCGTACCAGTTCGGACCAAAGTGTACAATTTGGCCCATATTGTACATACTCGGACGAGTTCGTACCTGTTTGATCCATTTCATACCATTTCGTGTGATTTCGTACCAATTCAGACCAAGTCGTACGATTTGGCCCATATTGTATAAACTTGTACGAGTTCGTAGCATTTTTTCGAGTTCGTACCTGTTCGTACGATTTCGTACCTGTTTGTATCATTTCATACCATTTCGTATGATTTCTTATCAGTTCGGACCAAATCGTACGATTTGGCCCATATTGTATAAACTTGTACGATTTCGTACCATTTTTTCGAGTTCATACTAGTTCACACCATTTCGTACGATTTCGTACCTGTTAATATCATTTCTTGGGATTTCGTACCAGTTCGGACCAAACCGAACGATTTGGCCCATATTGTACATACTCGTACGAGTTCATACCATTTTTTTGAGTTCATACTAGTTCATACCATTCCGTACGATTTCGTACCTGTTCATACCATTTCGTGTGATTTCGTACTAGTTCGGACCAAAGTGTACAATTTGGCCCATATTGTACATAGTCGGACGAGTTCGTACCTGTTTGTTCCATTTCATACCATTTCGTGTGATTTCGTACCAGTTCGGACCAAATCGTACGATTTGGCCCATATTGTATAAACTTGTACGAGTTCGTACCAGTTCGTATGATTTCGTACTTGTTTGTACCATTTCGTATGATCTCGTACCAGTTCGGACCAAATCGTACGATTTGGCCCATATTGTACATACTCGTACGAGTTCGTACCATTTTTTCGAGTTCATACTAGTTCATAGCATTTCGTACGATTTCGTACCTGTTCATACCATTTCGTGTGATTTCGTACTAGTTCGGACCAAAGTGTACAATTTGGCCCATATTGTACATACTCGGACGAGTTCGTACCTGTTTGTTCCAATTCATACCATTTCGTGTGATTTCGTACCAGTTCGGACCAAATCGTACGATTTGGCCAATATTGTATAAACGGGTACGAATTCGTTGGCCCATTTACCTCGTCGGCCACTAGGCGAACCAACATTTACCTACCGTTGGATCAATCGCAGATCAGCGTCTAATATCGCTCCTAATCCCTAAGAAATTGGAGCCATAACCCACGATCTCACTAGAACGGTTAGTGGGACAAAAACTTCCTCGCTCCACTCCTGAAGGCTTCCTCCTTTCGCTTGATCTTCAACTGCTCCCACGTTCTGTACACTGGCTTCTTTCCCTTGTCGTCCAAGCAATTCATTCTTACTTCGGCCATATAATTCCTCGGTTGATCCTTGTCCTCGGCCTGCAGCCATTATACCTAGGCAACCGAACCAACATGACTGTGGTACTCTATAGGTTGAAACTTGCTCCACCTCGGCTCTATCTGATGTCCCTCGAGCTCAATCCCTCCTCGGGGGCGTTCACATTGTGTCTTGCCTCGAGCTTCATCCATTATCCCTCGGGCTCAATCCTCCCTCGGGGCGTTTATATTACCTCTTCGCCTCGAGCCCCTCCTTTGAGATTGTCCCCTTAGCAAATATCTTTTGTCAATTGTCAGGCGATTCACCTCGGTGTCCTGGTCTTCTCTTAATTCTCTCTCTCGGTCCTCGGCCTACGACTTAATTGATTTTTGGGTGTTAACAAGTATATGCTGCTTTGAATGTACAAGTAAATATTTTGAGAGCTCTGTTGTCAAATAATAGTAATGTAACTCCAATGTAATACTATTGACACACAGTTGAATCTAATGTTACTGATTGACGTATTTTATATATATATATATATATATATATATATATATATATATATATATATATATATTGTTCTGGAGTCAACTAGGGGGTCCCATTAGCAAAACCAGGAGGTACGCTTAGCAAGTCATATGGATCAGCCCAACCAATTCAGCCCATATCCACCTCATGCGAGCCCAACATGCTTGGACGGTCAAGATCGACTCTACCCATTCGACGATCCACAAGAGGGCACGATTTCCTATAAATACAGGCAAACTTTTCCCTTACAGAGGTTCGCACTCTAATCCTTAGTACCTGCACTCTAATATTCTATATACTGACTTGAGCGTCGAAGTGGCTTGCAGGTACCCCCCCCCCCCCCCCGGGCGCTCGTTGACCTCCCGTCAGGACAGCAAGAGACCTACCAACAGCAGCTGACCTAAAACGCTGCCCGGTACAGAACATTGGCGACCACAGTGGGAGATTTCTATCTTTGGCATCATCACTCGAGCTTTTCTCTTGCTACTCCATGGCACCCAGAGGCAGACCCCGGGTTCAGAGCATCGCCATACCCGCACCCCGACCGGAGGGTACCCCCGAGGGCAACGTCTTGACTATACAGGACGAGGGCACCAGTCGACCCGTCCAGCCCTCTGACGTGAATCAGCTTTTGGACCTCCTGGCCAGTCGCACTCAAGCTATGTTGGAACAGGAAGCGCGACTAAGGGAGGTTGAAAGGTGGGTGACCGCCCTGTCGGAACAGCCTCCAGTCAGCAGGTTGACAATCCCTCCAACGGTAGTGACCTCAAGGCGACGCCGGTCCCCACCTCGGAGACGTCATGTACATCGCTCTCCCCCCAGGCGACGCAGGCATTGGGAATCAGGCTCACCCCCAGGGACCCATCACCCTCATGACACCTACTCTAGTGCCTCCTCACACGCGTCACCTAACGCTCAGGAGAGGTCGAGGAGCCGGGTTGCCACTCGTAGAAGGTACCACCGGGATTCTCCATCGGGGAGATCCCCCGAGCGATAGAGGTATCAGGAGCTGGGCTATGAAGACACCTCCCCCAGAAACTCAAGGGGGTTTTCAGAGGAGGGGCCGTTTACAAGAAGGGTAGACGAATGCCAAATCCCAAGGGCCTTGGAAAAGCTGCCGAATCTTAAGATGTACGACGGGACTGGAGATCCAGACGGTCATCTGGCACACTTCTCCTTAATGATGCGCTACCGGGGCGCTAGGGAACTCGTCCACTGCAAAGTCTTCCCCCTCACTCTCAAGGGTTCCGCATTAGAGTGGTTCCAGGAGCTTAGGCCGAACTCCATATCCTCTTGGGGGCAGCTGGCAAGAATGTTCACGGCTCGCTTCACTGCCTCCCGGCTAAAGCCCAAATCTGAGGAAGTACTGAGAGCCGTCAGGCACATAACCACGAGACACTGAGGGAGTACATTGAGCGCTTCAATAAAGAAGCTTCGGGCGTTCGAAGTTTGGAGGACAGACAAAGATTGTTCTGGATGAAAGACGGGTTGAAAAAGGGAAGTTTGTTCCAGGTCGATGTAGGCATCAACAAGCCTAGGAACTTGGGCGAGTTCCTTCGGAGATCCCAGAAATACATGAATTAAGAGGAGGGTGATTTGGCTTACCGCGAGGTAGTCAAGGCGGGGGGCGACAGGGAACCCACCCAGGAGGTACGCCGGCAAAAGATAACAGGAGGCGTACACCGTGAGGGCCGCCCCCCAAAATCCTCAGGCCTTACTCCCCTCATCGCCTCAAGGGCACAGATCCTGGCTGAATGTGCCAACGCAGAATTCAAAGACATTAAGAGGCCACAGCCTTTGGTGTTGAAAGAGGGCCAAAACCCCTCGAAGAAATGGTGCCGCTACCATCAAAGCGGAGGCCACGACACCAATGGCTGCCAAGCACTGAAGGGTGATATTGAGAAGCTGATCCAGAGAGGAAAGCTGACACAATACGTGAAGAATGAGGGGGAACCAAGTGGTTCGCGCAAAAGAGCCCGGTCCCCCGAAGAGAGCGCGATCCACCTCATGCGAGCCCAACATGCTTGGATGGTCAAGATCGACTCTACCCATCCGACGATCCACAAGAGGGCACGATTTCCTATAAATACAGGCAAACTTTGCCCTTACAGAGGTTCGCACTCTAATCCTTAGTACCTTCACTCTAATATTCTATATACTGACTTGAGCGTCGGAGTGGCTTGTAGGGCCCTTACAGAGGTTCGCACTCTAATCCTTAGTACCTTTTCTATTTATGTATAAGACAAAAACAACCGACGACAATATGGTCGAAATTTAAAGATTAGTTCAGTAGTTGGGGTCCTCAATAGTAACTACTATTAGGCCCAATCAAACTGCTAAATGACTTCGTAACGTTACACGTAATAAACACATTACACGTAATAAACACAACTCCATTGTTGTCTCTAAAATTTTCCTTTTTATTAAATGTTTTAACGTTAAAAATTTAAACATGTTTATACTCCATAATTAAATTTTTTATTAAATATTGTAACTACAAATATAAAATTTATTTTGAATGGTGTTCTGTACCTAGCAGTAACTTGGTTGGCTGCTGTTGGTAGGTCTCTTACTGCCCTGGCAGGAGGTCAGTGAGCGCCTTTAACGCCCCAAAATTTAATTAATTATTTAATTGAATTGTTTTGGAATTTAATTGGTAGAAAAATAATAAAATAATAATAATGCTAGTATATGTGGGCCTATTGTTAGGGTTGGGAGTAGTAAAATGAGAAGTGTTAGGGAGGCCCATGATGTAATTCGAATTAGCTAAGGAAAAAGCCCATAAAATTAACTAAAGTATAAATAGGCATTATTTAGGGTTTTGCTCATTTAGAAGGAACAAAAAATAAGAATTAGAGAGAAGAGAAGAGAGAGGACGGCGCGAAGAAGGAGAGAGAGCTAGGGCAAGCCAAAGACTTCGAATTCTTCAAGGCTAAGGTAAGGGTGGGGTTCTATCTCTATAATTGGGTGTATGAATGGCTCTATGTAGGAAGGTCATGGAACCCTAGGTGTTATTAAGTTTAGAAAACCCTAGTTGTAGGTATTGACCTTTAAATGATGATGTTAATTTCGATTGATGATGATTGTTGCCATTTGATGATGTGTGATCATGCTCGTTGATGTTTTGGAACCAAAATTCTGTGCATGGGCGCCATTTTTTATTCTGCTGCAGGGCGCCATGGGCGCCGTCCCGTGTTTGATGTTGCTAGGCGCCTTCCTGGGCGCCATTCTGTGCGTGTTCTGTTGCCTGGGCGCATGGGTGCCGTTCCTGAAATATTGCTGGGCGCCATGGGCGCCATCTTGCTGTTTGTGTGTTGCTGTCTTGCAGATTCCTGGCGCATGGGCGCCAAAACCTGGCCGCCCGGTTGTTGTTCTGTCCTGGGCGCCATGGGCGCCAATTGTAATGTTGCTGTGTTCCTGGCGCATGGGCGCCAAGGGCGCCATGTCTGGCTGCTCGTTGCTGGTTCTGGGCGCATGGGTGTAACACCCTAAAATTATTTAATTAATTTATTTAATTAAATAATTGGGGATTTAAATTAAATTATTTGATGTAATTCGATTAATTAGAATTTTATTTATTTTTGGTGGTATTAGGAAGGAGTGGAGGCGCCACTTGCATGACTTGGGCTTGAGTGAAAAAGCCCAAGCCCATGATCTCCAAAGTGTGCGAAGGGGGTTATGTTGTTAGGGGCTAGGTTTTGTGGCCATTCGCAAAAATCAAGAGAGAAAACGCAAGAAAGAAAGAAAATAGCGTGAGATAGAGAGAGAGAGCAAGGAAGGGCGCCGTAGGAGAGAAGAGGAAGAGGAGGGAAGTTGCAACCAAGAAAGAGCAAGAACGTGATCTTGTTGCTGTGATCCTGTACGTGACTACCTTCGGAGCCTCCGTTCTTCAATTTCGAGGTTAGGGGAGCTCTATCACTCTATTTAATAGTTCATATGATGAGTCCTAGATCTAGGGTTAGAATAGAGTTCTTGATGCATTGTTGATGTTGGATTTCGTATTTAGATGTATGCGAATTGATGTATGCATGATTCTTGATGCTTTCTTGATGTTTTGTTGATATCGACCATCATATGTATGTGTGTATGCGAAGTGGGATTGATCATGAGACTGAAATTCTTGATATGTATGCGTTGTGTTGGTAAATTGTGACATTCGATTTGATCATGAAACTGAAATTTGGGTTGGATGTTGCTTGTGTTGTTCGCGAAGTGGGATGATGGTGTATAGGCGCCTAGGGCGCCAAGGGGATAGGTAAGACATTGATCAATTGAATTTTTGGAGAAATTAATTAAATTAAGTGTATTTTTGGTGGCTGGAAAATGTTGAGTTTTCATGATTTGGAATTGCGGAGAAAACAATTTTTAGTGTTGAAAGGTGTTTTGGTAAAATTCTGGGCGTTGTTGCTGGTTTCTGGGCGCTGGGCGCCTATGCTGGGCGCTGGCGCCTGTGCTGTGTTGTTGTTGCGCGTGGGGGCGCGCCTGGGCGCTAGGCGCCCGTGTCTGTGTGTGTTGCGCGCTGTGCGCGCCTGGGCGCTGGGCGCCCGTGTTGTGTGTGTGCGTTGTGCGCGCCTGGCGTGCGTTGTTGCCCCTGGGCGCTAGGCGCCCGTGTCTATGTTGCTTGTTGCGCTGTGTGGCGCACTGTTGCTCCTGGGCGCTGGGCGCCTGTGCACTTGTTGCCTGGTTGCCTGGGCGCCTAAGGCGCCTGTTCCCTGGATGTTGCCTAATTTTTTCAAAATTGTTTTTATCATAACTTTTGATTTAGATGTCCGTTTTGAACGATTCGAAAAGTGCCGTGAAGCTTTTTACGTTGTCTATTCGTGGGTTCAATTTTTAAAATGAAAAATTGTTATTTTCTGACTGTTTGTGGGCGCCCAAGTGGCTGTCCCCGGTGATCGTCCCAGTGACATTGAAAAATGACGTGGAACCCTTTAAAATCCCTTTTGGTGTATAAACAACAGTTTTAACGTGGTAGTGTCAAAATGACTGTTTTGCCCCTAGTGGCCAAAGTTAATGATAATGATGTGTAAATGACGAGGATGCCCTTGGTGGCTAGTCAAAATGACTGTTTTGCCCCTAGTGGCCAAAGTTAATGATAATGATGTGTAAATGACGAGGATGCCCTTGGTGGCTAGTCAAATGACTGTTTTGCCCCTAGTGGCCAAAGTTAATGATAATGATGTGAAAAAGACGAGGATGCCCTTGGTGGTTAGTCAAATGACGTTTTTGCCCTCAGTGGCTAATGTTTGAGTTAAATGATGTTTATGTGTGAGTGACATTTGGGGCCTGAGTGGCTAATGATGTTAAGGTCTAAGTGGCCTAGTGATGTTGTGTAATGATTATGAATTTGACAGGTGCTGTGCTCCGTGCGAGCAAACAGGTAAGTGATGGGTCACATTGTTGACTGTGATCTGAGAAATTGTGTGATTTTTGTGAAGTGAGTGGTGCATGTCATAGAGTCTCATGCCCATATGCATAAAACCCAGTGATGTTTTGAGGCCTGAGTGGCCAAGTGATGATGAGGCCTGAGTGGCTAAGCGACGTTTTGTGAAAAGGTACCTTCATGCATATACCCGCGAGTGGGCTGCATTTCATAAATCTATATGACATGAGATGAGTTTTTGTACCTGATGTGAATGATGACTGTGATGTGGACGTTTGTGTATTGGATGTTGATTATTCTAGTGCGTAGCCTATGATTAGTGCTTATCATATTTTCTATTATATAGACTGAAATGATGCTCACCCTTTCCTGTTTGAATGTTGCCCTCGTGTTGGTAACGTGCAGGTGATTCCCAGTGAAGGTATTAGCTTCACTTTTTGAGTCGAGTCGTCATGCTCTGATACGTAGCACTCAGGGGGGAAAACGAACTCGGCCTTTATTAATGATGTTTGATTATTATGTCCATGTGGACTATTTGGTTATGTTTTACTAATTTCCGCTGCGTAGTTGATTGTGTTATGAGGAGTGTTATAAGTGACGTTAACCATGAGGCTTGAGTTTTTGATATTGTGATGTGCTACGTGGACGTATGAATTTGAGTTAAACTGTTTTTAAAGTTTGATAAGCGACGTTTGATTTGAGTATGTGTAACATTTCCTATGAACGAGATTTTTTTTTTCAAACTCTGATTTTTATAAACAAAGTGACGGGTAGAAAGGGGTGTTACATTAGTGGTATCAGAGCAGTTCGGTCTGTCCGGCCAAGGTTGTCCTGTCATAGTGTCTTATGACATTAGATTAGTTCTAAATCTTTAGTTTGTGCTGCAGTGATAGTTCGTAATGGCTGGAAGAAACGACGCTGCTCTTGCTGCTGCATTGCAAGCTATGGCTCAGGCTGTGCAGGGTCAGCAAAATGTTGGTGACAATGCTGGTTTTAGGAGTCTGACTACCTTCCAGAGGGAGAATCCGCCCACCTTTAAGGGCAAATATGATCCAGATGGTGCTATGGCTTGGCTGAAGGAGATCGAGAGGATTTTCAGGGTGATGGACTGTACTGTTGAGCAGAAGGTCCGCTTTGGTACCCACATGTTAGCCGAGGAGGCCGACGACTGGTGGTTGGCTACTAGGCAGAGGTTAGAGGCTGTGCAGGAAGAGATTACTTGGGAGGTATTCAGCAGGGAATTTCTGAGGAAATATTTTCCTGAAGACGTCCGCGGGAAGAAAGAGATAGAGTTCTTAGAACTGAAGCAGGGTGGCATGTCTGTGACTGCCTATGCGGCAAAATTTGTGGAGCTAGCAAAATTTTATCCACACTACAGTGAGGCTACAGCTGAATTTTCAAAATGCATCAAATTTGAGAATGGGTTGAGGCCCGATATTAAACAGGCCATTGGTTATCAGAAGATTCGTGTGTTCGCAGATCTGGTTGACAGTTGCAGAATTTTCGAGGAAGACAGTACTGCTCGCTACAAAGCTACTTCTGAGAGAAAGGGCAAGTTTCAGAGTCGAAGCAAGCCGTATGAGGTTCCTGCGGGTAAGAGTTATCAGAAGGCTGCTGGAGGTAAGGGTCCTAGTGGGGGGGATGCCCCTGCTAGCATTGTCTGTTATAAGTGTGGCAAGCCTGGCCACAAGAGTACTACGTGCAGGTCGGATGATAGGAATTGCTACCGTTGCGGTAAAAAGGGTCATATGGCAGCCGATTGTAAGGTCAAGGATGTGGTGTGTTTCAACTGTGGTGAGTCTGGGCATATCAGTACGAAGTGTACAAAGCCGAAAAAGGAAAGGTCTACTGGGAAGGTATTTGCATTGGCAGGAGAGGAGCCTGAGGATGATGATGGTCTGATTAGAGGTACGTGTTTTATTAATGGTACTTCTCTGAAATCTCTTATTGATACTGGTGCTACCCATTGTTTTATTTCTGTTGATTGCTGTAAAAGATTGGGTCTTGTTTTATCTGCTATGTGTGGGGATATGGTTGTCGATACTCCTGCGAAGGGGTCGGTGATTACGTCCCAGGTGTGTTCTCAGTGTCCCGTGTCGATCTTCGGCAGGGACTTTATTGTGAATTTTGTCTGTTTGCCGTTGAGAGGTCTGGATGTAATCTTAGGCATGGACTGGTTAGAGAATAATCACGTTCATATCAACTGTCGTAGCAAGTCGGTTAGTTTCGGTGAAGAAAGTTCGGTTTTGGTGTCTGCTGACCAGTTGAAGAAATTGAAGAAAGAAGGAGTTCAGTTATTTGCGTTGATGGCTTCGTTGTCTGCTGAGAGTCAGGCTGTTATTGAAGAGCTGAAGGTAGTACGCGAATTTCCTGAAGTATTTCCTGATGAAATCCCGGGTGTGCCACCGGAAAGAGAAGTTGAGTTTTCGATTGATCTTGTACCTGGTACGAGGCCTGTGTCTATGGCACCGTACAGAATGTCGGCGTCGGAATTGTCTGAGTTGAAGACGCAACTTGAAGAATTGCTTGAGAAAAAGTTTGTAAGACCGAGTGTATCACCGTGGGGAGCTCCGGTATTGTTAGTGAAAAAGAAAGATGGGAGCATGAGGTTATGTGTGGACTATCGTCAGTTGAATAAGGTAACTATCAAGAATAAGTATCCGCTTCCGAGGATCGACGATCTGATGGATCAATTAGTAGGTGCTCGTGTTTTCAGCAAAATTGATTTGAGGTCCGGATATCATCAGATTAAAGTAAAGGATGAGGATGTTCAGAAAACGGCGTTCAGAACGAGGTATGGGCATTATGAGTATTCAGTGATGCCGTTCGGTGTGACCAATGCTCCTGGTGTATTTATGGAATATATGAACCGTATTTTCCATGAATACCTAGATCGGTTTGTGGTAATCTTCATAGATGATATTCTAGTTTATTCTAAGTCAGATGAAGAGCATGCTGAGCATCTGAAGTCAGTGTTGGAAGTTTTAAAAGAGAAAAAGTTGTACGCCAAGTTATCGAAGTGTGAGTTCTGGCTGAAAGAGGTGAGTTTCCTTGGGCACGTGATTTCTGGTAATGGTATTGCGGTTGATCCGGCAAAAGTAGAAGCAGTGTTGGAGTGGGAGTCTCCGAAGTCCGTAACAGAGATTAGAAGCTTTTTGGGTTTGGCTGGGTACTACAGGAGGTTCATCGAGGGTTTTTCCAAGTTGGCCCTCCCATTGACTCAGTTGACTTGCAAGGGTAAAGTTTTTGTTTGGGATGCTCGATGCGAGGAAAGTTTTATGGAACTGAAAAAGAGATTGACGACGTCGCCTGTTTTGACGTTGCCTAATCCAGAGAAACCGTTCGTTGTGTATTGTGACGCATCGAAGATGGGTCTCGGTGGTGTGTTGATGCAGGATGGGAAGGTCGTTGCGTATGCGTCGAGGCAATTGCGGATTCATGAGAAAAATTACCCTACGCACGATTTAGAGTTGGCTGCTGTGGTTTTCGTGCTCAAGATTTGGAGGCACTACCTTTATGGTTCAAGGTTCGAAGTGTTCAGTGATCATAAGAGTCTAAAATATCTGTTCGATCAAAAAGAGTTGAATATGAGACAGCGTCGGTGGTTGGAACTCTTGAAGGATTATGACTTCGGTTTGAATTATCATCCCGGCAAGGCTAACGTCGTGGCTGATGCTTTAAGCAGAAAGTCCTTGCATATGTCGGCTATGATGGTGAAGGAATTAGAGTTAATAGAAGAATTCAGAGATTTGAGTTTGGTTTGTAAGATGACACCTCGCAGTGTCAAGCTGGGAATGCTAAAGATCGACAATGAATTCCTGGGCAGCATCAGAGAGGCTCAGAAGTCAGATGTTAAGTTAGTGGATTTAATTAATGGGGTTGGTCAATCTGAAGATGAAGAATTCAAATTGGATTCCAGTGGTGTGTTGAGGTTCCGGGGTAGGATCTGTGTTCCTGACGATGAAGAGATGAGAAAGGCAATTTTAGAGGAAGGTCATCGTAGCAAGTTGAGTATCCATCCTGGAGCAACGAAGATGTATCAAGATCTGAAAAAGATGTTTTGGTGGTATGGTATGAAGAGAGATGTGGCGCAGTTTGTGTATGCCTGTTTGACCTGTCAGAAATCTAAGGTAGAGCATCAGAAGCCTGCAGGGCTAATGCAACCGTTGGAAATTCCAGAGTGGAAATGGGATAGCATAGCAATGGATTTTGTGACGGGGTTACCGAATACAGCTAAGGGTCATGACGCTATTTGGGTGATCATTGATAGGTTAACGAAGTCTGCTCACTTTATTCCTATTAATATCACTTATCCGGTGTCGAGGTTGGCAAAGGTATATGTCAAGGAGATTGTGAGGCTGCACGGTGTTCCGAAGAGTATTGTGTCAGATAGGGATCCGAGGTTCACTTCCGAGTTTTGGAAGAGTTTGCAGAAAGAATTGGGTTCTAAGTTAAAAATGAGTTCGGCGTATCATCCCCAGACCGATGGTCAGTCAGAGAGAACAATTCAGTCGTTAGAGGATTTGTTGAGGGCTTGTGTATTGGAACAGCGGGGTTCATGGGATTCATATCTTGCGTTGATTGAGTTTACCTATAACAACAGTCACCATTCCAGTATCGGGATGGCACCGTTTGAAGCATTGTATGGTCGAAAGTGTAGAACGCCATTATGTTGGTATGATTCGGGGGAGAGTGTGGTGTTGGGACCGGAGATTGTCCGGGAGACTACAGAGAAGATCAAGATGATCCGTGAGAAGATGAAGGCTTCGCAGAGTCGTCAGAAGAGTTATCATGACAAGCGGAGGAAGGATTTAGAGTTTCAGGAGGGTGAGCATGTGTTCTTGAGGGTTTCTCCTATTACCGGTGTTGGTCGAGCGTTGAAATCGAAGAAGCTCACTCCTCGATTTGTTGGTCCTTATCAGATTTCTGAAAGAATCGGAAATGTGGCTTATAGAGTGGCTTTACCGCCAAATCTTTCGAACTTGCACGACGTGTTTCACGTGTCGCAACTTCGGAAGTATGTTTCGGATCCATCTCATGTGATCCAAGTGGACGATGTAGAGGTGCGGGATAATCTCACTGTGGAGACGATGCCCGTAAGGATTGAGGATCGTGAAGTGAAGGCGCTTAGAGGCAAAGAGATTGCATTAGTAAAAGTGGTCTGGCTAGGAGCTGCCGGCGAGAGTATGACTTGGGAGCTAGAGAGCAAGATGCGAGAGTCCTACCCAGAGTTGTTTGACCAGGTAAATTTCGAGGACGAAATATTCTAAGTGGGGGAGAGTTGTAACACCCTAAAATTATTTAATTAATTTATTTAATTAAATAATTGGGGATTTAAATTAAATTATTTGATGTAATTCGATTAATTAGAATTTTATTTATTTTTGGTGGTATTAGGAAGGAGTGGAGGCGCCACTTGCATGACTTGGGCTTGAGTGAAAAAGCCCAAGCCCATGATCTCCAAAGTGTGCGAAGGGGGTTATGTTGTTAGGGGCTAGGTTTTGTGGCCATTCGCAAAAATCAAGAGAGAAAACGCAAGAAAGAAAGAAAATAGCGTGAGATAGAGAGAGAGAGCAAGGAAGGGCGCCGTAGGAGAGAAGAGGAAGAGGAGGGAAGTTGCAACCAAGAAAGAGCAAGAACGTGATCTTGTTGCTGTGATCCTGTACGTGACTACCTCCGGAGCCTCCGTTCTTCAATTTCGAGGTTAGGGGAGCTCTATCACTCTATTTAATAGTTCATATGATGAGTCCTAGATCTAGGGTTAGAATAGAGTTCTTGATGCATTGTTGATGTTGGATTTCGTATTTAGATGTATGCGAATTGATGTATGCATGATTCTTGATGCTTTCTTGATGTTTTGTTGATATCGACCATCATATGTATGTGTGTATGCGAAGTGGGATTGATCATGAGACTGAAATTCTTGATATGTATGCGTTGTGTTGGTAAATTGTGACATTCGATTTGATCATGAAACTGAAATTTGGGTTGGATGTTGCTTGTGTTGTTCGCGAAGTGGGATGATGGTGTATAGGCGCCTAGGGCGCCAAGGGGATAGGTAAGACATTGATCAATTGAATTTTTGGAGAAATTAATTAAATTAAGTGTATTTTTGGTGGCTGGAAAATGTTGAGTTTTCATGATTTGGAATTGCGGAGAAAACAATTTTTAGTGTTGAAAGGTGTTTTGGTAAAATTCTGGGCGTTGTTGCTGGTTTCTGGGCGCTGGGCGCCTATGCTGGGCGCTGGCGCCTGTGCTGTGTTGTTGTTGCGCGTGGGGGCGCGCCTGGGCGCTAGGCGCCCGTGTCTGTGTGTGTTGCGCGCTGTGCGCGCCTGGGCGCTGGGCGCCCGTGTTGTGTGTGTGCGTTGTGCGCGCCTGGCGTGCGTTGTTGCCCCTGGGCGCTAGGCGCCCGTGTCTATGTTGCTTGTTGCGCTGTGTGGCGCACTGTTGCTCCTGGGCGCTGGGCGCCTGTGCACTTGTTGCCTGGTTGCCTGGGCGCCTAAGGCGCCTGTTCCCTGGATGTTGCCTAATTTTTTCAAAATTGTTTTTATCATAACTTTTGATTTAGATGTCCGTTTTGAACGATTCGAAAAGTGCCGTGAAGCTTTTTACGTTGTCTATTCGTGGGTTCAATTTTTAAAATGAAAAATTGTTATTTTCTGACTGTTTGTGGGCGCCCAAGTGGCTGTCCCCGGTGATCGTCCCAGTGACATTGAAAAATGACGTGGAACCCTTTAAAATCCCTTTTGGTGTATAAACAACAGTTTTAACGTGGTAGTGTCAAAATGACTGTTTTGCCCCTAGTGGCCAAAGTTAATGATAATGATGTGTAAATGACGAGGATGCCCTTGGTGGCTAGTCAAAATGACTGTTTTAATTACACCACAAGGGAGTGTTGGAAGTTCTACCCGTTAATTTATTAGCGTAAAAATCAGAGTTTCAAAATTTTAATTACACCACAAGGGATGTCACACTTACTTCGTTAAACATCACACGCCAAATTACTCACTTTTTGAAAACAGTCTTATAATACTCTCAAAACGTCATTGTCAAATAAATTACAACTTCAAAGTGGAAAGTCCAACAATTATACACAGTCTTGAATAAACTAAAACAACGTTCTATTTCCCCCAAGTGTTAAACTAAAACAACAATTATACACAGTCTTGAATAAACTAAAACAACTTCAAGAGAAGACGACCCGACTCAGCTAGCGAAGGTTCCTAAGCCTTCACTTGCGCTCACCTGCACGTTACCGCATAGGGGTAACATTCAAACAGAAGGGGTGAGTTCATCTAACCATATAATAAAGCATATGATAAGCACTAAACTAGAGTTATGACACTATATAGACCACACCACGAAACATCAAGTCAATCATCAAGGATAAAACAGTCAATTCCATCAGCAAGGGTAAACAGTCAATCTCATCATCAAGTTACTCGGCACAACGAGTCGTCACAATGTCATGCAGGAGTATGAAATGCAACCCACTCGCGGGCATATGCATAAGGTACCTTTTCACAAACGTCGCTTAGCCTTTATGGCCTCATCGTCACTTAGCCTTTTGGGCCTCAAAATGTCACTGGGTTTATGCATATGGGAGGCATGAGACACTATGACATGCACCACGCACAAACACACAATCACGGTCAACTATGTGACCCGTCACTTACCAATTTGCCAAATAAGAGGCACAGCACCTGTCAATTCATAATTACACACAACAACGTCACTTAGCCTTTCAGGCCTTATCGTCACTTAGCTCTTTGGGCCTTATCGTCACTTAGCCTTCTTGGGCCTCAACGTCACTTATTTTCACCGTCACTTATTCATAAACATCATCAATTCAAACAATAGCCACTGAGGGCAAAAACGTCATTTACTAGCCACCAAGGGCATCATCGTCATTTACACATCATTATCAACAACATTGGCCACTAAGGGCAAAAAGGTCATTTAACTAGCCACTAAGGGCATCATCATCATTTACACATCATCATCAATAATATTGGCCACTAAGGGCAAAACGTCATTTAACTAGCCACTAAGGGCATCATCGTCAAAATCATCACTTTTGACACTTGGACGCTAAAACCACTGATTATACGCAAAAGGGGATTTTTAAAGACACCAAAACGATTTTTCTATGTCACAGCAACGACCACCGGGAACAGCCACTTGGGGCGCCTAGCAACCTTCAGAAATAATAAGTTTTTATTTTTAAAAAAGGAACACACAGATAGACAACTGAAAAGGCTTCACAACGCTTTTTGAAACACTTAAAACGGACACCCGAGTCAAAAGATATAGCAAAAACAGTTTTCAATAAAAATCGGGAACATCCTGAAAATGGCGTCCAGGCACTGGGCGCCTAAGACACAAACTTAGACATCGCAGGCAACACAGGCAACAGGCGCGCACACGGCAACAGGCGCACTGGGCGCGCAACGCAGCAACAGGCGCACTGGGCGCGCAACACAGCAATAGGCACAGGACATGCGCCCAGCCAAGGGGCGCCAAAACCTGCACAAAATTCAGCAACACAGAGACTTGGCACAGGGCGCCCCACTCAAGGGCGCCTAATTCTGCACCTAGACAACAAAATCCAGCAACATCATAAACACAAAAATGGCGCCCTATGCGCCTATGACACCAACAACAACGAATTCGAGCAACACAACTTCATCAAATCACATACAACTCATACAAACAACTTCAAATCGCATATCAACCGTAAAAATAATATCACATCACAAATCAATCATGAACACATAAAGGGTCATCAAAAATCATCCACCGAATCATTATCAATCACAATACCATCAAGGAGTATCCAAGCACTTAGCACGCAAACCACAATTTCTCAACAACAAGTTGTCATATGCCTAGGGTTCATCAATAATCACTAGAAATACATAAAACGGCATACATAGAGCCTACCCCTACTTAGTCCCCATCATAAGACCCTATTATAGAGAAGATGAGACCCACCCTTACCTTAGGTTATGACGAACACGCTATCTCCGTATACGTAAGCTCCAAAGATCACCGCAACACGACTCCTCTCCTTTTCTCCTTGGGATTTTGCGCACCTCTCCTCTTTCTCTTCTCATGGGCGCGCCGTCCCTCTCTTCTCACTCTCTCTCAATTCGCTAATTTCTTTTCTTTTTGCAAAAGTGAGCCAAACCCTAAATTTTTAACTTAAATATGCGCCTAGGCTAGTGGGCTTGGATCACGGGCTTTCCTTCGACTTAAGCCCGATTTAATTAAAACACCTTATAATTACTTTAAAACACCTTATAATTACATTAATTATATTATTAAAACACCTTATTATTATTATTATTATTTCTACCACCCAAATTTCATTTAGTTAATTAAATAAATTAATCTATTATTTTCGGGGTGTTACAACTCTCCCCCACTTAAAGGAATTTCGTCCTCGAAATTTTTCTACCGACGCGAACACTCTCACACTATCCAAATAACGTCGCCTCAACACTTAGCGACTCAACCCGCTGCGCTACTCTGATAAACTAGCTTGCATTCTACCCCACTCATCTACCCTTAAGGATAACGAAATACATCAATCATCCCAGCATCACAACGAAATTCACAGAGTGCATCACAGTTGTACAACAAGCTACATAATTTAACAGCACGACAACAACATCAACAAACAACTTTGCCACTCAGGCGACATCAACAACTAAATCACAACATCGGCCATAGGCCTACAACACAAAATTCATCAAAACGTTTCGGGCCATTCAGCGGTACCCTCAGCAAAACAATGGGGCCATATCGGCGGTACCCACTACAAAACACTATGGGCCATTCGGCGTTACCCACAACACAACAACCAACAACATCAAAGAAAAATCATTATCATCAACAAGGCAACCACAAAAGCACAGCAAAGCAACAATGCGGAGACAACTCCGGGACCAACAATCCCATAACCAACAACAACAGCAACTAGGGCACTAGGCCACCGACAACACAACAACAATTACGGGCACTACGGCACCGACAACGCCACAACAACTTAAATCAACCGACACGCCTAAAAATCAACAACACCAGAACCAGTCAATTTTGCCTTGAAATTAGAATATTCAGTTAGGCCCCTGAATAAGCTTTCCGAAACATTTTAGTTTACTCAAATCGGACTCCTGGTTCAAAAGATATTGCAAAAACAGTTTTTCCGTTACAGTGACAGTACAAACTAAGCAACGCAGAAAGTTCCAGCACTCACACATAAATTTCAACAATTTATTTACCCTATCAAACGACATCGGAATTTTGAAAACAACCCCTCTACAGAACACTTATGAAGTCTAGTTTCTGGCTATATTTTTAGAATTTCAAAATGATGAGTCAAATAGCACAATTTTCGCAAACAAGGCAGTAGGTCCAGAAAATGGGGCAGCGACTGTGTCCAAAGTTGTGACTCTTCTACAATGCCCAAAGCAAACCCAAACAACCCGAAACTTCAGCCTAAACAGTAAAGCATTTTGTCTAGTTTTCAAAGAAATTGGATTCATTCGAAAAGGACTTCATTTGAAAACACCACAATCAAAACACTGGCCCTGTGTCCAGACCGTCCCCAGAATTTTACCCTAACTTGTGCAGCCTATAACTGGAGCTGTACTACTCCAAATGCGACCAAACCAAAGCCAAAATGACAAGCGTTCAGTCTAGTTTCTAAAATTGTGTGCTACATAATTTTTCAACCAGTAAAACAGTCCCAGTTTAGCCGAAAGTCAAACCTACTCAAAAGTTCCTACACAGTGTGCCTAGCAACAAATTAAACATCCACGCAGCCACAAATTCAGCCATCAGGCATAATTTAAACTTCCTAATAATCATATATATATATTCAAACATCAATTTCCACACAATTCATTAATTGTCGGTTTTACGGTTTTTCGACTAAAATTACACTTACACGCAATTCGAGCCAAAACAACTACGTCAATCATAACTTTCAGTCAGTACCTCACTAGTTTCACTAAATAACCCAAAAATACAGCTTTATAAAATTTCTCCAAATAAACCACACAAATTCAGTTTTATAAAATGTTTCTAATTAATCCCAAATTCAATTTACAAGAATAAAACACACTTAGTTTCATACAGCATGTCGCACACGACATTTAGATACTCGATTAACACCAAAACTCAGCAGTTCAATAAAAGCAAACACGTACAAACAATGTTCATAATGAACATATATGCAACCTTCATTATTATTAATCGAATTATTAGTCAAACGTTTCAAAACTTACACAACAGAAAATCGTTACTCTTTTTCCAAACAAGACCAACTAGAAAATTATCTTCCAGCCCAACAAGAATTTCAACACCTACACTTCATTTAAAATCCTAAGTCAAAAATAAATTTATTTCTTTCATTCTCTACAACAACAACATCTACGTTTATTCATAAAAAAAAAGATTTTATCACCAATATCCGTTTCCAACCGTAAAATCGCCCATTTGACTTTTCAAAAACAATTTCAGAAGTCATTTTACCTTTCAAATCACAAAATCACCGAGCACAAGGCATTAGTGTTGCTCAAATAAAACGATTTTCAAAAACATCAACAATGAAACAGCAACATTAATCCTTAGAAACATCACAATATTTTCAGCAACAGCAACATTGGTCTCTTTCAGAAACAGCAATTAAACAGTAACAGCAGTTACACTATAAAACATCAACAAGGATTTTAAATTTCAACAGCAACAGCAATTAAAGTTTTAAATCAAAACAACCACAGCACTTAATTGTCAACGATAAAACACCACAGTAATTACTTTCCAGCACAACAGTAACAATAATTAACGGCAACAAACAAAGTAATTTACACTAACAGTAACAATAGTCTACAGCAACAGCATAGTAGTTTCAATAATTAAACAGTAGCAATAAAACGGCAACCGCGTTTTAATAACAACATCACACAATATCGGTAGGGGTATCTCCCCCCACTAGTTCACTTACCATTAGCAGCCCCCGTTTACTTGTACCTGCAGGAACATCAATACAACACTACCAAATGCTAAGACTAAAGGACAACAGTTGATCCTTAACCGACACAACGACTCTATGACTTGGCCGGACGGACCAACCATTGCTCTGATACCACTAATGTAACACCCCTTTTCTACCCGTTAATTTATTAGCATAAAAATCAGAGTTTCAAAATTTTATTTACACCACAAGGGATGTCACACTTACTTCGTTAAACATCACACGCCAAATTACTCACTTTTTGAAAACAGTCTTATAATACTCTCAAAACGTCATTGTCAAATAAATTACAACTTCACAGCGGAAAGTCCAACAATTATACACAGTCTTGAATAAACTAAAACAACGTTCTATTTCCCCCAAGTGTTACATATCAGAGCAGACGACCCGACTCAGCTAGCGAAGGTTCCTAAGCCTTCACTTGCGCTCACCTGCACGTTACCGCATAGGGGTAACATTCAAACAGAAGGGGTGAGTTCATCTAACCATATAATAAAGCATATGATAAGCACTAAGCTAGAGTTATGACACTATATAGACCACACCACAAAACATCAAGTCAATCATCAAGGATAAAACAGTCAATTCCATCAGCAAGGGTAAACAGTCAATCTCATCATCAAGTTACTCGGCACAACGAGTCGTCACAATGTCATGCAGGAGTATGAAATGCAACCCACTTGCGGGCATATGCATGAGGTACCTTTTCACAAACGTCGCTTAGCCTTTATGGCCTCATCGTCACTTAGCCTTTTGGGCCTCAAAACGTCACTGGGTTTATGCATATGGGAGGCATGAGACACTATGACATGCACCACGCACAAACACACAATCACGGTCAACTATGTGACCCGTCACTTACCAATTTGCCAAATAAGAGGCACAGCACCTGTCAATTCATAATTACACACAACAACGTCACTTAGCCTTTCGGGCCTTATCGTCACTTAGCCCTTTGGGCCTTATCGTCACTTAGCCTTCTTGGGCCTCAACGTCACTTATTTTCACCGTCACTTATTCATAAACATCATCAATTCAAACAATAGCCACTGAGGGCAAAAACGTCATTTACTAGCCACCAAGGGCATCATCGTCATTTACACATCATTATCAACAACATTGGCCACTAAGGGCAAAAAGGTCATTTAACTAGCCACTAAGGGCATCATCATCATTTACACATCATCATCAATAATATTGGCCACTAAGGGCAAAACGTCATTTAACTAGCCACTAAGGGCATCATCGTCAAAATCATCACTTTTGACACTTGGACGCTAAAACCACTGATTATACGCAAAAGGGGATTTTTAAAGACACCAAAACGATTTTTCTATGTCACAGCAACGACCACCGGGAACAGCCACTTGGGGCGCCTAGCAACCTTCAGAAATAATAATTTTTTATTTTTAAAAATGGAACACACAGATAGACAACTGAAAAGGCTTCACAACGCTTTTTGAAACACTTAAAACGGACACCCGAGTCAAAAGATATAGCAAAAACAGTTTTCAATAAAAATCGGGAACATCCTGAAAATGCCTGGGCGCCTAAGACACAAACTTAGACATCGCAGGCAACACAGGCAACAGGCGCGCACACGGCAACAGGCGCACTGGGCGCGCAACGCAGCAACAGGCGCACTGGGCGCGCAACACAGCAATAGGCACAGGACATGCGCTCAGCCAAGGGGCGCCAAAACCTGCACAAAATTCAGCAACACAGAGACTTGGCACAGGGCGCCCCACTCAAGGGCGCCTAATTCTGCACCTAGACAACAAAATCCAGCAACATCATAAACACAAAAATGGCGCCCTATGCGCCTATGACACCAACAACAACGAATTCGAGCAACACAACTTCATCAAATCACATACAACTCATACAAACAACTTCAAATCGCATATCAACCGTAAAAATAATATCACATCACAAATCAATCATGAACACATAAAGGGTCATCAAAAATCATCCACCGAATCATTATCAATCACAATACCATCAAGGAGTATCCAAGCACTTAGCACGCAAACCACAATTTCTCAACAACAAGTTGTCATATGCCTAGGGTTCATCAATAATCACTAGAAATACATAAAACGGCATACATAGAGCCTACCCCTACTTAGTCCCCATCATAAGACCCTATTATAGAGAAGATGAGACCCACCCTTACCTTAGGTTATGACGAACACGCTATCTCCGTATACGTAAGCTCCAAAGATCACCGCAACACGACTCCTCTCCTTTTCTCCTTGGGATTTTGCGCACCTCTCCTTTTTCTCTTCTCATGGGCGCGCCGTCCCTCTCTTCTCACTCTCTCTCTCAATTCTCTAATTTCTTTTCTTTTTGCAAAAATGAGCCAAACCCTAAATTTTTAACTTAAATATGCGCCTAGGCTAGTGGGCTTGGATCGCGGGCTTTCCTTCGACTTAAGCCCGATTTAATTAAAACACCTTATAATTACTTTAAAACACCTTATAATTACATTAATTATATTATTAAAACACCTTATTATTATTATTATTTCTACCACCCAAATTTCATTTAGTTAATTAAATAAATTAATCTATTATTTTCGGGGTGTTACAGGCGCCGGTTTGGCTGCCCGATCGTGCTGCTGGGCACCATGGGCGCCAAGGGCGCCAGTTTGGCTGCCCAAACGTGAATTTCACATTTGATGCTTGGAATGATGTGTTGATGTTGAATATGTAATTAGGCCCAAAGTTGCCAAAAATGTTGAAAGCTGCTAAGTTGTTGATGTGTTGCCAAAAATGTTGAAAGCTGCTAAGTTGTTGATGTGTTGCCAAAAATGTTGAAAGTTGCTAAGTTGCTAATTATTGTTGATGATGGTGTACCAAGTGGAATTGCCTCTATTTATTGGCAGGTGGTATGTTGTAGGCCTATGGCCAACGATGATTTCCGATGTTGTTGCGTTGCTATGTAATCGTTGTTTATTGGTTGTGCATTTACATAGCGTCACATACATAGCATATTTTTACGATGGAGCTATGCTCAAAACACGATGGCCTGGACTGGCAAATTATGATGTAATGATGTTACGATGTTGATGCCTCTATTTATTGGCTGGATTATGGTACCACATGCATTATAGGGCGGTGGCCCTGAGTTGAGTCACATTCCGCATCCATGTTGCATACCTATGTGATTGAGATGATGTTGACTGCTGTTAAATGATGAATTGATGCTATGACCTGAATTACATATTGTCTTTCATATGTCTGATTATATAGTGCGATATCTTACCCCTTCTATTTGAATGTTACTCCGATGTTGGTAACGTGCAGGTAATCACGAATGAAGGCTGTTCACCTTCGTTTGATCGAGTCGGTGTCGTCGTTCTGATATGTAACACTCGGGGGAATGAACACACGTTTTAATATTGTTGCTATGTTATTTCATTGTTGAAACTTTAAGTTGTTACGCCGTTGTTTTTGAGCTGTCTTGAGTTGTTAAGACGCCACGTCAGTATGAGAATAAGCTGGTGAATTTACCAGGGAAGAGTATGTACCTTGTAAATGGCTATGCGAGCCAATATTTATAGGAAGTCGTGCCCGTTGTGGATCGTTGGATCAGCGGGAGTGATCTTGACCGTCCAAGCATGATTGGACTTGTGTGTGGTGGATATGGGCCAAAATGATTGGGCCAATCCATATCCATTGCTAAACGCACCTCCTGGAATTACTAAATGGACCTCTTGGTCCAGTCCAGAACAGTTGCCTCCCAAGCCGAGATTATTCCGGAGGATGGTCTTGGCTTGAAGGATTTTCGTCGGTTTGCCAGGTTTGTGAAGTCGTGTGGGGCATCGTCCATGTAACGACCGTGTCTTTAGGTTTTTACTCTCTAGAGTAAAAATAATAAGTTTTATCCTCACCTGATTCTCTTCTATAAATAGGTGAGTCTTGTCTTGTGGTCCACACTTTAAAATTTTGTGGAGGAGTAGGGATCAAGCTATCTTTGGAGCGCCTACTTGAAGAGGAGAAGGGAGGTAGGATCTACTTGCTTCAACGTTTCTCCTCCTCGGTAAGTGTTGGTTTTTATTCTCGTTTGCGTTGTTGATGGCGCCCCCGTGGGCGCCTTGCCATGTTGTCTTGGCTGCCGTCTCTTGGAGCAAGATCTGGCGCCCTCATGGGCGCCAAGGGCGCCTTGTCTCGTAGGTCTGGCTGCCACCTCTTGGAGCAGGAACTAGCGCCCTCATGGGCGCCATGGGTGCCTTGTTGCGTTTGGAGCAGGATCTGGCGCCCTCATGGGCGCCATGGGTGTAACACCCCTTTTCTACCCGTTCATTTAATTGGAAAAATATCAGAGTTTTCAAAAATTTGTTTCACACGAGGAATGTTACACATACTTCAATAAAATAATGCTTCTCAATAAAACAGCTCAAACACAATAATCCTGCATTACGTAGCACGTCACTAAGAGGAGAGCCTCAAAAACACATTTATCATCACAAATAAACTTAACGTCAATAAAAACCAACTACGCAGCGGAATAACAAAATAAAACAGAATCGTCAACAAAACATAACAGCTGAAATCATTCATAAACATCAAGTTCGTTTCCCCCCTGAGTGCTACGTATCAGAGCGTGACGACTCGACTAGAAATAGTGAAGGTACCTAGTCCTTCACTCGTGATCACCTGCACGTTACCGCATAGGGGTAACATTCAAACAGAAGGGTGAGTCCAATTCAATCCATATAATAAATCACATGATAAGCAATAAGTCAAGTCACAGCTCTAAAATAATCACATCACAATCATCAATTACATCACTACAATAACTCATCACTATGTTATGTAGGCATATGAAATGCAACCCACTCGCGGGCATATGCATGAGGTACCTTTTCACAAACGTCGCTTAGCCTTTATGGCCTCAACGTCACTTAGCCTTTTGGGCCTCAAAAACGTCACTGAGTTTATGCATATGGGGCATGAGACACTATGACATGCACCACTCACAAACACACAATCACGGTCAACTATGTGACCCGTCACTTACCAATTCGCCAAACAAAAGGCACAGCACCTGTCAATTCACAATTCACACACAACAACGTCACTTAGCCTTTTAGGCCTTATCATCACTTAGCCCTTTTTGGGCCTCAAAACGTCACTGGGTTTTCATCGTCACTTATTCATAAACATCATCAACTCAAACAATAGCTACTGAGGGCAAAAACGTCATTTACTAGCCACTAAGGGCATCATCGTCATTTACACACTAATATCAACAACATTGGTCACTAAGGGCAAAACGGTCATTTAACTAGCCATTAAAGGCATCATCGTCAAAATCATCACTTTTGACACTAAAACGTTAAAACCACTGGTTATACACAAAAGGGATTTTTAAAGGCACCAAAACATCTTTTCAACGTCACAGCAACGACCACCGGGAACAGCCACTTGGGGCGCCCCAGCAACCTTCAGAAATAATAAGTTTTTATTTTTAAAAATGGGACACGCAGATAGGCAACTGAAAAAGCTTCCCAACACTTTTTGAAACGATTAAAACGGATGTCCGAGTCAAAAGATATAGCGAAAACAGTTTTCGAAAACATTTTGGGAACATCCTGGAAAACTGGCGCCCTGGGCGCCCAGCGCCCAGGCACCTGGCGCCCAGCGCCTAGCAAAACGCAACACACGCACACACACACCCGGGCGCTGGCGCCCAGCGCAACACAAACGCGCACACACACGGGCGCCCAGCGCCCAGCGCCTTAGCGCAACACGCACACACGGGCGCCCAGCGCCTTGGCGCAACACGCAACACACGCGCACTGGCGCCCAGCGCCCATGCGACACACGCACAGGCAACAAGCAACACGGCGCACAGCGCCCCTGGGCGCCCAGCGCCTGCACACTTCCAGCAACATAAAATTCATCACAATTTTCAGCACAAAAATCCAGCAACATAAAAGTCATCACAATTTTCAGCACAAAAATCCAGCAACATCCATCAAACATATGGCGCCCTAGGCGCCCATGCCACACCAAACATGAATTTTCAGCCACAAACTATGAACATTACGCATACATCACCAATAAGAACATGAATTCACAAACATAATCATGATCATGGTTAATCTAGGCTATCACTACCTAAAACCTATCATACAATCTATTATATAAATTGATAGAACTCCCCTTACCTCGAATTCGAAGAGTAGAAGCCTTAGAGATAGTCACAGACAGAACCCAGCAACAAGATCCCGTTCTTCTTCTCTCCTTGGTTGCGCGACTTTTTTCCTTCTCCTCTTCCTCTTCTCTCTACGGCGCACTTCTCCTTTCTTTTCTCTCTTCTCAATTTCGCAAAATGCTAACAAAAAACCCTAACCCCTAGGCGCCTTGGCCACTTCACATATGACATGAGTCATGGGCTTGGGCTTCTCACTTAAGCCCAAGTCCATCTAGTTTGGCGCCTCCACCTCCTAATACCACCTACACAATTTTTAATATAATTTCCAATAATTAAATTATATCCACTAAATTAATTAAAATTCCTAAATACTTAATTAAATAAATTAATTAAATATTTAGGGTGTTACAATGGGCGCCTTGTTGCGTTTGGAGCAGGATCCGGCGCCCTCATGGGCGCCATGGGCGCCTTGTCGCGTTTGTTGTCCTGGCGCCTGGCAAGGCGCCATCTTGGGTGTTGCCTGTGGCTGCCTTGGCACCCTGCAAGGCGCCCTCATGGGCGCTGCCTGCTTGGACCTTGTCCTTGGCACTTTGCTAGGCGCCCTCATGGGCGCTGCCTTGTCCTTGGCACTTTGCTAGGCTCCCTCATGGGAGCTGCCTTGTCCTTGGCACTTTGCTAGACGCCCTCATGGGCGTTGCCTTGTCCTTGGCACTTTGCTTGGCGCCCTCATGGGCGCCGCCTGCTCGGCCATGTCCTTGGTACTTTGCTTGTATCTTATTTGTTGCTTATCTTGTCTCTTAAAATTACTCATGGGCACTTTGTGCTTCAACATTGGCACCCTGCCAGGCGCCCTCATGGACGCTTTGTGCTTCAACATTGGCGCCCTGCCAGGCGCCCTCATGGTCGCTTCGTGCTTCCAACCTTGGCGCCTTTCTAGGCACCCTTATGGGCGCTTTGTGCTTCCAACCTTGGCGCCCTCATGGGTGCCCTCCTTGCAAGGCGCCCTCTTGGGTGCCGGCTCGTGTGGACGTGTGCTTGGCACTCTGCTTTATTTTTGTTGGTTCGTCCTGTCTCTTAGCCTGTTATTCTTCTTTGAAATTTCAGGGCTTGCTTGGCGCCAAAGGGGAATTGCTTCTTCTGTTCTCACCAGTGTTTTGTTCAACATTTCCACGAGCTTTGCCGCTTCTAACTTACTAAGGTAATTTGGGCTGACCATTAGATTTTATTTCTAGCTTTCTTGTTTTCGAGCATGTCTTGTTTTGTGGAAGTCTCCATCCTCAGGAGAGGGGGTTGTCTACAAGTTTTTGTTGTCTGTCTCGTAACTACTTGTTCTACCCCCTGTCCTGCAGGTTGAGAGATGGCGCAGACGAAGGAGACAGCCCGGACGAATGGGGTGTACCCTGGTCCCACCTCTACTATGAGGCAGTTGTGGAGGGAGGGTCGTCGGCGGTAGATGATGATACCGTGCCTTCGGAGGAAGCGGGCGCTCCTGGCTTTATCATTACCTCTTCTGATGATGATTTGCCATTTGAGCATGAAGTGGTGGAGATGGGTCGTTTAAATTATGATTGGGTTGCTCGTGTTGTTCGCTCTACCATAAGTCTCTACCTTCCAGGGAAAGAGCCCCCCCCCCCCCCCCCCCCCGCTACCTACAAGACGCACTGGGAGGCGACTGGTGGGTTGAGGTGGTTAACCCCCATGATAGAGGGTGTAGAGTTCCTAAAGGCCGAAAATTAATGATGTTCCATAGTGTGATCTATAAGGTGCAGGTTTCTCCCATTTTTACACTGTTTCAACTGGAAGTCTTAAACCACCTCCAGATAGCTCCATCTCAGCTCCACCCAAATTCATGGTGCTTCGTGAAGTGTTTCGAATTGGTGATGAGAGCTTTATAAAGGAAGTGCAACTTGAGGGTCTTCTTGGCTATCTTCGAGGTGTAGCGTCGTCGAGAATCTTTGGGTGGCATTACTCGTTACGAGTTTGTGTGCTTGAAATGTCGGACCAGCAGTGCTTTCTTTCAAGTGCATTCGAACAATCAGCACGATTGGAGGTTTAAGTATTTTTACCTCGTCCCCTCTAGTCAGAAGGCTACGGATAGCATGGGCTTTTTTGACGAACAAGGGTGTTTGGTCCGAGATATGTTTCATTTTGGGTGGTGTAATGCTGATGCTGACCGCACTTCTCGGTCTTATCGCGTCCTCCCATCTGAGTTATCAGATTCCAAGCTGAGAACTTTAAGTATGCTTAGGAGGATTGTGCCTTTATTTTCTCCTTTTAACTCTTTGCTTCTGTTGGTGATTTGTTTCATTGTTGTTTTGCAGATAAGATGGCTGCTCCACTTTTCTTCAATGAATTGGCTTCTTGGGCCGGGAGGAGGAAGCCTTTAGGTTTCGAACCTGATGAGGCAAGTAGTCCAGTTCCTGCAGTGTCAGCTCCTGTCCGTCCCTCCATGGGACCTCGTCTAAGTCTAGGAGCGCCAAGCCGAGCTGTTAAAGATCTCTCAGGGGCGCCAATTGGCTCTACCAACCTGGGGGTCCAAAGTCAGTCCAAGCGCAAGAAAAGTTGTACCCAGTGTTCTCCTCCTGCTGATGGCCCTTCTCCTGCTAGGCGCCCCTCTCATGAGAGTATAGAGGAGAGTGAAATCAGCTTCACTGCGCGAGAGCGTGACCACCTCTGGGAGCACCCTTTCGAACTTGCCATGCGTATGGTCAAGGTTGGGGAGAGTCTGCATGCGAAGTGGGGAGCTGAGAGGGGGTGCGGATCTCACTCAGGTAACCCTTTTGATTTATTTCTTTAAGTTTTTGACATATCTGTAGTTTGGAAACTTGAACCCTGTTGTGTTGTTTTTTTTCTCTTTATGTAGGGTTGAGCGAGGAGAGGGATCAGCTTGTGTTGGATAAGAATCGACTTCAGGTAGATCTTCGTGAAGCTTTGGAATCTACCCAGCGGGCCAAAGAGGCTGCTCATCTCTATCAGAAAGACCGGGAGGAGGCCTATGCTGAGAGGGATGAGTACAAGAAGAGGGTGGAGGAGCTCCAATCTGAATTGGACAGTATGAAGAAACTAAAGGATGAGGCTGAGACAAAGATGCAGATGGTGGCCGGAAAGGCTGTAGACTTTTCCTATGCCGCCTATGATAAGGCGATTAGCCATGTTCAGTGTTTGTATCCAGACGCCATTCTAGAGTCGAGCATCCTTCAATTTGATCATGACGTTCGGGACGAGAGGATTGTCAAATACCACTCCAACGGGGTTGGCTTCGATGTCGTTGCCCCCTGATTATTTCTTTCAGTCTAGTTGCTTTGATCGTGTAATTTTTCTTTGACTTATCGAATTTCGTTATGTATCTTGCTTAATGGAGCGTTACTGTCTCCGCTGATATTTATGTTACCTTTTGAAACGTCTATGTTTCTTCTTTGCCTAGCTTATTTCTTATGTTTATAATTGGCATGCGTTGGATGAACTCGGGCACACATTCTTGCCTTGCGCGCGTTGAATGGCCTTGGGCATACCTTCTTGCCTTGCGCACCTGAATATACAATTTCATATCGCTTTGTGTCAAAGGGTTGTGTTTTGAACCTCATGGGCGCTTTGTGCTCCAACATTGGTGCCTTGCCAGGCGCCCTCATGGGCGCTGCCTTGGTGCCCTGCTAGGTGCCCTGCCAGGTGCCCTCATGGGCGCTGCTTGCTTCATCATTGGCGCCCTTGCCAGGCGCTCTCAAGGGCGCTTTGCTTTGACCTTGGCGCCCTGCCAGGCGCCCTCATGGGTGCCTTGGGCGCCTATACACCGGGTGTCTCCTCGTGGAGCGGGTTTTGCGAGACAAGGTTTGGTGCCCTCATGGGTGCCTATCCGTCGGGTGTCTCCTCGTGGAGAGGATTTTGCGAGACAAGGTTTGGTGCCCTCATGGGTGCCTATACGTTGGATGGCACGCGTTGGATGGCCTCGAGCACCTGAATATACAACTTCATATCGCTTCGTGGCAAAGGGCTGTGTTTCGAAGTTGGTGCTGTAACACCCTTTTCTAAACCTCATTTATTTTAAATAAAATCAGAGTTTTTCGCAATTTAACTTCGCCATATTGAAAAAGGCGTTACACTTTACTCTCAAAAACGATCTCCATTAATAACGTCAGATAATTTCGAAATCTCATAGCAGCGGAAAAATAATCATCAAAACACGTCTTCACATTAAAGGGTCTTAAACCACAACTCGAAGTCTCAAATACATATTGATATCTAAATGAATAGCGTTTACGCCCCCCCCCCCCCCCCCCCGGTGTTACATTTCAGAGCGACGACACGACCCGACAGAAGATAGGAAAGCCGGAGACCTTCACTCGCAGTTACCTGCAGCGTTGCCACGTAAGAGCAACATTCCAAGCAGAAGGGGTGAGCATTAACAGAAATAATAAGCAATGATAGCAGTAAATAAGTAGCAGGTAACTCACAGCAAGCACATAGAATTCAATGCATCATATCACGGCACAAGGCACAAACTCCATTAGTAAATAGATACCAACACTCGTTATAAATGGACTCATGAACGAATGCAACCCCTCTGGGCATATGCATGCGGTACCGATCTCGTAAAAGGCCACGACGGGCATACCACCAAAATAATCACGTGTTGTAGCATTACAGCTACCTCGAAGATGCATATGACAATGCGACTCATGATTCATGCATAGATACACATACTCAGAGCATTTAATTAACAAATACCATACCACCAAAATTATTATCACACAGAAATACCACGTGTCGTAGCATCACAGCTACCTCGTAACTCTCACCTGTTTACAGCATCATAGCTGCCACATATCACCTGTACACATCACGCCCAACAGCGCGCACAACCAAAACACACACACAGCACAGAAATTGGCGCACAGCACCACCAGACAACACCAGCACGACAGACACACGCAACACCACAAATTGGTGCACAGCACCACTAGACAATGCCTGAACTTACGCACTAGGCGCGCCCACACACAGGACACAAGGGCAGCGACAATAACCAGCACAACGTCCTATTCGTTCGACCATTTTACTAAACAGCTAAGGAGCAGTATTTCTCAACAACTGTGCACGAACTCCGACAATTAATTTAGCATATCAAACGATGTCGGAATTTTGCAAACGAATATCCTCTGGAAAGCTTGAGATGTCTAGTTTCTAGAAATAATTTTTATTTATTTGTTTAGGTACCCAAATAGTACAGTTTTGCAAAATACCTCTCAGGGTACAGAAGTTCAACAGCTTCTGTTAGCTAAATTGTAACCCAGTTTTCTCTTTGAATTCTCAACCAAATGAAACGAAATCCGTGAGTCTGGTTTACAATGAGATAACAATCATCCGAAACCGAGTTCGGTGGAAAGAGTTATGAACAAAACATTGAACCTATACCCATACGGTTTCATGCAGTTTTTCATATTCTTTTACCCATTTTGTAAAAATGTTTTCTCCAGTTATACTGACTCAAATTTAGCGAAACCAGTGCCTAAAGTGAAGGAAATCGTGTCTACTTCCCAATGAAACAAACCCCACGCAATTCGGGCCAATAATGAAGTCACAATCACAGAAATACTGGACACCTATCAAAACGGCTTCAAAACGAAATTTCAGCACATCAATTCCCTCTTTGCACAACAACCACTAGAAACCAGGTTTTTAACGAATCCACATCACGATATGATCGACAACCACAACCCACCCGCCATTATCAAGAATCATCATCAACATCATATATCATCAAAATCAATCATCACATAAAGACAAACACCATTGAAGACTTAATAACAACACATCATGCGAAATAAAAACAATAGCAACATCGCACCATCATCAATTTCAATCCAACATCGCAAATAATTCAACCAAACCCTAACTACCCATATACCCTCATCATAACCCATTATTAGTGTTAAAACCCACCCTTACCTCTATTGACGTAAGCTCCAAATTATGAAGAACGAGACACGAACACGAACACACGAACGGAACACGGCTTCCTCCTTGAAAGAAATCGTGCCTCTCCTTCTTCTCTCTTCTCTCCTAGCCGCGCACCACTCCCTCTCTTCTCACTCTCTCAATTTCGCACAATTGTGAAGAATGAGGATAGTCGCAGTTACTTTAGGGTTTAAGCTGTGGGCCCTCCCGCACTGGGCTCACAGTTACACCCTCTCATTTTCCCAAATCAACCCCTCCCTCGTCATATTATTTATTATTCTCTTAATTAATTCCTATTTCACCTCCAATTTATTTTTAATAATTTAATTAATCAGTTAATTATTTTTGGGGCGTTACAGGTGCCCTCGTGGGCGCCTTGTGCCATGCCTCCTGATGTTGGCGCCCTCATGGGTGTCTTGTGTTAAGGTACAAAGTCCTGATGTTGGCGCCCTCTTAGGCGCCTTCCTGGCCTCATGCGCAAGTTATTGCCTTGCACATCTGTATGTATGATCTCATTGCCTTGCGATATATCGCTTCGTGCCCCATGGCAAAGTTAACTCCGGGGGCAGTTTATCAGAACTCGGTCTGAATTTAACTCGCCCATCAGAGGTTGCGACACGTTTAAAGTCGCTTCGCGCCTCGTGGCAGTGTACACTCTGGGGGCAGTTTAACAGAACTCGGTCTGAATTTAACTCGCCCATCAGAGGTTGTGACACGTTTAAAGTCACTTCGCACTTCGTGGGACTCTGGGGGAAGTTTATCAGAACTCGGTCTGAATTTAACTCGCCCATCAGAGGTTGCGACACGTTTAAAGTCGCTTCGTGCCTTGTGGCAATGTGTATTCTGGGGGCAGTTTATCAGAACTCGGTCTAAATTTAACTCGCCCATCAAAGGTTGTGTCACGTTTAAAGTCACTTCGTGAAACTAGTAGGTCGACTCGTGCCTCGGTTTGTAGGGAGGCGCAAACGATCGTAGCGTTGATCTCATGCCGCCCCTTTTTACCGTCAGAATTTTACTTAGTCGTCTGGTCCCCTGCCGTTAGTAGTAAGATTTTACTTAGTCGTCTGGTCCCCTGCCGATAGTAGATATTGCTGTCATGATATTTTTGAATCGTAAACAGTAAAATTATTTCTTTCATTCATTCATTCGTGCGTGTTATCAGTGCACACTACTACATTATTTTGATATGAAAGCAAGGCTCATACAACCAACTTCTTTAGCTTAAGGGCGTTCTAGGTATTAGGATCAACAGCTATATGGTGGCAGGCTACCTCAGGTGGTATCCCTGGCCCATCCGCTGCAGATCAGGGAAACAGGTCCCCATTCTCCCTTAGGTGGATGGTGAGTTTCTTTTTAACATCCTCAAGGAGGTCAGAACACTCTTCGTCTGGCTTGAACCTCTTCAAACGCTTTTTTGGCTCCCCGGTAAGGGTGGAATCTTCTTCCTCTTCCTCACCGTCTGAATCACCTCTGGCATTCCAATCTGTCAAGCACACCTCAGCCTTTTCCCCGAATTCACTGTCTGAGACTCTCACTCTAGCAGTCTCTCTTTCATCCTTCATGCTCATATAAAAACACCTACGTGCCGCACCCAGGTCCGCCTGGAGGGTTACCACCTTATTTTCCAGGCTCTAGAACTTCATTTTAAGGTGAACCGTTGATGTTACTGCCTCCATCTTTCCCGGTGTGGGTCTCCCAATGATGCATTGGTAGACCGACTTACAGGGGAGGACTAGGACGGCTGTCTTGACAGTTCTGAACAAAGGTGGTTCACCATCAACTCCAAGTGGCCCAGAGGTTTGATTTTTGACCCGTTGAAACCTGTTAGATCCCCTCCTCGGTATGGAGTCAAGTCATCGAGGGATATGTTCAACACTTGCAGCAAGTCTTCGAAAATGATGTCCACTGCGCTTCCCTGGTCGACCAGGATTCTTCTTACCTCAATGTTGGCCATGATGGCAGTGATGAGCAACGAGACGTGTTTATTCAGCTTTCCATCAAGCAGATCCTTATCGTCAAAGGATAAGGGCGGTTTGGTTGGTCCCTTCATAGGGGCTGAGGTTGATGCCACGCTCAAGATTTCCTTCCACTTCCTTTTCATCGACTTGTTTGATCCCCAATTATCAAGGGGGTTGCTTCCGTGAATCACCATGGCCACTGGCCTTCCTTTGGATTTATGGGTGTCTTCTTTCTCGGAAGATTTGCTGCCCTCGTCTTTGACCCCTTCACCGACTGGGGCCTTCCCCTTCCTAGGGGATCTGGATCTTCTTCCGGGGGATCAGGCTCTTTTGCGCGAGCCATTTGGTTCTTCCTCCTTTTTCACGTACTGCAGCAGTTTCCCTCTCTGAATCATTTCCTCAATGTCGTCTCTGAGAGAACGGCAACCATTGGTATCGTGGCCTCCGCTTTGATGATAGCGACACCATTTCTTCGAGGGGTTCTGGCCATCTTTCAGTACCAAAGACTCTGGTCTCTTGATGTTTTTGAACTCAGTGTTAGCACATTCAGCTAGGATCTTGGCCCGAGACGTGATGGGGGGTGTGCTCCGTGAATTTGCGGGGGCGCGCCTCGCGATACCCGCCTCCTGTTACCTTTCGCTGGCAGACTTCGCGGGCGTCTTCCCTGTCGCCCCCGACCTTGGCTGCCTCGCGGTAAGCCATATCGTCTTCTTCGTAATCCATGTACTTCTGAGACCTTTGAAGGAACTCGCCCAAGTTCCTAGGTTTGTTGATACCTACATCCATCTGGAAAAGACTTCCCTTTCTTAATCCGTCTTTCATCCAAAATAACCTCTGCCTGTCTTCCAAATTTTGAACACACGAGGCCTCCTTGTTGAAAAGCTCAATGTATTCTCTGAGTGTCTCATCGTCATGCTGTCTGACGGCCCTCAGCACTTCTTCAGATTTGGGCTTCAACCGGGAGGCAGTGAAACGAGCTGTGAGCATTCTTGCCAGCTTCCCCCATGAGGAGATGGAGTTCGGCCTCAGCTCTTGAAACCACTCTAGTGCGGAATTCTCGAGAGTGAGGGGGAAGATTTTGTAGTGAACAGGCTCCTTGGCGCCTCTATAGCGCATCATCAAGGAGAAGTGTGCCAGATGGCGGTCTGGATCTCCGGTTCCGTCATACATCTTGAGGGCTGGCAGCTCTTCCAAGGCCCTCGAGATTTGGCATTCATCCACCCTTCGAGTGAAAGGTCCTTCTTCCGAAAACCCTCTTGAGTTTCGGGGGGAGGTGTCTACATAGTCCAACTCATGATACCTGCATCGGTCGGGGGATCTCCTCGATGGCGATCCCCGGTGGTGCCTCTGATGGGTATTGACCCGGTTTCTTGGCCTCTCATGAGAATCAGGGGATGCGGGTGAGGAGATCCTAGAGTGGGAGTCGTGAGGCTGGTAGGTATCATCTGGAGGGGATGGAGGGGTCCTCGGAGGTGAGCCCGATCCTCCATGCCTGTGTCGCCGAGGGGGAGACCTGTAACATCCCCAATTTCGCTAATTTAAAATATTTAAATTTGCAAGAGGTCAAGATGATTAATTAGCATTATTGATTAATTATGATACGGTGAGTTAATTGGGATTTTAAGCAAACAGGAGCGCAGGGGTATTTTCGTCTTTTCCACACATTAATGAGTTTCGGCTAAACCATCCTCCAAAGAACATAACTATATGCAATATGTGATTATTGTATAAGTATTGTTGGATTAAAATTGACTTAAGAAGAAATTAAGGAAGTTTAAGCAAAATTTGGACATAGGGGCACTATGGTCATTTCACCCATTTAAATGAGAAAACCCCCCAGCTGAACCAAAACAAAAACACCTTCATCACCATCATTTCCAGAAACTGAATCCTAGAGAGGGATTAGAGAGGAAAGGGTGAGAGAGCTAGAGGAGGAAGAAGGAAGGGGATCTTCCACACCCCTTGATGCATGCTTGATCTTTGACCACCATTCTTCACCATTTTCTTTGCTCTTCCCATTGATACAAGTTTCTGAATCAGCAACCCATCCCAAGCTCAGATTCTTCATTTTCGTTTTTGGTTCATGATGCCTACTTGGAGGCTTTGCATGTCTAGCTTAGGAGTGGATTCAAGGTTTAAGAACTTGCATGATGAGCCTAGAGCAATATTCAGGTGCTAGGACAACAACATAATGGATTGGAGCACCTGTGAGGAAGGTTCTGAAGCTAGAAGTGATTGGGATTCATTTTGGGTAGTTGATGGAGTTGAACTTTGAAGTTGAGATTGAAGTTGCAAGTGCAACACAAATTCTGGGTAAACACAGTTTGGGGACCCTTCATTGTTTTCATCGTATCTCACTGTACACTACTCCGATGATCGCGATTCTTGTCCCTCTGGAAACTAGACACAAAGATCTTCATTTTGGGCACAAGAACCGTATGATTTCATGGAGAAATGAAGGAGATATCATGTCCCCAAGTTTCGGATTCAGACTCAAGCATTGTCCTGGACCAGTTACCTTGTTTCGGGTGTATCTCCCAAGTTACTGGATGCATGCGTATGAACCTTTGACCATCAGAAAGTAGACAAACTTATCTACACAATGGGCACTGGTTTGAAGGGTTTTGGCCACGATTTGACCAAGATACACGTGTTACAAAACGGCTCACTGATTCTGGAAAACGGATGCGAAATTGGAAGTGTTGGTTCCTCAAATTTCGGATCGAATCGCCAAAGTTCGAGAGACGCCAATTCCGTAGTCAAGGAGGGAGTTCAGTAGCTGGATTTGTGATTGGTTGCTGTTCCGGAGTTCAGTTTCGAGTATCGGACGAGTTCGGTGCGAGTACGTGATTACAGGGATTGTTCGAGAGGTTACGGTTCGTGAGGACGTGATTTCTCGCGAGGTCGTCAAATCGGTGAGTTCTATACTCGCTTAGGGACGTTTTGTTGTCGAGTCATGTTATTTTCTGAAATGATATTATGGAAAATCCGCTTTGTGAAAACTTAACGAAAACGTTTTTATCGAAAAAGCGTAAATCGCATAATTGCTCGAATTGATTGGATTGTCGATTTATGATATATATTGTTTGACTGTTTAATCGCTTTCGCTGGTCTGGAATAATAACTGTTATGTTGGGATATCGATCGGAACGAAATTGGAATCAGAACGGAATGGAATTTACTCATGAAAAGTCTATTTTCTGGAAAACGGATGGAGACACACGGATCGTGTGCCTCTGTGCACGGGTCGTGCGCCCCCATCTGATGCTGCATGAACTGAATTTTTAAACACGCACGGATCGTGCGCCTAGTCGCACGGGTCGTGCGTATCTTTCTGAAACTTTCTACAATTTTGTTCAATAGCGCACGGATCGTGCACCTACACGCACGGGTCGTGTTATACCTTCTGATCCTCAGATTCAAAGTACCTTTTTATCCATTCCAAATGATTCCAATTCTCTTCTAATTCATTCCCCAAGGTCCCCCAACAATGTAAAGATACCGATGGCATGAGATTGAACATGTTCGATAGAAAACTTGTGTATTAAGAACAAATGGAAGACCGTACTTAGAGAACGCGAGAGAACATATGTCAAGAAATAATAATAATAATACACGGTACTTGACTGATATAATACACGGTACTTGACTGATATGATACACGGTACTTGACTGATATAATACACGGTACTTGACTGATATTATACACGGTACTTGATTGAAATGACTAACAGCCCATTGCGGGTACACAGACTGATAATGTATAATAAATACAAGAGGAAAAAGGGTGACGACCCTTAGAGGTTAGCATACTAGGGGAGGGGAAGTCATGAGCCCCAAAACCTAGACTCAAGAATGTTTCCCCCACTAGAAATAGCGGGATGGGTTCACCAAAGTCAAAGAGATGCCTATAAAATAGGTAGACTGAGGTGTTATGCTAAAAACATGGAACAAAGATTGCATGCTTCATGTGTCGCTTAGGAGGGCCATGAGCATGAAGGTTACAGGAACTAAATGTATTTCCATGTGGTTGCTTTTTAGGACCACGAGTTCAAAACAAAGCATAATGAACCGCTAGAGTAGTAAGGGGTCTCGATAGGACTCACTGAGATAATGTTTATCTCACCCTTCATATTTGTGGTTTTTACAGAGAAACAGGGGAAAGCAAAGGCGATAAAACACGGTTAGCTGGTGTGACTCTCTGAGTCATTGAAGACCCAGTTTCATGTTTTAGACCTTTGTCCCGTTTATTGTTTCTATGTTTCGATTGTATAACTTTCGTTGTTAAGTTGTAAAATCGTTTCCGCTACTTTATGTTTTGGATATTGAACACCAGGATTATGTACAAGTCTTAAGCTTTGGAACTTAAGCATTTTCAGAAAGTTTATGAGGTTCAGAGAACCATTTGATATGTATTATCAAAAGTTTTTAGATGTGTTCAATATTTCATTAACAGGAAGTTACTCTGATGTATGCCATTTAGTGCATTTCAGTAATTCTATATGTTAGAATTATCGGAGTGTTACAAGACCGGTGCACATGCCTTCGCCTTGGGGGGAACGATGGACGTGGTGCCTTCGAGGGGGAGACCGATGACGCATTGAAGCCACCATTGCCGGAGTAGGCTGCTCGGGCAGGGAAGCCACACGCCTTTCTATCTGCCTTAGGCGAGCTTCCTGCTACAGCATAGCTTGAGTGCGGCTGGCCAGGAGATCCAAAAGTTGGCTTACATTCGAGGGTTGGGCAGGCTGACTGGTGCCTTCGTTAGGCAGGCTGGCGACGTTGCCCTCATAAGGAAGGCTGGCGACATTGCCCTCATTGGGCCGGCTAGCGGCGTTGCCCTCAGGGGTGTCCTCTGGTCGGGGTGCAGGTATGACAATGCTTTGAACCCGGGGTCTGCCTCTGGGAGCCATGGAGTAGCAAGAGAAAAGTTCGAGTAGTGATGATGTGAAAGATAGATATCTCCCACTGTGGTCGCCAATGTTCTGTACCTAGCAGTAACTTGGTTGGCTGCTGTTGGTAGGTCTCTTGCTGCCTTGGTAGGAGGCCAGTGAGCGCCCGGGGGGGGGTACCTGCAAAGCCACTCCGACGCTCAAGTCAGTATGAGAATAAGCTAGTGAATTTGCCAGATAAGAGTATGTACCTTGTAAATGGCTATGCGAGCCAATATTTATAGAAAGTCGTGCCCGTTGTGGATCGTTGGATCAGCGGGAGTGATCTTGGTGAAATTCTTGATTATGCACGAAGACGTCTTAAATTTAGGTAATGCCATAATCCCTAAAGGGGAGATTTTTGACAAAACATTTATCATCATTACATTTTTAACTAAGTTAATTTTTCGTTTGCTCTTGTTGTTTTCAGAGGATAAAATGTCAGGTGTAATGTTGATGGGGTATATCATGTCGATGGAATTAGGTAACTAAAACATCAAGACTTTTTCAATTGTGGTATTTTTGTCCGTTCTATTCATTAATAAAGGTGATCAATTTTTAATTACATCCACCCTAATAGGGATGTAACTATATTCGAAAAACATTGATGTTTGTAATAGTTACTACGACCATTGTTATCAGAATGTAAAACCAATGTCTCCATGTATATTGTAACACCCCGATAATTTCTAACTTGTAGAATTTACCGAAATGCACTACTGACATATATCAGAGTAACTTCCTTTTTAAATACTGAACACATACTAATACTCGATGCTAAAAACCCATCAAGTGCGTTTACATAACTTAACATAAAATACATAAAGCGTTCTTACACCTCTCAACTAGTGTTCAGTACCAAAATAGAAAGTCTGCGGAAGCGATTTACAACTTATAATACAAGTCGTACCATCGTACATCTAAGATACTGAATGAAAATACAGAGATACATAACATAACAAAATAAATAGCATCAGCAACTCCTCAAGCGTTTCCATAGCCATGCCTCATCATCTTCAACTTAGCCTGCGACTCCGAAAAACAACAACATGGATTGGGTGAGACAACTTGTCTCAGTGAGTTCTATCGAGACCCCTTACTAACTCTCTCGGTTCAATTATGCTTGATTCATTATTCTTAACTCATAAATCATAGTCCTCAAAATTGACTGTGGCTGAACTAACATTGTCCGCATAACCCTTAAGCCGGCTACAAGAGGCAACACATGAACAACGATTTTTAGCATGTCACCGGTCATTTGGCAAAATAAACTCCCGGTGAACCCATTCCACTAATCACTAGTGGATCCCTCATGGGGCCTAGGTTCATAGGGCTCATGACTTCCCCTCCCCTAGCACACTAAACTGAAATAGGGTCGTCACCCTAACTGAACTGATGTATATATTTTAATATACCTGAACATGAACATAACGATGAGCTTATACATAACATGATCTTATACTTAACATTAGGGTCTCTAGTCCGTCTTATCTTAACTTAACGTGATCTCACTCGGAGTTACTAAATTCGTTATCCTAACATATAGACAATTACAATTTAATCCAATCATGATTATTTCCAAAACCGAGCATTATACAACTTTGATTACATATTCAGTTAGGCCTTTTCATAAGCTTTTCAACGCACCTGAGACACTCTAATCGGACTACCGGATCAAAAGTTATCGCGAAAACAAAATCGGCAAGGTTTGCTGAAAATTACACTGCGTCGCGACGCGAACAGGTTCCGTCGCGACGCGAAAAGAAACAGATAGGTTTGCGTTGCAATTTTTATACTTGGTCGCGAGGCGACGGACACGGGTCACGACGCTACCGTAGCCAGATGTGCTGAAACTGGTTTTTCGAAAATTCCGTTTTGTTCCGTTTCGCTTTCAATCTAGTGCCGAGACTTTCTATGACCTCCGAGACTTAAAAACAGATACAGTAATCAGTATTTCCAGTCCAAAACAACCAACCAAACATCTATCAAATACCACACAATCAATCCACACAATCAATCAATCGATCCGCATAATTTTATCGTTCGGGACGTTATTTTCGCAAAGCGGTTTTTGACACTGAGTTTAATAAGACAGAAAACCAATTCAGAACACATGATTATAAACGTGAAAATAATTCCCTAGTGAGTATAGAACTCACCGTTGGCGATGAAAATCGCAAAACGCCGATACTTTAACGGATGCTAACGAACCAAGGACACACGAACTCTCCTCGAACTCGATCACAACACGAACTCAGCTGCTCGAACCGTTCAGACATCAACCAAAAACTCTAAGCTCAGCTACTGTACCACCTCTTCAACTAGTCCACTCAACAATCAGCTTGTGCCTGAGTTTCCAGAACTGAATATTGAGACTTCTAAGGGTCTAAGCTAGTTTCAATGCTTCTAAAGGGACATGCAAAGCAAGGATTTCAGTTTTAACAAATTTGGGGCTGTGTATTTCGAATTTGGGCTAGAGGGAGGTAAGGATACTGAAATTCATATCATTGGAAAGAGGAAGAGAAATGGGAAAGATTGGTGCAAGGATCTTCCACATGCATGGAGGTTTGTGGCTGGGCTCGCTCTCTTCTTCTTCACTCTCTCTCTCTCTCTCTCTCTCTCGACTTCTCCTCCTTCTCTCTCTGTTTTTCTTTTTAGTTTTTAGTTTTCTGGTTTTTGTGTCAAATGAGGTGGGTTGGCTGGGTCTTGGGGGTGACCAGCTGACTCACTACCTATGGTAAATGACAGAAATGCCCTTCACTTAACATGCGTAAAGACCACAATGCCCTCCAGCAACTTATTCACTCCTTAACACTATGACATAGTCTAACTTACTAACTTGGTAAAATTGTAAATACTTAAACACCAACAATTAGTTATACCAAAGACACTACCTCATAGTAAATTAAATTATGCTTAGCCAATCAACTCATAAATAAAACTCTCGTGCTAAAAATTCGATTTAGCCAATAAATTAACTTAACCTCTTAGCTAATTTAAATCAATTTAATTAGCTAATTAGGGGATGTTACATATATGCTCTCAATTAGCTAACTGAATACACAAACACTTTTGAGTTTCACCATTTACCACACAGATTTAAATGATTTACGCTAGCGATTCTATTTTGATTTGCGTCAAACTCTGTGTTGTGTAAATTATAACTGTTATGGAATTAGTTCATGTTTTTGTTACTAACTTTGTGAATGTTGCAGTAATTGCAAGTTAAGATCTTATTTGTTTACTTGTAGGAGGTGACTTTAATCAGGAAGAATGGGCTACATTTCGGGAAGAGCATGTAATCAACTAGAACCAGAATCCTCATCCTCATGTGTTATTTGAAGACTTGGACCACAGTGTATTCAGATTCAGAGTACGTTTTTTTGACACGGGTCGTATGGAGATAAGACCAAGATGGATTGATGATCATCAACTTCCTATTAGGTTCTCTATACCTTAATTTTAACAATGAATACTGCTATGAAACGATCGTAAGTTATTTTAGATATGTGGCCAAGATTTATCAGTTTTTTAAAATCAAAGTATATTGCAAATTGAAAAATGTTTTGAATGCTTTGAATGGTTGTCAATGAATTCTGAATACTTGCCATGATTTGTTGCCAGTCATAAGGTCGTTGTTTCAGCACTCACCTTGACCACCAACAGTTATACAACGGCAACATTGCCACAATTGTATACATGGATGGAACCATCCACAATGTTGGGTTGACATATCAACATGATCATTGGTGGTTTTTATGATGGTTGGAAGGAGCTGACCCGTAAATGTGGACTATTTGTGTTTTTTGAATATATCGAGGGCTTAAATTTTCGGATGAGGTCTACTCACAGTTTTGGCGAGCGTGCTGAACGCACACATCAACGTAATCAGAATGTTGTGGAGTATTCATTGTATCCGAAGATGAGGGAAGGAAGTTTTAAAAAGAGACTGCCACTTGTAAGTATTTTTGTTCTAATGATTACCCTTTTTATTATGGTAAATGTTATTACTTATCATTGACGTATTAAAACATGCGTTTGTACTAGTATGTACCTATAGATGCTATGAAGAGGTTGTTTGTGGTCAACCAAATGGTTGTAAATGTTATGCTACCATCCGATGAATTAGAACTGTGGAATCTGTTGTGACACGACAAGTCTGTTCGCGGTGGAGGACCTGCTAAACAGTGCTACAATGGTATTGGTTGGTACAATTTTGTGGAAACTCTCGTAATTTCCTATGGACACTGTATTCGTTTCTGTAGCCAGCCAGCTGAATATTTTCTGCGTATTGAAATAGTTGAATCTGGTATGTGAAAATTGTATTGCTTTTGTGAACTTGTTTGTTAATGTGAAAATTGTAACCCCCCATCCCGTAATGTTTTTGTGAACAATACTATGTTTATTTGTATTTGAATATAGTTGTATGTGAACAAACAATTAGTATCTCTTGTTTGGACATGGGTCATTGAATCTTGTTGGAATATGACACCATAGTATGTACAATTTGTCAATTTGGGTAGTTACTATTTGTCAATGGGATGGCAATTCTATTTTTTTAGTCCTTAAATTTCGGGGATTAAGGTGTAGTCGTTTTGAACTGTTAGTTAGTTAGTTTACTAGTATGGTTGTATGTGAACAAACAGTTAGTATGTCTTGTTTGGACATGGGTCATTTAATCTTATTAGAATATGGCACCATAGTATGGTCAGTTTGTATATTTCTCAATTTGGGGTGGTTACTATTTGTCAATGGGATGACAATACTATTTATAAGTCCTTAAATTTGGGGGAATAAGGTGTAGTCATTTTGAACTGTTACTTAGTAAGTTTACTAGTATTCGAAGTATAGGAAGCCCAAAAGAAAAATTAGGCCCAACATGCTTATATCATTTGAGACTCACCCCACCATTGGACAATATACCCCCACAAAAATTCTATTGAATTAATAATTCATTAGTTATATAATTATGTCTTCAATAGTTATTTTTGGGTTAATAATGAAAAATCAGATCCAATGACTAGGAAAGTTCATTCCTATGTTTTGCCTTTTTTGGTATTTTCACAATTTTGTAAACAATTTTATGACCCAACTGTTGCACCGTTTGGATATGGTTCATTATGCCCAACCCACTTCATGCTTAATTTATTGGGCCTCAACCAACTTCACGCATTATTATTAGTCCTAATGAAAATTTATTGGGCCTCTTGAAATTTTTATTAAGAGTCGAGTTGAGAGTGGTTTACTCTTAGCCCCAAACACATTTTGTGCATAATTTATTGGGCCTATATTTTTATTAGAATTTTAATAGAATTTGATGCTCGTTTACTATGAGCCCAAGCCCATTTCAATATAAATTATTGGGCCTATGGAAATAAGAGTCGTTTGGTAATACAATATCGTTTGGTATACCTGGTGTTTAATCTTCATAACTTTATTGGAAACTGAGAATGGTTTAATATTATGCTGCAAACGACGGTTCAAAATTGAGAATGACTGAGAGTCGTATTCTCTGCTCGGTGTCCCCTCGGTTTATGCCTGAAAGTCGTTTCCTCTCCATGGTGTCCCCTTAGTTTATGTCACCTCCGTCTATAAATGTGATGTCTTACAACAGGTACCCAAATGCAAGACGTTTCAATTGTAACCATGATGACATCCTTTTGTATTGAGTCGAAGGATGTAGAAAGTGAAATTGTTTACCAAAAAAAACTTAAAGCTGTAGAAACTATGTTCCAAACCAACCCAAATTGGCTTCAACTTCCCATGGATGTGAAGCATAACATTCTCGACAAGCTTAGTGTTGTTGATAAAATAACCACTGCATCCCTAGTTTGTCCTCTATGGTGGAGCATTTGTAAGGAACCTACTATGTGGTGCACTATTGACATGAATAACCCCCGCCACGCTTTAAACTATGATTTAGTGAAGATCTGTAAGTATGCTATTGATCGAAGTTGTGGTAAGGTTGAAGACATTTATATTGAGAATTTTGGCAATGATGAACTCCTCCAATACATAGCCGATAAGTAATTACTATTCTCTTCATTTTGTTATCTATCATTGATTCCAATCCACCACCTTACACAAAATTATTAAATAAATTCTACTTAAATTTCTCTATCATTATATTTTTTGCAACAACCCAAGTTGTATTATGTTCATGCATTCTATTTGTTATTCTTATTTACATAGCCTTTCGGTGTTATTTTGTTTGATTTGAACTTTTTTTATTTTTATCATTCATTTTTGCCTTTTCATTTTAGCAGTACTAGTTGCCTACGAAATCTTCATCTTGCAAATTGTTGGGATATTACTGAGAAAGGTTTGAGCCAACTTGTTAAGAAACTTCCACTTTTAGAGGAGTTTGACATTTCAATTAACTATATATCTAACGATACTATTGAACTTATTGGTCGTTGCTGCCCACTTTTGAAATCCCTTAAAATATCTATCAGTATGTTGTCAAATTTCTTTGGCTTTAATGACCACGTGATGGCAATTGGAAAATCAATGCCCGGACTACGCCGTCTTAAGATCACTGGAAATAAGCTCACAAATATTGGGGTGTTTGCTATTCTTGATGGTTGCAGTCTTCTAGAATCTCTTGACCTTTGAGATTGTGATCGTCTTGTTTTCACGGAAAGAGTGAAGGAAAGGTGTCATGAGCAAATCATGAACTTGCAGCTTTCGTCTCACTATCTACAACATGACAGTGGTGATGATGATGATTCTTTGGAATTTCTTGATGATTACGATGACTTCATCCATTATGGTTAAAATTAACGTGGTTTATAACTCATGCATCCGCCTGTGGTAGTGCATGTTAATGGTAGTTGATTGGGGCTAATGTTGTTTTCTTTTATGTATTTCTTTATTGTCGTATATTTATTTTGTGACAACAGACTTGTTGTAACACCCCGGTATTTCTATTTATTAAAAATACCCAAGTGCACATTAGAAACACATCAGAGATATAAAATTCCTGCATAAATACTGAACACTGCAAAATAGTTTTCACTGGACAACAGCCAAGCAGTCTTAATACACATAAGACCATAAAATTTAGCGAACTATCCTGCTCAGTATCATACAAGAAAGCGGAAATAAAAAGATTTACACTAAAGTCGTAGTGTTGCGGTACATAGACAACAAGAGGAAATGTAAACTTAAACATAATGCTAAGTCATCCGCAACCAGTCCGAGCCCAACCTACTCGTGCCTCTTGGACTTCCTCGGTCCCTGTGTCTCTGTAAAACAACAACATTTAAACAGTGAGATACAATCTCAGTGAGTTCTACCGAGACCCCTACTAACACTCTCGGTTCATTTATTAGTTCTTTTATAACTTAACACGACACCGACTGCAAAACGCTGCTACTCCCGGTATGTCGTAAAATAAATAAAGTGCGGCACCGACTGCAAAACCATGCTAATCCTGGTGTATCGCGCAACACAACAAGTACGGCACCGACTGCAAAACCATGCTAATCCCGGTGTATCGCACAATAATCTTTAACACAACACCGACTGCAAAACCATGCTAATCCCGGTGAACTCCCCTACCAATAGTACATTCTCCCATTGGCATGGAGCCTAGGGAAGGGGATCATGACTGCCCCGCCTAGTGTGTTACACATGGGTCGTCACCCAACTCGATATACTATATACGTATATCTACAATACTATGAACCCACGGTCCATCAAATCAAACAATTAATGAAACACTTTAATCCATTTTTTTTGTAAAATCACGTTCACACTCGCACTCTAGTTGACCACTTTTCGACACAATTTTTCAATATCAAAAACAGTTTATTTAGCCCTAAAAAATAGAATATTCAGTTAGGCCTCTGAATAAGCTTTTCAACGCATCTTAGAACACCTCAATCGGGTTCCCGGATCAAAAGATATCGCGAAAACAAAATCAGTGAAAAACTGTTGAAAATCTGCAAAACGTCGCGACGCGAACTGCTACCGTCGCGACGCGAAAAACGACAGAAACATTTTGCGTGACAAAACTGCACTTGGTCGGGACGCGATGCCCTGCGGGTCGCGACGCGATGGGGGTCTGTCTGGTGCAGATTTTGCGATTTTCGCGAAATCCGCTATTCCGCTCAATTCCGATTTCAGTTCCGATCGAAAACAGATTTGACAACCAGCAAAACCAGTCCAACCAATACCATATAATCAATCAATCAAATCAAAAACTCAATCAAAACGAATTTTTATTCAAAGCGCTATTTTTCGAATAACGGTTTTGTCTCAGAATTTCTCGAAACCAATCAACACACAAATTATACCAAAACAGAATAAACCTAAGCGTGAGTAAAACTCACCCTTGAAGCGAGAGCCGATATCGAACCGAATTTGCCGAGACGTCGAAATCACCGAATCGAACCCAAACGACACCGAACCGCTCCTAACTTCGTTCCGAGCTTCCAATCGCGTTCAATCCGCTCCTAGCTTCGATCCTAAGCATAACCCAATCACCAACACAACCTATTAATCCTTGATTTCAACAAATTTCTCCACAAAACCCTCAATTTTCGAAATCAAAAAGGAAGGGGGAAAAATGGAGGAGAGGCTTACCAAAGATATGGGTTTTGATGAGAAGGATGAGATGAAGATGGTGATGGAATTTGGGACCTTGGGGATGAGTGATGCTCCCTCAATCTCTTCTTCTTTCTTCTTCTTTCCCTTCTCTTCTTTCTCTTCTTTCCCTTCTCTTCTTTCTCTTCTTTCCCTTCTCTTCTCTGTTTCTTTCCTCTCTCTCGTGGACCCTTCTCTTTTTTTCTTTAAACACATACACACACACACACACACACACACACACACACACACACACACACACACATATTTAATTAATAAATACGTGGTAGCGTGGTCCAGTTACCGTATTGATCTGATTCCCTTATTTCGATTTCGAAACTTCCTTGGTCCGTATTATTCGGTCAACGATCCTGGGACAGCCACTAATTAATTTTAGCACTCAATAATTTTACCAATTAAGTACCAAATTAATGCAATTGGGTTAACATCCAAATAATTCGATTAATTATTTTGAGGATGTTACATTCTCCCCAACTTGAAAGAATTTTGTCCTCAAAATTAAACACAAGGTACCTCAAGAAAACAAATACGGATACTGAGTCCGCATATCGTCCTCCAACTCCCAAGTAGCTTCCTCGACGGAAAAACCATCCCAAACCACCTTGACTATGGGAATTGACTTCGTCCGTAGCGTCCTCTCGCCTCGTTCCATGATGTAATTTGGATGAGGTTGGAAAGACAAGTCCGGTCGGAGGTCAATCGTTTCAAAATCTAACGGTTGACTTGGATCGGGAATGTACTTTCGCAACTGAGACACATGAAATACATCATGCAAACTTGACAATGGAGGAGGCAAGGCGATGCGGTATGCAAGAGGCCCAACTCGCTCGATAATTTGGAAGGGTCCAATATACCGAGGACTGAGCTTCTTCACCCGTAATGCTCTACCTGTTCCAATTGTTGGTGATAATCTCAAAAACACATGATCACCTGACTCAAACTCTAACGGCCTTCTCCTTTTGTCGGCATAACTCTTTTGCCTACTTTGAGCAGCTTTCATTCTTTCCCTGATCTGGCGGATCTTTTCAGTAATGTCTTGAATCACCTCAGGTCCTAACAATCGGTTTTCACCGACTTCCCACCAACACAATGGAGTTCTACATTTCCTTCCATACAAGGCCTCAAAAGGCGCCATTCCGATACTGGAATGATAACTGTTGTTATATGAGAATTCAACCAGTGGAAGATGATCCTCCCATTTCTTCCCGTTATCAAGTACCGAAGCCCTAAGCATATCCTCTAATGTCTGGATAGTTCTCTCGGTTTGACCATCTGTTTGTGGGTGATATGCGGTACTAAGAAGTACTTTAGTTCCCAATGCTTCATTCAGAGCTTTCCAAAATCGAGAAGTGAATTTCGGATCTCGATCCGACACTATGCTAGTAGGAACCCCATGTAACCTTACTATGTTCTTCAAATACACTTCAGCTAACTTGGATACTTTACTGCTCGAACGAACTGGAATAAAATGAGCTGATTTAGTTAACCGATCCACAACTACCCAAATGGAATCGTTACCGGCTTGAGACCTTGGCAACGCCATTACAAAATCCATAGAAATGTCTTCCCATTTCCACACTGGCACGTCTAGTGACCGTAGCAGACCAGCAGGCTTCTGGTACTCTATCTTAACTCTTTGGCAAGTTAAGCATTTTGATACAAATTCAGCAATCTCTAACTTCATTCCATGCCACCAATACATCTGCTTTAAATCTCTATACATCTTGGTGGATCCAGGATGTACAGAAAATAAACTCCGGTGTGCTTCCTCTAGCACTTGCTTTTTAATACTCTCATCGTCGGGCACACAGATCCTACCGTTGAAACAAATAACCCCATCACTATCCTCGGTAAAATCTGGCAACACTTTCTGTGATTGTAGTTTCACATCAACTTCCTGTGCTAAGCGAATAGAATCCCTTATGGAACTAGAGATCCTCATGTGGCTCAACACCAACCGGTTCCTTTTTGGCTTTGAATCCACATTTAAGTTCCGGAAAGACTCCAACAATTCCATTTCATGCATCATTAATCCTGCTATATGAATGGATTTCCTACTTAGTGCATCGGCTACAACATTAGCTTTTCCCGGATGATACTTCAATTCGAAGTCATAATCCTTCAGAAACTCCACCCATCTTCTCTGCCTGTTATTCAACTCCTTCTGGTCAAACAAATATTTCAAGCTTTTATGATCACTAAAGACTTCGAAACGAGACCCATACAGGTAATGTCTCCAAATCTTCAGTGCGTACACAATAGCTGCCAACTCCAAATCATGAGTCGGATAATTCTCTTCATGAGTCTTCAACTGTCTGGAGGCATAAGCTACAACTTGTTGGTTCTGCATGAGAACACACCCCAAACCCTTCCCAGAAGCATCGCTGTAAATTTGAAAATCCAAAGACGGATCTGGAAGAAGACGGATCTGGAAGAATTAGGATTGGAGCAGAAGTCAACCTAACCTTCAACTCTTGAAAACATTCCTCACAATCGGCATTCCATATAAACGGTTGGGCCTTGCGAGTCAACCGAGTAAGTGGAAGAACCAATTGTGAAAAACCTTGGATAAACCTCCTGTAGTAACCAGCTAGACCCAAGAAACTTCTTATTTCGGTGACAGATGTTGGTCGTTCCCAGTTCAACACCGCTTCTACTTTACTGGGATCCACCGCAACTCCCGATTGGGAAATCACGTGTCCCAAAAACTTCACTTCCGGTATCCAGAAGTCACACTTCGACGGCTTGGCATACAATTTCTTTTCTCGGAGTACGTTCAGAACAATGCGGAGATGTTGAACATGGTCCTCAATGGTCTTAGAGTACACCAAAATATCATCAATAAAAACTACCACAAACTGATCAAGGTACGTGTGAAACACTCGGTTCATGTAATCCATGAATACCGCTGGAGCATTAGTCAAACCGAAGGGCATCACTACGAACTCGTAATGTCCATACCTCGTACGGAAAGCTGTCTTCGGAATATCTAAGGCTCGTACCTTTATTTGATGATAGCCCGACCTCAGATCAATTTTTGAAAATACCACAGCACCTCTAAGTTGGTCTAGCAAATCGTCTATCCTTGGCAAGGGATATTTATTCTTGATCGTCACTTTATTCAATTGTCGATAATCTATGCACAACCTCATGCTACCATCCTTCTTTTTGACTAGCAACACCGGAGCACCCCATGGAGAAGCACTCGGTCGGATAAACCTTTTCGATATTAATTCCTCAAGTTGAGACTTCAGTTCCTTCAACTCTAAAGGAGACATTCTATAAGGAGCAATAGAGATTGATCCTGTACCAGGAATCAATTCTATTGAGAATTCTACCTCTCGGTCAGGAGGTAAGGATGAAACTTCTTCTGGAAAGACATCTAGAAATTCATTTACCACTCGCACAGATGACAAATCTAAACCCGTTTCAGTAGATGCAGACAACATAATAAGAATAGCTTCCGCACCTTGGAATAATGACTGGCTTGCTTCGGTGTAAGAGATCGTCGCTTCAGAATCTGCCTGCGTCAATCCTACGGATTCGGAGGCGAAGCTAATAGTTCGATCGGCACAGTTGATTGTTACATGATTTTCGGCCATCCAATTCATACCCAGAACAATGTCCATGCTTCTCATAGGCAAGCAAATAAATTTCACAACAAACTGTCTGTCGCCTATGACAAGTAGGCAATTTTCACATAATGATTGGGTCTGGACACGACCCTTGGCAGCAGTTAAAATAGTTATCGGTTCGGATAGCTCAGACAATGCTAATCCCAACCGATCCACACATGCTTGCGAGATAAAACAGTGAGTTGCACCAGAATCATATAAAATATTGACTGAATTATTAAAAAGAGATCCCGTACCCCTTAGAAGATTATCGGTAGGTGTGATGGTCCGAGCATCCAAAGTGTTGATTCTCCCCTGACCAGGAGCATTTGGTGCTCCTTGGAAATTCTTCTTTGTCGGGCACTCATTGGCATAATGGCCCTCTCCATTACAAACATAGCACCTATTAGATTTGTGTTCGCAACTGCCGTGGTGATACCTTCCGCACTTAAAACAATTCCTAAACTTCATTTGGTCTGCCGTTTGCACCTGCTTTCCTTTATAATTACCACCCTTGCCTGAGTCATGCTTGGGACCCATCTGAGAACTAGATGGTCTAGTGTTCCTCTTGCTCTGATGGAATGCCTTTCTGCTTGCATACAACCTTGACAAATCACTTTCGGCGATATAAGCTTGTTGTACCATGGCTGCATAGTTGGTTCTCGGAAAAGAACTAAGACTTTGAGCAATATCCTCCCTCAGCCCATATTTGTACCTGTCAGTTTTCCATTGGTCATTGGGGGCATATCCAGCTAAACCGAAGAATTGATACAACTCTTCAAATTTAGCCGTGTATTGGCCCATGGTCAAGCCTCCTTGTGTAAGAGCCAAAAACTCATTTTCCTTATCAAACCTCATAGCCGTGGGGAAGAATTGTTCCAAAAATGATGTTCGGAAATTTTCCCAGGTCGGGGGAGTTCCCATTGTCTCCATCATGGCCTTAGCATTTGTCCACCAGTTATTGGCCTCTCCCTTCAACATATGGGATGCCAACCTCAACTTGTCTTCATCGGTCACTTGCATTGTTACAATGATCTTTTCAATGTCATCCAGCCAATGTTGTGCTCTCATGACATCCGGCCCACCTCTAAACTCGGAGGGCTTCATTTTCAGGAACTCTGTGAAAATTCTCCTTGGGTTCACTTGTGGCTCTGGAGCTTGATGCTGCTGAGCATTTTGCTGTAGGATTTGTTGCTGCTGATGCATAAGCATCATGTCTTGCATCATTTTCTGCTGGTTCTCAATGACATTCTGCATCCACTCAAAATTTGGATCAACAGGAGGAGGAACGCCTCTACCTCTTCTAGCCATGATTCTGCGAAATATGCACAAAGTATTAAGTTGATCAAGCTCAATGTCTAATAGCATACTAAGAAAATCACGACTGGAAAAAGCAAAGACCCTATAAGCTAAGTCCGACTAGGTCGAACCGCTCTGATACCAACTGTAACACCCGGTATTTCTATTTATTAAAAATACCCAAGTGCACATTAGAAACACATCAGAGATATAAAATTCCTGCATAAATACTGAACACTGCAAAATAGTTTTCACTGGACAACAGCCAAGCAGTCTTAATACACATAAGACCATAAAATTCAGCGAACTATCCTGCTCAGTATCATACAAGAAAGCGGAAATAAAAAGATTTACACTAAAGTCGTAGTGTTGCGGTACATAGACAACAAGAGGAAATGTAAACTTAAACATAATGCTAAGTCATCCGCAACCAGTCCGAGCCCAACCTACTCGTGCCTCTTGGACTTCCTCGGTCCCTGTGTCTCTGTAAAACAACAACATTTAAACAGTGAGATACAATCTCAGTGAGTTCTACCGAGACCCCTACTAACACTCTCGGTTCATTTATTAGTTCTTTTATAACTTAACACGACACCGACTGCAAAACGCTGCTACTCCCGGTATGTCGTAAAATAAATAAAGTGCGGCACCGACTGCAAAACCATGCTAATCCTGGTGTATCGCGCAACACAACAAGTACGGCACCGACTGCAAAACCATGCTAATCCCGGTGTATCGCACAATAATCTTTAACACAACACCGACTGCAAAACCATGCTAATCCCGGTGAACTCCCCTACCAATAGTACATTCTCCCATTGGCATGGAGCCTAGGGAAGGGGATCATGACTGCCCCGCCTAGTGTGTTACACATGGGTCGTCACCCAACTCGATATACTATATACGTATATCTACAATACTATGAACCCACGGTCCATCAAATCAAACAATTAATGAAACACTTTAATCCATTTTTTTTGTAAAATCACGTTCACACTCGCACTCTAGTTGACCACTTTTCGACACAATTTTTCAATATCAAAAACAGTTTATTTAGCCCTAAAAAATAGAATATTCAGTTAGGCCTCTGAATAAGCTTTTCAACGCATCTTAGAACACCTCAATCGGGTTCCCGGATCAAAAGATATCGCGAAAACAAAATCAGTGAAAAACTGTTGAAAATCTGCAAAACGTCGCGACGCGAACTGCTACCGTCGCGACGCGAAAAACGACAGAAACATTTTGCGTGACAAAACTGCACTTGGTCGGGACGCGATGCCCTGCGGGTCGCGACGCGATGGGGGTCTGTCTGGTGCAGATTTTGCGATTTTCGCGAAATCCGCTATTCCGCTCAATTCCGATTTCAGTTCCGATCGAAAACAGATTTGACAACCAGCAAAACCAGTCCAACCAATACCATATAATCAATCAATCAAATCAAAAACTCAATCAAAACGAATTTTTATTCAAAGCGCTATTTTTCGAATAACGGTTTTGTCTCAGACTTTCTCGAAACCAATCAACACACAAATTATACCAAAACAGAATAAACCTAAGCGTGAGTAAAACTCACCCTTGAAGCGAGAGCCGATATCGAACCGAATTTGCCGAGACGTCGAAATCACCGAATCGAACCCAAACGACACCGAACCGCTCCTAACTTCGTTCCGAGCTTCCAATCGCGTTCAATCCGCTCCTAGCTTCGATCCTAAGCATAACCCAATCACCAACACAACCTATTAATCCTTGATTTCAACAAATTTCTCCACAAAACCCTCAATTTTCGAAATCAAAAAGGAAGGGGGAAAAATGGAGGAGAGGCTTACCAAAGATATGGGTTTTGATGAGAAGGATGAGATGAAGATGGTGATGGAATTTGGGACCTTGGAGATGAGTGATGCTCCCTCAATCTCTTCTTCTTTCTTCTTCTTTCCCTTCTCTTCTTTCTCTTCTTTCCCTTCTCTTCTCTGTTTCTTTCCTCTCTCTCGTGGACCCTTCTCTTTTTTTCTTTAAACACATACACACACACATATTTAATTAATAAATACGTGGTAGCGTGGTCCAATTACCGTATTGATCTGATTCCCTTATTTCGATTTCGAAACTTCCTTGGTCCGTATTATTCGGTCAACGATCCTGGGACAGCCACTAATTAATTTTAGCACTCAATAATTTTACCAATTAAGTACCAAATTAATGCAATTGGGTTAACATCCAAATAATTCGATTAATTATTTTGAGGATGTTACACTTGTAATGTTTCCTTAAATTGATTAAATATATTGTCAACATGTTTTTATACAAGTGCATGGCAAATAATTACACGATTGACAAAAACATATGTGGACAATCCTATCAATAAGCAACCTTTATGCAACCTATCAATAATCAAATGTAAACTTACATATAGGTTAGCTAATTGACAATGTAGTCTTGTCTATTACACTAATTTCAGCCAAGAAAATAAACATAACAATACATGTTAATTCCATACAAGCTTAGTCTTCATAATCACTTCCAATTTATGGTCCTATTTTCGTTACTTTTGATTGCTCATCCTCGCTACCATCATCATCATCATCATCCCCACTTGACCAATGTCCTGTAAGATATTCCCTATAATCAGAATCTGTTGAGTCTGATGATGTCGACTCTGTTGACTCTGATGAACTGTCATCATCTGTTTCTGTCTCCCCTGTTCTAACAATTTTAAAGCGGCCTTCAAAATAATATCTAACATTAACTTCGACCATTTCCAACTCTCCAAAGGAATCACAAATATCGTTTGTATCAGTTTCAACATAACACAGCCTACGAGTACGTCTCTTAAAATAACCAGGGAAGACATGACCATATTGATCTTCAACAGTTACAACATTATTACGAGGCACTAATTAAGTACACATAATGCCAATTCAGACCTCCTGGAATACAGATGCAATTCTGTAATCCAAAAAAATTTCTGATATGAATACCTAACAAATGCTGTTTAAGTTCAGGTAAATAATGGACTTACATCAGTTCTTCTAATAAGGGTTGCAAATTCCATATTTGTCGACATTATGTCCGTATCAACAGTCTGATAAAAGTAACAATTTGGTTATTGATGGTAATTCGAAGTCATTCACCATACATATGCACAAAACAAACAAGAATTACCATCAATTTGGTTATTGATGGTAATTCGAACTCAGTGGGATTAGGGTTCCACTAGTTCCTTCAAGAACATACAAGAATATTAGCAGAGAAAGAAACAATCGAAAATTTTGTGGATTTGATTGTGGGTTTGTTTGATTTTGTTTTTGAGGGTTAGGGTAAAAACTTTAACCACAATCACAATAAAATAGTAACTTAACTAGAGTAAAAGTGGGGTTGGAAATATTAAAACACATTTGATAATGTGCGTAATTTAAACAATGAGAAGTTTTATGGAGATCAATTTTAGCAATTACAAAAATATATGGTAATGAGTAATGACCACCTTGACGGGTTACCACCGAAAATCTCAGCCATTTATTTTTTAGAATAACAAATCAATGGCTGGAACATTCACTTGTGCATTGCGCACAAGTGAATGCACAAGTTTCCTACTTGTGCATATGATCCTTGCCATTTGTTTTCGCACCAATCAGACAAGTGACGACTCTATTTAGCAGGGAGGCAGGCAGCCAGCGTGGACTCTTCTTTCCTTGTTTCTTTCTAGGTTTAAATATATATTACCCCCCTGCAAATATACCCATTATCCAGTTACCCCCCTAAAAAAAAACATTTAAAACAAACCTTGCAAAATATAAAGTTATCCAGTTACCCCCCTGCCGTTAAATTTTCTGTTAAAAAATGTAAAATGTCACATATCCAGTTACGCCCCCTGCCACGTGTCACCATATTATTGGGCCTCTATGACACGTGGCACTGACTGCCACGTCAGCATCCTGGTCAACAGTGCCACGTCAGCAACCAATGGATGGCTGCCACGTGGCACTACTTATATCACTCAAAAATAAAGAATTTTGTCCCCAATGAGTGTTGAACCCGTGACCAGCCACTCACACACACGCCCCCTAACCACTGAGCCACGTTATTACTTTTGATTATTAACACAACTACTAATATATATTACATAATTACTACTTAAATTAAAAAAAAATCATCATCAATTCGTTTCTTCATCGTTCATCATCCAGAAAAAAAATATCCCTAAATCATCATCAATTCGTTTCTTCATCGTTCTTCATTGTAAATTAAAAATAAATCATCATCAGTTCATCATCATCGTTCCTCATCACCATCGTGAAATCTGGCAACGAAATCAAAAAAATCATCATCAGTTCATCGTTCTCTCTCTCAGTTCATCGTTCTCTCTCTTAGTTCATCGTTCATCTCTCTCTCTCTCTCTCTCAGAACCAGAAACGCAACCAGTTCATCGTTCTCTCTCTCTCTCAATTCATCGTTCATCTCTCTCTCTCTCTCTCTCTCTGAACCAGAAACGCAACCAGTTCATCGTTCTCTCTCTTAGTTCATCTCTCTCTCTCTCAGTTCGTCTCTCTCTCTCTCTCTCTCTCATGGAAACACAACCAGAAACGATCCCAGATCTACATCCACCAGAAACGATTGGTTTTCGTTCTCTCTCTCTCAGTTCATCGTTCTCTCTCTCTCTCTCAGTTCATCGTTCTCTCTCTCAGTTCATCGTCAATTGAAGAATGATGTAAGAATTGTGGGTTGTGTTTTTTTTTTAACATCAGAAGGTATATCATAGGCTTTAGAAAAAAACCCAGGCTTGTTGTTGGTGGAAAACGAATTGATGAGGAAAACGAATAGTTGCGAAAAATGAATTGATGAGGAAAACGAATAGTTGCGTAAAAAACCCAGGCTTGTTGTTCAGAAATAAAAATAGTTTCCCCGATCTTAAAAAAAAAATAGTTTTCCAGATCTTCAAAAACCCAGGCTTGTTGTTCAGAAACGGATCTGGATCTTCAATTTTTTTTTTAATTTAAGTAGTAATTATGTAATATATATTAGTAGTTGTGTTAATAATCAGAAGTAATAACGTGGCTCAGTGGTTAGGGGGCGTGTGTGTGAGTGGCTGGTCACGGGTTCAACACTCAATTGGGGACAAAATTCTTTATTTTTGAGTGATATAAGTAGTGCCACATGGCAGCCATCCATTGGTTGCTGACGTGGCACTGTTGACCAGGATGCTGACGTGGCAGTCAGTGCCACGTGTCACAGAGGCCCAATAATATGGTGACACGTGGCAGGGGCGTAACTGGATATGTGACATTTTACATTTTTTAACAGAAAATTTAACGGCAAGGGGGTAACTGGATAACTTTATATTTTGCAAGGTTTGTTTTAAATATTTTTTTTAGGGGGGTAACTGGATAATGGGTATATTTACAGGAGGCTAATATATATTTAAACCTTCTTTCTATCTATCAAACAAATGGTATTGCATGTATGCATTTGTACGGTCCCATTTCACTCCCCCCTTCCAGTTCATTCTTTTATTCTTCATTTCTCACCTTTTTTGTTTTTTCAAATACCGCTTCTCTCTCTCTCTCTCTCTCTCTCTCTCCCTCTCCCCTTCGAGTCCGTGAACGAGACTCGGATCCGGATCTCTGATAGCGATTTCCAATTCCCAAACTCAGAATCCAGACCCTTCTCTCGCAGCGCCCAATTTACAACAACAAAATGATAGCGATTCCGTACTTGACTGCATTAACCACCTATTTCAGCTACGGCTTGCTCTTCGCTTTCGGCCAGTTCAGAGATTTCTTCAGGAAATTATTCGACTGGTGCAGCTCCAACAATCTTCAGGTCAATTCTCTTTTACTTTTTTCAATTAATTACTTAATTAACAAGTATTCATATCTATAACTTACACGCGCTTTCTTTGGTCTCTTAAAAACAAATAGGGTTACGCTCCGATCTGTTTAGGTCTCGAAGATTTCTATATTCGCCGTTTATACCTTCGTATTCAGGTACGTCTTTCTTTTTCCGATTCACTTACTTTACGACCAGTACATAATGGAACTAGCAAACTTTAAATTTGGACTGTGTTGCGTTTTTTTTTTGTTGATGCAAACCAATCGTAACATAGTGTGTGACTGTGTGTATATATTTGAATTTCAGCTCTAAAGGATACGTTTGGATCCTAAACGAACTCTAAATACCAGTATTAGGGCCTTTGTTTCGATAAAGAACTTATTTAAGCACGAATAGAATCAACGTTTATCATATAACTACTTATGTCTTGGTTATTTCTATACTAAAAGATAAGACAAAGTCAAATAGTTTTTATATAAGCTAATTTTCATAAGCTATTCGGGAGAGCTTATGGAAAAAAACTTATGTACATGACATAAGTTGTTTACATAAGATCTCATAAACAGTCTCATACATGTTTAAGCCAATAAATTAGCCCAAATAAGTCAATCCAAACAGGCAATGAAACTAACAAATTTTTAACGTTTTAAGTTTGGAGTTTGTTGCGTTTAGTGTTACAAACCAATTGCAGATAGTTGTGTTGTATGTTTGGATTTCAGTTCTAAAGGAACGGTTTGGATTCAAATGGAACTCTATATACTAGTAGTAAATAATGGAACTAGAAAACACAGCTTTGTGGTTAGGTTATGATTCCTTTTAAGTGGTTATTTTATTTTTAATATTTTCAATTTTTGGCAGGACTGTTTTGGGAGACCAATAGCAAGTGCTCCCGATGCTTGGTTTGATGTAGTCGAACGCTACTCCAATGATAATAACAAGACACTAAAGTATAATTCTCTCTTCGATTTTTATTTCGTATAAGGGGCATGGTAGTGTTTTCTTGAAATATCAATTTATTTCTTCTCTTTTAAAGCTTTAAGCGTCAGAAATTCAGGTGAAGTATATTTCTCCTAATGTGTCTTCCAATGCAGACGAACTGATAAAATAAGTAGATGCCTTAATTTGGGATCATACAACTATCTTGGTTTCGCTGCCGCGGATGAATACTGTACGCCTCGAGTAGTTGATACGTTGAAGAAGTATTCTCCAAGCACTTGCAGTACCCGTGTGGATGGGGGTAGATATTATTAGTTTGTGTTTTATCCATCGAAACTAAAGTTGTTTGTCTATCTATTTATGCACATCTATCATCAACTTTCCTCAAACGTGGCTTCTCTGATAGGCACGACTGCACTTCACAATGAATTGGAGGAGTGTGTTGCACGATTCGTTAGAAAGCCGGCTGCTTTGGTTTTTGGAATGGGCTATGTGACGAACTCTGCTATTCTTCCGGTCTTGATGGGGAAGGTTGGGAAAACATGGTGATTTTACCTAGTTGATAAATGCTAACATTTGCATGACTATTCATTGATCCAGTATTTTCACAGGGAAGTTTGATTATTAGTGATTCGTTGAACCACAACTCAATTGTTAATGGTGCACGGGGATCAGGAGCAACTATTCGTGTTTTTCAGCACAACAGTGAGTATTTTTGCTGTTTCCCAAAATAAGTTTTACGAGTCTATCATTGCGTGGCCAGCGTTTAGTTTGCTGCATACCGTTGTAGAAAGAAAGGTCTTCATTTCAATACATGTTAGGGATAATGGTGGCTGGTATACTGCACCATATTATTATCTTCATACTAAATATGTATAGGATAGTTAAATTTGACCTGATGGCATCATTTCTGCACAGAGGTGGAATCAACTGAAGGAACACGCGACTGAAATGACATTTGATTAGTTATGTTTATGCGTAATTTGAATGCTTGGTGTGTATTATTCTTGTCTACCTACTGGATTGCATTTTTCAGCTTGTCTCTTTCTTCGAGTTGATATGATGTTGCTCCCAGAGCTCATAGCAATATTATTCGTTTTATAATTGGCTATCTTCCTGCAGTGCCATCACATCTTGAAGAAGTGTTACGAGAACAAATTGCTGAGGGACAGCCAAGAACACATAGGCCTTGGAAGAAGATAATGGTGATTGTGGAGGGGATATACAGTATGGAAGGAGAGCTTTGCAAACTTCCAGAGATTATAGCTATATGCAAACAATATAAGGTTGCTTACTATGATAATAGCTCTAATTTACTGTACTTGAGTTATTTCAATATTTATTTTTGTGGGTTTTTGGTATTTAATTTTAGAAACCATAGTTTGTGAAAAGTATCTAGGGGATAAGGTTTCCTGTAAATTTTCCAAATGACCTGCTATCCCTCTAAATAGTTATGTTCAGGAAAATTGTGTATTCACAATACTGGATGTATCCTTCGTTTAAAGCTCCCTTTCCCTTTTGAGCAGGCATTAAAAGAGGGATTTTGGATAAACTTTTTAGTATCAAGTTTTGTTTGCGATTTTACTTAGGTTTATTGTTACTATCTGCACTCTTACATTGCTTTGTAGGCATATACATATTTGGATGAAGCACACAGCATTGGAGCAGTTGGCAAGACGGGTAGGGGTGTTTGTGAGCTTTTGGGTGTGGATACCACTGATATTGATATTATGATGGGAACATTCACCAAATCATTTGGATCATGTGGAGGTTATATTGCTGGATCTAAGGTATGTATATTTAAATTTTAGGCATCAATTTTACTAATGGAGAAACAAGTTACTAAAATCTCCTATGTATTGATATCTTCTTCTTTAGTAGTAAATACGTCTATACTCCATTTTCCTGTTGGTTTAAAATCAGGAAAATGTAAATTTCTGGACCTATAGAGTATAAGGGAGGGGTGGGAGCTTGGAAGTCTTTGTTTCTAATTGGTAGCAGTACTAGAGATTAGAAAGATAAAGTTCATAAAAAGCATAAGTTTTTGTCCCTTACCAAACCAGGGGGTAAATTTTTGTCCCATAGAACAAACTATTAGAAAAAAATTTCATTTATATTTAGTACTCATTTACTCAATAATTTCTCTCTAATTCTATTATGCTTAATATTAATATTATATTAATATCATACAATTAAACAAAAATTTACGGTGTGACCTGCATAAAATTATAAAGTAGGTAGTATGTCATGCAATTTAATCGTAAACTTACATAATATAGTATATTTGTATATATAATATTATGTAAGAATATTAGAAAGTATCTTATAATATCTTGATATTACGTTAGAGTATCAAGTAGTTATCTCACAGGATTAGTTTCTTATCTTAGAATAATAATATCTTAGAGTATCTCTTAAGATTTGTTTCCCTAGTGCTTGTTCATTATCGCGAATTGTTTTTTTTTGCTCCCTATTTAATTAGGGTTAGGAGCCTTGTATCCCTATGAATATGAATTGGTAGTCTTTTGTATCAAGTTATTACCAACCGTGTTAAACCATTATCATATTTCAAAAGCCTTTGTTCTTTCTCTTGTCCTTATTTTTATCTAAAACTGAACTTCAAATAAGAATTTTTTTTTATATTCTAACATTATATATTATAATTATTAATTATTAATATAGAAATTTTTTAATATCTTAAAACATTATACATTATTATATATGGTGTTGTATTTTATTGTATATTACAAAAGTTATTTAAGTCAATTTTATGTTATTTTACTTGTGTGGTCCATTGTTCCACCAAACAATAGATAAGACAAAAAGTTGTGTTGTGACTTGGACATTTTCTCATGTGCTTTTCTCCTTATCCTGACCGTATTGTGTATCCAGTTATTGGGTTAAAAAATTTGAAATGTTCTTCAACCGATATGATAAGAAAATAGAGGAAAACAGGATCAAAGACGTAAAAGAGTCAAGAACACGGTTGTATTGATAGAATTCTGGTTACAAGTTCCAGTAAACCCCAGGGCCATTTGAGAGTGCCCGGGACCTCTCCCTTTACAATTGAGTACTTTCTAACTAATTGCCTAATTGCCCTCTACTCACTATATATAGGCAACATGCCTTAACAACTCCTAAGGGCCTAATAACTAACCAACTACCCTCCAACTAACTGTCACAACTAATTGTAACTAATAACAACTAGGTGTAACTAATAACCATGAGAGGATAACCATAAGAGACCTATCAATACTCCCCCCTTAGACATTCACCTTGTCCTCAAGGTGACTAAGAAAGGAAAAATTACAACAAGTACACAACAAATCCAAAAGTAAAATAATTGTTGACAACAAAATTATTCCCGAAGAAATTGTTCCTAGCTGCCAATACTCCTCAACCGCATTTAGATGGAATAGGCCTAAAAGGTAGCACTTCAGGATAGCCTTCAAATAACCTTCCTCGAAGTTGTCTTGAATTTGTACGGTCCACCACTTTACCAACGCATCACTTTTGTTGTTTGAAACTCCATCCTTGTAACACATGAGTAAAATTGATAATTCCCACCATTTGAAGAATGGACAACCTGCAGTGGGAATATCTGCCATGATATGCTTGTCACACCAAGGAGCAAAAGGCTTACTAGAATTGGATACATAGATCGGCTTAGTTGCAACACCAGTACCCCTTTTTTGGAATTTGGACCCCTCAACTAAGTAAAGGATATCTTCCACACACTGATAGCAGGCCAGAAGTTAAGAAAGTCTATATTAGAAGAAACAAGGGCGCCAATGGGCCCTAGGGGGGACATTATTGTAATTAGTTCTAATGTGCAAGGGCAATAAAGTAAAATAGCAGCAACAGAACTGTATAAATAATAAGAAAGAGCTAGCAGTTAGGCAGTTAGATTGTAAAACAGAATATGAGAACTTGAGCTCCTCTAATGGCTCTCCATAGTTTGCTGGAACTTGTAACCAGAGCATTGTTGTAACTAACATACCATATTCAATTCCAAAATTGCTCTTTCTCATATCAATTGAGCCTATCAACTGGTATCAAAGCACGTACGATCCCGCAGAAAATTCATGGTGCGCAAGAAGAACGATTCAACCACGATGGAGGCGCGATTCGACGAAATGGAACGAAGAATGCAAGAAACGGAAGCACGCAATAAAAAAAGCTTCGAAGACCAGAATGTTCGTTTCGACGAACAGGGCGCTCGCATGGATCAGATTCTTGCAATGTTACAGAAAACGACGACGACGGAACCGAAGCAGAAAGAAAAACCCAGTGGTAGCGGCGGTTACAACGAGGGCGAACGACGACTATGCAAGATTGACCTCCCAGTCTTCAATGGCGAAGACGCACTAGGGTGGTTAACGAAGATCGAACGATTCTTTAAGGTGCGAAAGATCGAAGATGACGAGAAGCTTGACGCAGCGATGATGGCCGTCGAGGGGGAAGCCTTGGCGTGGCTACAGTGGTGGGAAGCGAATAGCGACCTTCAAACATGGGACGATCTCAAGGAGGCGAGGCGTTGCTTCGCTGTTTTCAGCCTACGGTGGTGACAAACGCTTTCGAAATTCTGATGAGTAAGAAGCAAGACGGTTCAGTAAGGGAGTATCGCAAGAAGTTCGAAACGATATCAAATCACATTAAGGTCCAAGATCAAGATTTGTTTTCTGGATTGTTCTCCAATGGACTGAGGGAAGACATTAGGGTAGAGGTAAGGCTGCAACGCCCTAAGGACTTGGGAGAAATGATGGAGGTGGCGCTTCTCGCAGAAGAAAAGATTGGTGCAGTTGGTAGGTATGGCGGTGGCGCACAAAACAAACCATCTAATGCAGGACGTGGGTTTACAGGGTTCAAGAATTGGCGTGGGGAAGCCCAGAACAAGCCAAGTACAAAGGCTGTTAACTCGTCTAAAGGCACTGAAGGAAGGAAAGGAGGGAAGGTTCCTGTGGCTAAATCAATTAGTGATGATGAAATTAATGAGAGGCGTAAGAAAGGACTGTGTTTCACATGCGATGAGAAATTTGTACATGGTCATGTGTGTAAAAACAAGGTATTAAAATTGCTGTACATAGAGCAAGAAACAGAGGATGAGAAGGACAGTAAGGAACAGGAAGAGGATGAAGAAGAGATTGTGTGGGAAGCTGCCATAAAAAGCCTGAATCTGCATAGCATGGTGGGATTGAGATTGACCTCTAAATGTTCATTCATGTTGAAGGGAATGCTGGGGAACTTGGAGATAATTGTGCTAGTGGACTGTGGGGCAACTCATAACTTTGTGTCCATGAAACTAGTGGCTGCCAACCATATGAAGGTGGAGGACACACCTCCTTGTTGGGTCAAGATAGGCAATGGCCAAAGGGTGTTAACCAGGGGGTATGTAGAGGGGTGGAGCTGATGTTACAAGGGCTGCCTGTGAAGACAGATTGCTATGTGTTTCCACTAGATGGGGAAGATGTGGTCTTGGGAATTGACTGGCTGGAGAAGCTAGGAGATATCAAGGCAAATTTCAAGGACATGACCTTAAAGGTGAAGAGGGGAAAGGGGTCCATTTGCTTGAGGGGTGATCCTTCTCTACCTAAAAGGGAGGTGAAGGCTAAGGAGATCATCTTGGAGATGAAAATTCCAGATGAAACCTACATGATTGAATGCAGAAGCCTGCAAGTCTCTGAAACTGAGCCACAGACAGTGCCTGAGGTAATACAATCTGTTCTCACTGAGTTTAATTCTGTGTTTCAAGAGACTGGTGAGCTACCACCTGTTAGACCCACTGATCATGCAATTATACTTAAGGAAGGGGCTAATATACCTAATTTGAGACCCTATAGGTATCCCCGTTCTCAAAAAAATGAAATAGAAAGACTGGTGATGGATATGATTAAAACTGGAATCATTAGGCCAAGTACAAGCCCCTATTCTAGTCCCATTATCCTTGTAAAAAAGAAAGATGGTAGCTGGAGATTTTGTGTAGATTACAGGGCTCTAAACAAGCTGACTATCCCCAATAAGTTCCCTATTCCATTAATAGATGAGTTGCTGGATGAATTATGTGGTGCAACAGTGTTTACTAAGCTAGATTTAAAATCTGGCTATCATCAAATAAGAATGAAACCTGAGGACATTCCAAAAGCAACATTTAGAACTCATGAAGGCCATTACGAGTATCTAGTAATGCCCTTTGGGTTGACAAATGCTCCATCAACCTTCCAAGCATTATTGAATGAGGTTCTTAAGCCCTTCTTAAGGAAATTTGCACTTCTTTTCTTTGATGACATACTGATCTACAGCAAGAATTTGACTGAACATGCTGAGCATTTAACGAAAATTTTTTCTGCCCTAAGTGACAATAGTCTGGTGGTAAACAAGAAGTGTGAATTTGTTGTAAATAGCGTGGAGTACTTGGGACATGTGGTGAATGCGCAAGGGGTGTCTGCAGACCCCAACAAGATCAAGGCAATGACACAGTGGCCCACTCCAAGGGATCTCAAGGGCTTAAGAGGATTCCTAGGGTTGACTGGGTATTACAGAAGGTTTGTGCAAGGTTATGTATGGCCTAATTGCAAGACCTTTAACTGAGCTATTGAAACTGGATAAATTCTCATGGAATGAGGAAGCAGAAGCAGCATTCCAGGAACTGAAAACAGTGATGTCCACACTGCCTGTATTATGCATGCCAGATTTCTCTAAACGCAAGGGTCTAGGCGCAGTGCTTATGCAGGAGGGTAAACCAGTTGCCTATTTCAGTCAGAAACTGTCCACACGTGCTCAGCAGAAATCAGCTTATGAAAGAGAATTGATGGCTATGGTACTAGCAATACAAAAATGGAGACACTACCTCTTAGGGCAACACTTTGTGGTGAGAACTGACCAACAAAGTTTACAATATTTGACTGAGCAACACTTATTGGGAGGAGAACAAATCAAGTGGACATCTAAACTACTTGGCTTTCAAATAAGGTAGCTGATGCATTATAAAGACAGATGATATTTGCTGCTATCACTCGTGTCACCTTGCCAGAATGGAATGAGTGGGAAGAAGAGATAAGTTGTCCTAAACTGCAAGCACTAATGCAGCAGGTGGTTCTCAAGACAACAGGATATCAGCAACTTTCCATAAAGAATGGTCTTCTGTAAAAGGGGACAGCTTTGGTCCTACCTCAGAATTTTTCCAGAATTCCCTCGATACTAGCTGAGTTCCATAGCTCTCTACAAGGAGGACATTCTGGCCTGTTTAGAACATACAAAAGAATAGCTAGTGTCTTTCATTGGGCAGGAATGAAAAAAGACATCAAGGACTACATTGTGCGGTGTCAACAATGTCAGCAGAGCAAAGTAGAGACTTTGGCTGGACTCTTACAACCACTAACGATCCCTACTAAGGTGTGGACAGAGATTTCCATGGATTTTATAGGGGGCCTCCCTAGAGTAGGCAAGAAGGATACCATCTTGGTAGTCATTGACAGACTTACCAAATACGCCCATTTCATATTATTGGGACACCCATACACTGCCAATGAAGTTGCTGACAGTTTTGTTGAAAACATTGTCAAGCTTCACGGTTTCCCCGAAGCCATTGTCTCAGATAGGGACAAAATCTTCCTCAGTCAGTTCTGAAAGGAATTGTTCAAACAGGCAGGCACTAAATTGAAGTATAGCACAGCATTCCATCCCCAAACTGATGGCCAAACAGAGGTCACAAACAAATGCCTTGAGATCTACCTAAGGTGTTTTGTGGGTGACTACCCTAAATCTTGGCCAAAGTGGATTTGTTGGGCTGAGTTATGGTTCTACACAAACTATGGGCATGACACCTTATAAAGCCTTGTATGGAAGGGATCCTAGTCCAATTATTAAGGGCCCTACCATCCCCTCAAATGTTGAATAGGTGAATCAGTTGTATGATGACAGAGACACACTGTTAGGGCAGCTTCACCAGAATTTATCTCAGGCACAACACAGAATGAAAAAACAGGCAGACAAGCACAGGAGAGAAGTGTCCCTAGTGGTTGGTGATTGGGTGTATTTGAAGGCAATTCCCTACAGGTGGAAGTCCTTGGCAACTAGAAGGAATGAGAAGCTAAGCCCTAGGTTTTATGGACCCTATAGAGTGACAGAAAAAATAGGGTCAGTAGCATATCGATTGGAGCTACCAGATAGATGCAAAATTCACCCTGTTTTTCATGTTACCAAGCTGAAGAAGACAGTCCCGGGCAACCACACTCCACAGGCTCTTCCTGCAGCCTTGACAGAGGAGGGCATCTTATAGCCAGATATTAAAGAAGTGCTGGATCTTCGTTATAATTCCAAGGGTCAAGCTGAGGTGCTGGTTAAATGGTTGAACTTACCTCCTTGTGACAATTCATGGGAGCTGACAGAGAAATTACATCAAGTTTTTCCTAATTTTCCCCTTGAGGACAAGGTGGAGTATTGATAGCAGGCCAGAAGTTAAGAAAGTCTATATTAGAAGAAACAAGGGCGCCAATGGGCCCTAGGGGGGACATTATTGTAATTAGTTGTAATGTGCAAGGGCAATAAAGTAAAATAGCAGCAACAGAACTGTATAAATAATAAGAAAGAGCTAGCAGTTAGGCAGTTAGATTGTAAAACAGAATATGAGAACTTGAGCTCCTCTAATGGCTCTCCATAGTTTGCTGGAACTTGTAACCAGAGCATTGCTGTAACTGACATACTGTATTCAATTCCAAAATTGCTCTTTCTCATATCAGTTGAGCCTATCACACATCCACTGCGAGCCGCAATTCGTCTAACACTTGGTTTAGTCAAATAATAAGAAAGAGCTAGCAGTTAGGCAGTTAGATTGTAAAACAGAATATGAGAACTTGAGCTCCTCTAATGGCTCTCCATAGTTTGCTGGAACTTGTAACCAGAGCATTGCTGTAACTGACATACTGTATTCAATTCCAAAATTGCTCTTTCTCATATCAGTTGAGCCTATCACACATCCACTGCGAGCCGCAATTCGTCTAACACTTGGTTTAGTCAAATCCTCCATCACTTTATGCACTGGGTCAAACCCAAAACACATATGCCCATAATGAGAGTTTTCACCTAGCCTCACAAGTAATGCCTGATGGACACTTAATTCATCCAGACTTATCCCATCAGACACTTTAATTTTAACCAGTGCAGTAATATTATTTCTTGAATATATTCCAAGTAATGAACCATTATTACCCCCAATTGGTATTGAGTTAACTAAAATTTGAATTGATAGTGGCACAGGGATCATAGAACCAGATAATAGAGTAGATGCGTACAATGACATTTTACCTATAAGCCAATAAGAAGCCTTGCAAGAGTTGGGATCCTCGTTGCAAGTAACATCCTCAAAAACCCCCACTTGATACAACAGAGGCATGCAAGAGTGCCTTAAAGTAGTAAGATATGCACTTGAAGACCACTGTGTTAATATTAATAGGATTACAAACTCACTTTAAAGTATGTCTACTGCTGCCACTTGTGTGATACCCCTCCACATGTCATAAACTTTTGTTATACCCTTTATTGAAAGCATGACTAACCCATTAACATTAACGTAGACGACTATTATTATCTTTGATAGACAGCTTTCCAATATAACACCCAATTTGTGGAATACCCATTCAATCCCTTGCTTCGTCACAGACTCTTCTTGGCACATTTCAACGGGGCTTACCCATTTGGAAGAGGTGAACCCCGCTCCTGCTTTGTGAAGACTCGAGATCAATAGCACTGGTTGCGGGTGGATCCTCATCCTCGCATGGGGGTCAATGTCCGACGGCTCTAGCGACAGACACAGTGGCAGAATCTCGCACCACTTGGGACCTTGATGCTGTTGTCTGTGATTTCTGATCTACTGGTTTCGGGTCTGGTGGTTCCATCGGCACAACTGAATTGGGCAGCGACGACTTTGGTAACTGAAACAACGACGACGAAACGCCCACCATGGACGGCGACGACGGAGCGTTTGAAGACTGCAGAGGCAGAGGCGGAATTTGCACCAAGAACGATGAAGATGGACGACATCTCCCTCGCGTATTCGGGTCGGATCCTCCCCAATTTGGGTTTGGGTTGATACGTAACATTTCTGGACTTCTAAATTTCACCTTACCCAAGACATTTTACCCAAGACATTTTGGGCCTGGCCCATTAAGATTGAAATGGAGCCCAACACCCAATTGTAAGAGAGAGAGAGAGAGATTATGCGCATAAGAAGGGAAGTTGGCGAGAAAAATTGGGTTGAACAATGGGACTGAATATTGATAATTACTCTCAATTCAGTAGTGGGATATCTCAGGGAAATATCTAGTTTTCTTTAAGGTGGTTATTCCACCATCCATTGTATTTGTTTACTGTTGATTTCCACTAAATTGTAAGAGGAGTTTCACCTCTGTTTATCCGTTAATAGTAGAATTCCGTTTATTCTTCCAAATTTTAACTCGTATTAGTTTCAAACAGCTAAAGTCATGTAATATTGTTGCATTAGTATGCTGTTGGAGCTACTTGTAGTTTGCTTTTTATTTCACATGTTGAAGTTGGCTTGTCTAGATTTATGTTTCATATTGCTAAATACTAGGTCGTGGACGTATCTAGATTTGTGCTATCTACCTCATGGACGTATCTAATCTAAATACTAGGTCAATTTGAACTCTGTTTCTTTTCTTATGTTGAATTTTTGGAGTTACTGCCAGGAACTTATCGAATACTTGAAGTACACCTGCCCTGCTCATCTTTATGCAACTTCTATTTCACCTCCAGCTGCACAACAAATAATATCATCCATTAAGGTTATTCTTGGAGAGGATGGTTCTAATAGAGGTTTGGCTGGCACCTGTTCTGCTCTTTGCATTGCATTGTTGTTTTTTGGCCTTTTGCTTGCATCAATTGCATGATCTATCCTAAATAACGTTTATAAACTTTGTTCACCTTGCATTGAATTATATTGTTTCTGTATAGGTGCCCAGAAACTTGCAAAAATTCGAGAGAATAGCAATTTTTTCAGGTCAGAACTGCAGAAAATGGGATTTGAGGTTCTTGGGGATAATGATTCTCCGGTGATGCCAATAATGCTTTACAACCCAGCCAAAATTCCTGCCTTCTCAAGGGAGTGCCTCAGGCAGAATGTGAGAACATCGTTATCCTACCATTTATGCTCTTCATCATGGACATGAATAAGTATTTCAGTTAATATTTACAATTTTGAATGGTTCTGCACTGTTTCAGATTGCTGTTGTGACTGTTGCATTTCCTGCAACCCCATTGCTACTGGCTAGAGCACGCATATGCATATCGGCTTCTCATTCAAAGGAAGACCTTATCCAAGCCTTGCAGGTGTGTATTTTGAATTTCGTTCGATGCGAAGTTTTTAACATGCTTGATTAAGTGGGTTGTGAATGTGTCACTTTTATGTAAAAGCGTAGGTGTAAAAAAGGTTTTGTGCAACACTGTTGCAATGTGTTTTCCATTGCCAAGAAAGTGAATCTTATTAGGGTTAAATATGTTTTCGGCTTCTATAAAATTTGGATTTTTTGGTTTAAGTCCCTAAAATTTTTTTCACCTACTTTTGGTACCCAAGGTTTTTTTTTCATCAGTTTTAGTCTCTCCTGACTTTTAATAGCGCTTCATGATTTTTAAAAGCACCTTTTGTAGCGCTTCTAAGCTCTATTAAAAGTAATGAAACACTATTAAAAGTCACAAAAGGACTAAAATTCATAAAAAAAAATCGGTGACCACAAGTTGGTTAAGTTTTTTTGGGGGACTAAAACAAAAAAAAAATCAAATTTTATAGAGACGAAAAACATATTTAACCCTATTTTTTATGATCAGATATCAAGGGTCAATATCATATCATTTTGTCTATATGAATATATCCTAATTTTTATTTCAGGATTTTTTTAAGGTTTGCTTCCTTGTGTTTTATGTCGTAAGTAGCCGTTGTTTTTATCCTTAGGTTATTAGCGGGGTGGGTGATCTAATTGGCATAAAATACTTTCCTGCTGAACCTACGAAGCAGCAACACGAAGACGGTAAACCTGTTAAGTTTGATTAAGAGAAATCTGTCTATAAGAAGAAAGAGTGAACTAAGACTATTGAAGATAGAGCTTAATTGGCTACAAGGCATTTTTGTTTCATGGTGGTTTCAAACTAACTGGCATGTATAAATCTGGTGCCATCTTCAAAAGTGAGGTCTTCTCTTGAAGCAGCAGATCCATATAAGCTTTGCTTTCAAATACAAGTAATGTCTCAAGGAGGGAAGTCTATTATTTGCCCAGTCATTAGATGATGTGTATAGTTGCAGCTTGGTTATTCATATGAAATTGAGTTGCTTAAATTTTACTAGAATTTTAAAGTTGAAGTCGAGTATGTTACGTTGGATTGTACTAATATGAGTTGTCCCTTGGAAGTGTATAGGCCACATAGTAGTTATATTTTTTACAAGCTGATATATCTTCTGCTTCAATATTAGGTGGAGAATTAGTTCTCATTGATTAAGGAGCTTCATTTTGGACCTATTTTATGTTTGTTTTTCTTCTGTTTGGCGACCTCCATAAATTTGGTAACTTTTTTTGTAATCGGGCTAGGTTAAATTTTTGAGAGATAAATGAGTGTAAACAAATTAACAAAGTTCACCTTGTTTTGGTTAGGGTTCGATATTTTTTTTTGTGCAGCCTATGTTGATTTGTTGAAATATTTTATTTCTTATAAAATGAATCAAGTTGATTTGTCTGATCTTCAAACTTCTAATTGGTTCTGCCGTGTATTATTTGTCTCTGACAAATTTTAGTACTCAATTTGGTCTTAGAAAATAATTACTCTCTCTGTTTTTGATCTTTAGTACTTTTGGCCTTTCATTTTTGTTTCAAAATAATAGTACTTTTAAAAACCCAATGTACAATTTACCCAATTTTTCCAAATATGTCCTTTATATTTATCGAGTCTTTTAGAGTCTCAAAGTATGAATTAATTGTTTCAAGAGTCTTTTATTTTGATTTCAATAATCCCAAGACATCTATAAAGAGGGTATTTTAGTATTTAACCAAGGCAAATTAATGGTTACTTCATTTCATTAGACATCGAGATTTTTGTTGGGGGCAAAATTGGGCTTTCACTCTAGTGGAGAAAGATAGTTATCCCTTGGCTCTCGCATTACTCTTTCTTGCTTTGGATTTTTGTATCCTTCCTCACATTCCCACTTTCCTTCTTAAAATTTCCTTTCATGTTTGGCATGACTCTCTTGGTTGCCTCTCGGGAGGCCTTTGTTGAACATAATGGTTGAGCTCCTCAGAAGGTTGTGCCCCCTTTTGTTATGATCTTAGGTTGAATTTCCTAACACATTTTAGAAATACGGTTTGTAGAACTAGAACAAAGGAGAATCAAACAGGAAAACAGATAAAAATAGAGATGGAAGGCGCGACATTTTCAAGGGAAACTAATAAGCCTAAGTGATTGGCCTCCACAAGAAATTGATTTCTTAATAAGACCAAGGTTGTCTTAAAGAAGAACCCAAGAGAAGCAATTTTCTCTCAAAAATGGTAAAAATCAAAATTGAACATCCAAGAGCAATGGTACTCCAATCGGCACCACATCGGTGTTTCAAGGCGTCACCAACTCGTCGTCTTCGAATCACTTCGCCACCGGCCCCAAGCTGTCTATCAAACTCGACGACAAAAATTTCCTTCTATGGAATCAACAAGTCGAAGGAGTCGTCAAGATGCACAAGCTTCATCGCCTGTTGGTGAATCCGGTTATCCCTCAGAAGTATGCTTCGGAAGTCGATCGTGTCGTCGGCGTCGTCTCCGACGATTTTGACAAGTGGCTCGTGCAGGACCAGACCTTGTTTACATGGCTCCTCTCCACTCTCTCCGAGAGTGTGCTACCTCGGGTGTTAAGTTGCCATCACTCGTGGCAGATCTGGGAGAAAATTCAACAACATTACTTCTCCCACCTCAAAGCAAAGATCCGGCAACTCCGCAACGAACTGAAGAATACGAAGAAAGGCACCAAATCGGTGTCGGAATTCATCACCAAAGTTCACGCTCTTGCGGATTCTCTCATCGCCACAGATGAAACTATCACAGATACCTATCTCACCGATGTCATCCTTGATGGACTTTCCGAGGAGTACAATCCATATGTGATGATGATATATGGAAAGGTTGATCCTCCTTCTCTTAGTGACATTGAATCTTTGCTGCTCGTACAAGAGTCACAGCTTGACAAATACCGGCAAGAACTCGCAGTTACCACCGTGGCGGCCAACGTTGCCCACACCTCCGCTCACACTGAGCACGGTTCATCTTCTAGCACTGCAAATCAACCGAACACACGAGGAGGCTACTACTTTGGTCGTGGCCGTGGGCGCCAAGGGCGCGCTCGTGGACGTGGTAGAGCTTGCACCACAGGACCTCGCCCTACGTGTCAACTGTGTGGACGCTATAGACATGCTGTTCTAGACTGCTGGTTTCGCTTTGATGAGTCGTTTGTGCCACCACCAACAACATCGCAACCATCAAACACCTCATCTGCTAATCCCGCGTCCTCCACCACTCCAACATCCGATGACACCGGCACACCTCAAGCTAGCCTTGCAGAGGCAATGACACTGGACGCAACATGTATTCCTTCTGATTTACAATCACATAGTAATGATGAACCAGATTGGTATGGTGACACAGGTGCTACGCACCATGTCACAGATGACTGATAATTTACATAGCAGCACTCCATATACTGGTAAATCCCAAGTAACAATGGGAAATGGTCAAGGTGCCAAAATTAAATCTATTGGCAAATCAGTATTCACTTCACCAATACATCCACACATCAATCTTGTTCTTAATAATCTATTACATGTCCCTAACATTACCAAAAACTTATTATCTGTATCTAGATTTTCCAAAGATAATCAGGTCTCATTTGAATTCAATGGTGCTAACTGTTTGGTGAAATCACGGGGCTCTAATCGTGTCGTCTTGGAAGGCACTCTAGAAAAAGATGGTATCTTCAAAGGTCTTCCAATTGCTAGGAAACACAAGACTCATTTGGTTTTACCTACTAAGCATACTACTAGTTTTAATTTTGTTTCTACCAATTCTCTTTCTGTTGATACAGCCTGCAATTCTAGGACAACCAACACTCTTTCTCTTTGGCATGCTAGGCTAGGCCATGCAAACTCACATGTTGTATCTCATGTTTTGAAACTTTGTAATGTAAAACCGTCCAATATATCTGCATTTGGTTTTTGCAAATCCTGTAACATTGGTAAATCACATAAACAACATGCACCATTCTCGACTACACAATACAGAACACCCTTTGAACTCAACACAGACCTATGGGGTCCTGCCCCTATCGCTTCCAGTGGAGGATACTATTACTATATTGCCTTTGTTGATGCATTCACTAGGTTCACCTGGGTATATTTTCTGAAACAAAAATCTGATGCATTACAAGCATTCATATCTTTTCATAAGTTAGTTCAAACTCAATTTTCAGTTACAATTAAAGCAGTTCAGTCTGATGGAGGAGGTGAATATGCTCCTTTCATAAAATATTTGACTAACTTAGGCATCATTCACAGATTCAGTTGTCCCTATACCTCTCACCAAAATGGATCCGCAGAGAGGAAACATAGGCACCTTACAAAAATGGGTCTCACTCTCTTATCCCATGCCTCTTTACCTCTTAGATTTTGGGACCTGCCTTCACCAATGCCATTCACCTCATTAACAGACTACCCACTACAGGTCTGCCTACTTTCATTTCACCATTCCAAACCCTATATCACCAAGAGCCCTCATACCAAAACTTCAAAACCTTTGGCTGTGCCTGTTTTCCCCACCTAAGACCATACAACAAGCACAAATTTCAGTTTAAAAGCACTCAATGTGTTAACCTTGATCTCTCCTCCACCCACAAAGGTTACAAATGTCTTACACCAGAGGGTAAAATCGTCATCACCAAAGATGTTACTTTCAATGAAACTGTTTTTCTCTTTCCCTATCTATTTCCAACTCCATCTAACTTAGACACAAACACACAGTCTCAAATCCCTTTACCTATACCCTCCTTTACCAACACACTACCTCAAACCACTTCATCCATAGCAACCACACCACCCAATCCAGACACTACCAACACTGCTGACACTGTCTCTCCACCTTCCTCCATGCCAGTTCAACAACATACAGAGTCTGAACCATCCCTTTCCCAACCCACTCCAAACACACATCCAGAATCAACTATCATTCCCTCTCCCATACCTGCCAGTGATTCACCAACCCAAACAACCACCAAAACACACACCATGGTCACAAGATCAGACACTGGATCACTCAAACCCAAGGTGTTTCTCACTCACAGTGAGCCTACATCAGTGAAACAAGCTCTGGCAGATCCTCAGTGGAAGACAGCCATGCAGGCAGAGTTCCAAGCCCTTGTTGACAACAACACTTGGAGTCTCACCACCTTCCCACCAAATAGGAAGGCCATAGGCTGCAAGTGGGTATTTCAGGTCAAAGAAAACCCTGATGGCACCATCAACAAATACAAGGCACGGTTGGTGGCCAAAGGCTATCATCAACTACATGGCAAAGACTTTGGAGAAATATTCTCCCTAGTAATCAAGCCATCCACCATCAGAATATTACTGTCCTTGGCCATCACAAAAAAATGGGACATTCAACAAATTGATGTGAACAATGCTTCATCAATGGGCACCTCCAAGAAGAAATCTATATGACACAGCCTCCGGGTTTCACTAGCAAAGACAACTCTCAAGTATGTCTTCTCGACAAGTCACTCTACCGCTTGAAACAGGCTCCACGGGCTTGGCATGAGCGCCTCAAGCAGACACTACAACAGTTTGGTTTCAATCCCAGCAGGTGTGATCCCTCCTTGTTTGTGTACTCCTCACCAGGCATTCAGCTGTTTGTACTAGTCGTATATGTTGATGATATACTCATCACAGGATCTGCTACTCACCTTATTCACGATCTGATCAAGAAGCTCAATGCTGAGTTTGCTCTCAAATACCTTGGCAGGCCTGAATATTTTCTGGGATTAGAACTTTAGTATCAACCAACTGGCACAGTCATTTTAACTCAGACCAAGTACATAAGCGATCTCCTTCACAAGGCATCCATGACAATTTGCAATGGTATTGGCACACCAATGGCACCAACCACCAAACTCAACAGATATGGCTCTGATACACTGTCTGATCCTCATCAGTATAGATCCCTGGTATGGGCTCTACAATATCTCACTCTCACAAGACCAGAAATAGCCTATTCTGTCAACAAAGTCTGCCAATTTCTTGCAGCACCTCTGGAGACACTTTAGAGCTGGTTAACACATTCTGAGGTATCTCAGCAGCACTGTCAACCATGGTCTTCTGCTGCAAGCATCCCCATCTGATGGACCAGTTTCTCTTAGAGCTTACAGTGATTCTGATTGGGCTAGTGATTCAGATGATCGAAGATCCACTTCAGACTCCTGCCTATATCTTGGTCCCAACCTCATTTCATGGAGCTCCAAGAAGCAAACTCTGGTGGCCCGATCCAGTGCAGAAGCAGAGTATCGTGGGCTAGCCAATGCCACAACAGAGCTTCTTTGGGTACAGTCACTTCTCAAAGAACTGAACATCAAATTTCATCCACTAGTTTTGTTATGTGATAATCAAAGTGCAGTTTTAATTACACACAATCTAGTATTACATTCTAGAACCAAACATCTAGAATTTGTGAAAAGGTCATTGGCAAAGCTCTCAGCATCAAGCATGTTCCAGCAACAGATCAAATAGATGATGCACTCACAAAGCCTCTTCCAGCTGTACAATTCCATGAGCTCAAGAACAAGCTTAAAGTGATTCCTCTGCCCTCACTTTCAGCTTGAGGGGGGGGGGGGGTAATAGAGTGTGAAAACACTCAGTCAAAGCTGACATATGGTTAAACCTGTACTTTAGTTAAATACACTAACTATAGTTAGACTGTCTCAAGTTGTAAATGTACAGTATTCATACAGTCACTGTTTAGATTAGTTTGATGTACTTCAGGAGATTTAGTTGCAACTGAAACTGGGTTACCGTTACAGATCAGTGGCTCTTTGAGCTTGTATAAATGCTTGGTTGTAACAAACTTCAGATCAAGAAATTCAATCACAGTTATTCAGATCATCTTCTCTATTAGTTGCAACACAGAAATTTCTCTAATCAAAACCCTTATATCTAAAACTCCACATGATGGAAAGAAATGGGTTAGAAAATATCATAAATAAATGGACCTTACCATTCACTCACGTGTTTCATTAAAATATTGGATCACTCGCGTTCTCACTCAATTTTAAATTTCTAATTCATTTTTTTAACACCCTCATAGTTAATAGTACATAGGGTTTACTCTGCTAGGGTTTGTTCCTAGGGGTTGTCTAGATTAGGCGGTTAGCCGAGTTCTAGTTCCCTGTTCAATTTAGAGTGGATATGTGTTCCTTCGTTGCTAATGGATTCGGAATGGTTCTCTCACTACTGGTACATTTTTTTTATATAAGCAATAATTATTGAGGGGAGCACTAGGGGTATTCGAAACCTCTTGGGCCAAAACTAAACTCTTTGGGAAAAAGACCCAAAAAGAAAAAAGAGTACCCTAGATAAAGAAATATTACACTGATAGTAAACAACCCACAAGACAATTTAACCAATCTGACACAGTTGTTCCACTCCTTCTACCCTTCCAAACTATAAACCACCCCCAAGCAGTATATGTAATAGCTGAAATAATAGATTTTACATTTACAATCTCCCCTTTAAATAATATTCTATTCCTAGCAGCCCAAATGTTCCATACTCCTACCAACCAAATTAGATGCTTTATTCCATACCTCTTCTTTCCCTTAACCAACGAACCAACAAGCTTGAAATTCTCCACATTATTGTTGTGCAAGATAGCATATGATCCCATCCAACTCAACATGCCATCCCATATTTTCTTTGTCACTTCACATGAGCTAAAAAGATGGTTTATTGCTTCCACTTCCATAAAACAAAACACGCAGCATAGGTCTCTTGGTGATGTCAAGACGCCTCGTTTATGGAGAGCTATGATGCATGGATACTTCAATTTTGTTGCCGTATCCGTATCCGATACGTATCGTATCCGATACTTCTTCCCTGATACGCCATGAGTATATGTCAGGTTAGTATTGAAATGTTTTTCTTACTTTTTTAAAAATAAAAGTCTCTACGATAATGGACACTTTTAGTTCATCTTATAAGCACGAGAACAAAGGTAACATGAGTCATATAAACACAAAAGAGAAAACAACTATCCCCAGTCTTTGTTTTACAAGAGCATCTCGCTGGTTTCTATGTGTCTCTTTGTTTTATTGTGCTAGCCTTTGTTTTTTTTTTTTGCGTAAATGTGTCTATTTATTTCTATTATTTTATGAATATTTTGTTTTTTTATAAACGAATCCCATACGTATCGTATCCTAGGTTTTTCAAGGAAGTTCGTATCGCTGTATCGGATTCGTATCGTATCCGATACACATATCGTATCCGTGCATCATAGATGGAGAGCATCGCGGGTTGCTAACCTGTCCAAAAACAGCCTCCAGGTGAAAATAAGTACCTTCGATGGAATATTGTTCATCCATAATATTTTGCATGCCTCTGCTGTATCATTCGCCACCAGATCGCCATTACCTGCCAGAAAAATATTCAGCCAGAAATAACAACTCTTTACAGTGAAACCTCTTGTTGAATCCAAAGTCCAAATCCATTTATCTACTGGATTGTGGACTGGTCCAGCCCCTCTCAACAATTCTTTTAAGTCCCAACAATTTTGTTGCTCTTCATTTGGCAACTCATCAAACCAATTCCACTCCCACTTCCATGCTTCATTCTGCCATACCCCCATCTCACTTACCTTTGCCTCTTTTGCATCACATCACTAGTGGAAAAAATGCTTTTTATAATTGTCATTCATATCGGTTAAAAACGACCTGATATTAAAAGTGACACGGTGGCAGTTTTGTAATTAAAATTACAATTTTTATATCGGTTGCCACATGAACCGATATAGAAACAAAAACTTTGCATTTTTCATATCGGTTCCATTCCATAACCGTTATAGAAAATTCTAATTTGTATTTTCCATATCGGGTCAGATATTCACCCGTTATAGAAAAGAGATTCTATTCAACGCATTCTCTACCAACCGAAAGACCCTCATTTTCCCTCACACTCTTTCTCTCTCATTTCAGTCTCCCCCTCTCACTCTCTCCGTCAAAACCCAGCTCGACGCCGAAAGCTAATTTTTTCAGCGTCTCTCACTCTACTCGCAAAAAACGTAAACCCATTTGCTAGCGTCTCTCACTCTCTATTTTTAACGCTCACTCACCAAAACCAAATGAAACCATCGTTCTTCATTCTCTATAACCACATCGTTCTTCACTCTCAAAACCACCACCATCCTCAACGCTTGTTCACTCTCTGTAACCACCATCATCAACGCTTCTTCACTGTAACTACCACACCCCTCATCATCACCACTCACCAAAACCCTAACCATAGCCACACTTCAAAACCCTAACATTTTTGGTGTTGCGATTTCTGGTCTTCTCCTCTTCTCCCTGCGGCTCTCTCACTCTCTCTGTAAGTTTTTCATCCTCTCCGTTTCATCCTCTCTGAAGCTGAGAGATACGAAGGTTAGAGTTTCTTCCTCACATGCAACATCGTTATACTTCATTTTGAGTATACCTGCTTATCAATTTACTTTGAGTAAATTTATCTACTTTTCTTCGATTTCACATCGATCATTTTCAGTATATTGTTTTCCTTTTTTTGAAATTGGATTAATCACAGTTCACTAAATGTACTGTCAGTTTGATTTAAAAGAGACTTTAGAAAAGGGAATCGGTTAGGGTTAAGGGGATGCCTTTAACAGGAATTTAATTTTTCGTTTTTATTTTTAAATTTCCATTTTCTGATTTTGTTTTCTTGGAAAAATTATAATTGAAAAGTGAGTTCAGTTTGAGTTTGTAGCTTTTTGGTATTGCATGTTTTAGTTCATGTATTTTTTTTATCAGAGGATATCCTTGTTCTGCTTTGGAAATTGTATCAGGTTTGAAGCTTGATTCATGGTTTTTTTTTATTTTGTTCTTGAATATGTTATGTGACAGAGATGGTGGTTTCAATGAAGAAGGTTTCAAATCTAGATGTTGAACTGACTGTGGAAGAGCGAAATTTGCTTTCTGTTGGTTATAAGAATCTGATTGGTGCTCACAGAGCTTCATGGAGGATTCTGTCTTCCATTGAGCAAAATCCAAAGGAATTAATTATAAGAATGTATATGGTTTTATAGAGGATAAAAATGTAACTTATTTTTCAATACTAATACTGCATATGGTTTTATAGAGGATAAAGATTCCTGAACTATTGGAAGATGAATGAGTCAAAAAAGGATACAGGCCAGCATCTTTTACTGAGGATGAGGATGTCAATATAGATGATGTAGCTGCTGTCTTCAATGATTCTATGGTACTGTGTTTTCACAATTTGTAAATTAAATCTTCTAGTCAAATATTGGAACATAATGCACAAGTATATATACACACAAAAAAGGCTCCTACCGGGTGGAGTCTGGAGGGGATAAATGTACACAACTGAATTGGGGTTTTGGGTTCTCTGTTTCCCTAATCGCACATTTGTTAGGGTTTTGGGTTTTGATGCTTCCTAATTGCTGTCTGAATTGGGATTTGGGTTTCATACTATAGTTGAAATTAGTTTTTTTGGGGTTGTCTTTCAGTTATTCTAATCACCAGATGATTTTAAAATGCTATGCTAGTTTGAAATGTTCTGATTTTGTTTGTTATTTAGGGATTTTATGCTTTCTAGCATTTTTTTTCATTTTTAGGATTTTTCTGATTATTATAGATTTTTTGGGATTTTAAGATTTTGGTTTTGTTTGTTTTTAGGGATTTATGCTTGTGTTGGCAACTGGTCTCCAAGTAGAACTTGTGTTGGCCACACTGATTAGTTTTATAGGATCAGCATGTGGAACTGTTGATGGTGTTGGAGGAGGAGGCATTTTTGTTCCCATGCTTAATTTTCTTCTTGGTTTTGATACTAAGTCTGCTGCTGCTCTTTCTAAATGTAATAATAATAATAATAATAATAATAATAATAATAATAATACACTTTCTTCATTGGTTAGTGTCATCACTAAAATTATTACTAGTTGTAAATGAAACCAGTGTCTTGAGACACAGAACATTGTTTTATTGGTTTTATTTTTATATAGGAACTTCCTCAAGATCCTTCTTCAAGGGAATCGGTATGTGGAGGAAGGAGACTCTTCTCAAGGTTAAAATTTCTTAACTTGAATTCAGATCATGTATATTCTTATAAGCCATGGACACTGTTTCTCTAATTTTTGATTGCTATTTACAGAAAGAAATGTCCAAGCAAAGAGCGGCTCTGTTTAATTCCCTTATAAGCCACGAACAACTGATGTATTCTGGGCCAGTCATGAGCCTCCCTTGTAATGGTAAACTCAAGTGGATTGACAATGAGTGTGCAGAGTTTAATTTGCCACATTTAATGTAATTTGTTTTCTGGATTCTGAATAAGCTTGGTTCCAGTGGCACCTTTTGACCAAGAGATGATTGACACTATTGATTCATTATGCAACCTTATTAGAGAATAGTTTCAATTTTATATTTTTATTGCTAACTAATTCATTGTTTATAGTCTCTTTATGGTCTCAAAAGTTCTATGTTAAGTTTCACTTTATAGCTAATGTTTACAGGTTGAACTCATTATAATGTTGTTGCCTTAAAAGTATCCTTTCATTTGGGATCTACCAATTGAAGTTTTCATTTGCAAGAGGGAAGAGTGTTACTGCTAATTATTATTGTCAGGTTTCTACTTCTATTTCAACACTTTTATTAAGTTTGATTACCTTGATTTTTTTTTCTTTTGGGGCTTTGCATTAGTCTTGAGTCCTTTTCTTGGTTTGTTTACATAAAGGCCTCTCCTTTTTCCATTATGATTATTTTTCTGATTTGTTATTCTTATGTTGTAATCCTTAGATATAATCCTTAGCGAGGTGTGTTACTTGTCTCATGAGTTTTGCTATAATCCTTATGTTATAAGGAAACGTGATTATTGATGAAAAAGATACATATGAAGTATCTCTTTCAATGACGATAGAGTAGCTACTTATTATAAAAACAATTATCTTGTTTTGGATTTGGGTTTGGTGTTCATTTGCTACTTTTTTTGTTGGATTCATGCAGCTTCCAGAGAAGAAGGTCCCTCGTACGATCGAGAACACTCGGGAATTGGATGAGACCGTTTGCAAACCTGATGAAGAAGAGGTATTGATTTTTGAGTTTAGATTATGACTTAAATTGCAATTCATGGACTCTGGTTGAAATTAGATTTCAGAATAGAGTTAGAATTATTAAATAAAAGGACTATATTTATTTGTACAGTTTAACTTCTCCCTTTGATGACCCAAACTTATGATGTTATTAAGTGTTTATTCTATTTGTTGGTTCATGTTATTTTCTCGGTTACAACTTTCATTTTTATGTCAGATGTTAATTATTAATTATGATTATGGGTTATTCAGTTTTTTTTTGTACTTATGTGCCAGCTTTGCATGCAAATATTTGATTAGCCTCAGTATATTTTTTCTCACAGTGATTTTTATTGTTACAAGGACTAGATAAATTAGCTAAATCTTGTGTAAACATTCTAATCCTTCTCCTCATTTTCCCTTCACAGTACCCTCCTTGCTACAAGGACATCATTTTCTGGATCAATGAATCATTTACCGAAAACAATCCGTGTGAGGTTGTCAGAGGAATAGTTGGGGATCTTGTAGAAGAGGTACATAATGAATCTTTAAATAGTTGGGGATCTTGTCAAAGGCGGTAGATACAGTGAGGAAGAAAGTATAGAGCATCTAAATCTTAAATTCTTCACTTTTTTTGTGTGTATCCTGACCATAGTTGTTTTTTTGCCACAGTTCTTGTCTCTATAATACAATATATCAAATTTTTGATTTGTAACTTCCATATCTCCTTGTCATGTTGATTTTGGATGTTTTTATTTAATATTGCTGTTTATATTTTCAAACAATATACGTGGTCTGTAAAAGAATTATTACAGAAGGATCTAGAGTTGATGGAAGACAACCTCACATTTTTTTTTTAAAAAAAGAGACTTTTCATATCGGTTCCCATAGAAAACCGATGTTAAAAATCATTTTTTTTTTAAAAAAAGAGACTTTTCATATCGGTTCCCATATAAAACCGATGTTAAAAATATTTTTTTTTTAAAAATAGACTTTTCATATCGGGTCTAGGGACAACCGATATAAAAACAACTTTTCATAACGGTTCAGGAACCGATATGAAATGTCCCTATTTTTTATATCTCATTTTTCGGCATCGGTTCGAGAACCGATATGAAATATCAATTTTAACCGATATGAAAAGCCTTTTTTCGATTAGTGCATAATTCATACAAAGTTGGGAATAACAATTTAATTGGATCTCTGCCGTACAACGTATCAGACCAGAAGGATATTGTATCACCCTTCCCCTCTTCTTTTTTGCAACTTCGTTGAACCAAAGTTTCTCTAACTTTGTACCAACCACTAATGTTATGATATCTCTCCACCACAAAGAGGATCCCGTCATGCCCCTTTGGTATTCTTCATCCTTGTGCCACGACACATTTGGACCGTATCTTTCCATAAGCACTCTCTTCCACTTTGAATTCACATCACCTACAAGGAATCTCCATCTCCATTTTGAGAGAAGTGCTAAGTTAAAGGTTTCTAATTTCTTAATCCCAAGTCCTCCTCTACTCTTTGGTGCACATACAAGTTCCCACCTTACCCAATTCATCTTGTTTTTATCCTCATCACCACCCCAAAGAAATTTTCTTTGTAGTTTTACAATCTCTTCTACTACTTTTTTCGGTGCTTTGTAAAAGGAAAAGTAATATAAAGGTAAGGAAGAAAGTACCGAATTAATGACCGTAGTCCTCCCTCCAACGGAAAGTCGTCGGCTCTTCCAATTATTGAGTCTAGTTTTTATTGTGTCTAATATTGGCTTCCATGTGCTTTTCCTCCTAGGATTGGATCCCACCAGAACACCTAGGAATTTGAATGGGACCGAACCAATGTTGCAAGCAAGAAAACAAGATATTCCTCTCATCACACCTCCTCCATATTGATACCAACAACATTACTCTTTGCAAAATTAACCTTCAACCCGAAAACCAATTCAAAGCATCTTAACACTACTTTCAAACACAATACACTACTATATTTTTCGTCACAAAGAAATACCGTGTCATCTGCAACTGTAGGATGGCAATAGATAGTGTTTCACTTACTTTAAAACCAGTTAGACTTTGGGATTCCACTCCTTTCCGCACCAACACCGCCAAGTCCTCTCCTGCTATTAGAAATAGAAAAGGGGCTAATGGATCACCCTGCTTCAATCCCTTTTGGGCCACAAACTCTTCCGATGGGCTTCCATTCACTAGAACTGAAATTGAGCTGGACGAGACACAAGCTTTCATCCACTTTCTCAACTTTGCATTAAAACTCAACCTTGTCAGCATATATTCAAGACAACTCCAACTAACTGAGTCATAGGCTTTTTCGAAGTCTGCTTTAAGCACCAAACACCTTTGTTTCCTTCTTTTTGACATATCCAAAATTTCATTCACCACTACAACGCCGGCCAAAATCTGTCTGCTTGGAAGGAAAGCATTCTGGCAATCAGACATAACACTTTTGAGGACATTTTTTAATCTACCTGCGAGGACCTTTGCAAGCATTTTGTAGAGACACCCTATCAAAGAAATGGGCCGGTACTCACTTAAACTTTTAGGGTTGTTATTTTTCGGGATAAGTGCTACAAAAGAGGCGCTTACGGCCTTAGGAAGAATGGCCAGCCTATGAAATTCATTGAAGAAGTTTAAGATCTCCGATTTTATGATGTCCCAACAGTTCTTGATGAAGTTGAAATTTAATCCATCCGGTCCCGGACTCTTGTTCCCATCACATTCCCACACCACCTCTTTAATTTTCTCAATAGAAAAAGGAGCTATTAACATATTGTTCTCCTCCACTGAGATTTGCTTAAAGCTCACCCCATCCAAATTTGGCCTAATGAAAGTTTCTTCTTTGAATCCTTCTTCAAAATGATTTTTCACTGCTGATTTTATCTCGACAACGTCTTCTACCCACCGACCCCCCTCATTCAATTTTAGAAGCTGTGTTCTTCTCTTATTCCCTCTAATGCAAGCATGTAAAAACTGGGAGTTTGAGTCGCCCTCGGCTATCCATTTTGCTCTGGATTTTTGCGCGAGAAGGCTTTCCTTTATTTGAAGTTCTTGCCAAAATTCAGCACATAACGTTTCCTTTGATCCACCTTTGGAGGTCCCCCCTCAGCTGCAATCTTCCCTATTTCATTCAGCTCCTTCACTATATTTTTGAAGTCAAATATAAGTCACAAGAAAGGGGGGTTTGAATTGTGATACATTTTAATTTCCTTTTATAGACTCAAATTCGTTTAGAATCTATTTTGGTACTTAGTGAAAAGATGACCTTGGTAAATATATGTATTGTTTAGAACATATAGTTTTGTTCTTGAAGAGTGTGTTTAACTTGTTTAGTTTGGAAAACAGTTAGTGAAAAACAGTAAAGAAAGCATGTAAAGAAGACACAGATTTATAGTGGTTCACCCAAACCAAGGGCTACGTCCACTCCTCATACCCAGTGAGATTTTCCACTATTTCCCAAATAGAACACAAGCCAACCAATGGCTAATCCCTGATAGTTTTCTTAACACAACTCTATCAACTGTCCCACTAGTTTTATCCAAGACTAACAACTTAAACCTCTAAGAAACACTTTCTTAGCCCTCTTCCCTCACAATACAACAGCCTATGCTTATCGCTTAGAAGGTACACACATATATGAAACTATGTTTGAGTTCTGAACTGGGATGAAATAAAGTAGCTTAAGTAAAATACATTTGACAATTGACACAATCTATGAACACACTCAATAATGTCCCAGACTTACTCTGAAGCTACTGAAAAGCTTCTGATGTCTTGACCAATTTTGTGCAGCCTCCGTTAAAGAAGTTCTAAGGGCTCAATGCTTTATTTATAGGCCATTTGCTTTGATCCGTTGAAATTCTTTAGAAAGGAGAATATAGGCGTTAAGTCCTTTTGTGCCTTGACGGGTACACTACAGTATGCGCCCTACACTGCTGCTGCAGATGAGCGTTGAGAGCTTTTGAATTCATCAACACATGAATGCTTCTAGCGATGGCTTCTATCATTTGACTCCATTCCTCTTAGCATAGAACCATTTTTGATGTAGCATTTTGACTGTTGAGAGAAGCCTGATAATTATCCTTCATGTTTCAGTAGCCTGTTCAGAAGCTTCTAAGCGTTGTCTTCTCAATATCTTCTGAGATACAGTCAGAATACCTTCTAAAGTATCTTCTAAGTGATTATCAACTTGAGTACATATTGTCTAGAGGAATATCTTGATTGGCAGATGTTGCTTTGTATTGCTTTGCATCATGTTAGGTTACATAGTGTTAATTCTTTGCATGTTATCTTCTGAGCACCTCTTTGAGCTTAGCAAGTATCTTCTAAGGCTCAATCCTTCTTCTTATGATGTGCTAATTCATAGCACATGTTCTTCTTGAGATGTATTAATTTATCCCTGTCTATAAGATCACTCAAGAGAACTCATTAGATCAGAAACGAATCAGAAAGCTTAAGAAGCTTATCAAAACTGTTTGTTCTCATCAAAACATGACTTAGGGATTTTGCCTTAACAATCTCCCCCTTTATGATGATGACAAAACCTTTTGATAAGTTTTTAAGTTTTTCTGATATATAACAGTTGTATAAAGATAGTTGTTATGCTCCCCCTTAATTCATGCTATGAATTTTTCTATTAATCATAGTTAATACAACATGTAGACATTTTGGACCAGAACAGATTTCATTAATGATGAAACAAAAGGATACAATTTTGGCTCAACTGTTCTGGAGCATACAACAGAAATTAAAACAGTACAACTATTACTTAGGAAGCCGTAGCTTCGCAAAACAAGTGCTCTTTATAGCACTGATAATCAGTTCAGAACATATAGAAAAAACCCTATCCTATCCATTACCCCACTTAAAAACCTACAAACTTAATCTATACTCTTCCCCCCCTTTGTCAGCAATCAAAAGGTAGGGGACAGAAACTAGATTAAGTAGCTACTTAGATGGAGATGTGTCATCAGAGGATGTTGAAGTAGCGGGCTTAGGGACATCTTGGATAGGAGGAATGGGACCAAATTCTGGAATTGCAAGAGAGGGACTGATTGCAGGTAAAGCAGTGGTCAGAAGCCACTGTTGAATCTGGTGATTCTTAGCATTTTGAGCTCTTTGACCTTCTTGGAGCAATATTTGCCCTTCCAGAAATTGTTTGAGAATGGATTTGACTTTTCTTAGTTGTTTCTCAACCTTTTTAGAAGAACTAGCACCTTCTGAGGGTGGACTTGAAGAGTATATCGAAGCAATTTCACTAACATTGATTGGTTGAGCAGTAATAAACTCTAACTTAGTGCATTTTTAGAGATATTTTTAAGTTATTTTTAGAGCAATTATTAACGATTTTATAAGTTATTGACCTAATTCATTCTTTATTTTGCAGAAAGAAAGAAAATATGAAAAAAGAATGAAAGTCCAATTTTAACTCAATTTTATATATATATATATATATATATATATATATATATATATATATATATATGGACTTGGAAATTAAAAGAATTGGTAACAAAGGGAATATGAAGAAACAAGGCCTACGGCCTTTTGTTGAAGGAAAAGAGAGGGAAGTGGGCTGAACATTATATTCAATATATTATAGGCCCAAACCCATGAATAATAATCCCACACTTGAAGGAATAGTCCGTTGGTGAGCCAAACAAAAGTAGCACGTGACCTCAGCAACAATTTGGGGATTGCACATAACCCTAGGCCATCAATTATAAAAGGTTAGCTGCACAATCAAATTGGAAAAGTAACAGAGCCGCACACATGAGAAACAGCAGTGGCGGCAGGGAGAGAGTGGAGTTTTGGGTACCGTTTTTGACACTGTGAGAGAGCTTTGGAGCGGAAAAAAAAGAGATTGAAGACATAGATCAAGACTTTCTCTATTTTACGGGTTATTCTTTATCTTTGTATTTCATGAACTTTATTTCTATTTTATTGTTCTTGAACACTATGGATAGCTAAATCCTCTTCTAGGGTCTTAGGTGGATCTTGCTTGAGTAGAGACCTTTTTATGTTCTAATTTTTAATCTGAATTCCTATTTTTATTTCAATTAATATTGTCCTAGTAATTTAATCACGTTCTTAGGATTGATCACCCTTCGTATGTTCATAATCAATTAGTTGATCAGCGACTGTACTGCAATTAGTTGGTGGACCTATAGGACAATTGGGGCTATAATTAATGCATGACCAAACTTTAATTTAGTCTTCCAATCATTCAACCTTTTTGCTCTTTATGCTTTTCTTAAATTTAAATTCTTGCATGACCAAACAAAGGTTAGTTTAGGAAAAAGAATATTAATCGTGAATGACCAAACGGATTAATAGTTTTAGTAAAGGGATTGGTAATTAAATAAAATAAAGGAATTCGGGTAGAATTAGACATAGGGGAATCAAAGCTTGTAAGTGAAACTGTGACCCTAGAGCTCTCTCCATCGATTAAATCTAGTATTTTAATTCTAGTTATTTAGTTATTTTTATTTTGTTTCTATAATCATCAAACTATTGGTTCGTCTAAACAATAAATAATCTCGACTAGTTTGGTACTTGTTAATTAGTCCCTGTGGATACGACAATCTTTTATACTACTTCTGCGAAAGAGTACACTTGCTCTAAGTGTGTTTTTAACTCAACAAGCAGCAATCGGAGGAGTGTGATGTGGAGGAGGATGATTTGTCAAAGATAGGAGGGGAATTGAACATATCTCTGAAGTCTTCTTTCTAAAACGTGTGTGGAGTATTGGCTCTTGGGGTTTCATTTTCAGGCCGAGGGATGACTTTCTCAAAGGATTTCTGAAGATTAGCTAGGTCTTCAAAAACAAGTTGATTAGCAGAGGGGCCAGGGGTTTTCAATAGAGTGTGCTCCCCCTAAACAGGAGGCTCGCTGAGAGGCTTCTCAGTGACTGTGTTCTAAGTAGCTTCTAGGGATGTCAAAGTGACATTCTCAACATCCACCAGCGCATCACTAGCTTGATTTTCATTGACCAATTCATTTAGACTTGAATGACCTTCATCACCTTGTTCTGAGATTTGGAGTTCTTCTGTGGTCTCCACTTTGTCAGCAACCAGTTCAGTGGGTGAGATGGACAGTTCTTCTGTTTTCTATGGTGATGGTTCTTCAAATGTGACTTTCTGAGGTGTTGGTTTTGGTGTTTTCTCCTTGGTTGGTGATTTGATTATGGATTTCAGTGCTGTTTCTTGTGCAATAATGGGTTCAGATGGTCCTTCACCAGATGCATACCTGAGGGATTTCCTAGGAGATGTTCTTAATGGTTTCTTCTTCTTTGGCATTTCCTTTTCCCTTCCCTTTGGTTCTGCACTCTTCTTTTCTTGTAGATTCAACACTTGCTTTACAACTTCAGTGGCTTTCCTACTCTCGTCTTGTTGTTGTGGTTTCTCTGTATCTTGTTGAGGTTGATCCTCCCGTGGATACTCAGAAGCTTCTGAACTCTCACGAGTTGTTCCTTTACTTACTGAAGTTTCTGACCTCTTTTTCTTTTTGCTTTTCTTACTCTTCTCACTTTTCTTGGATGTCTCTTCTTCTTCTTCTTCTTCTTCTTCTTCTTCTTCTTCTTCTTCTTCTTCTTCTTCTTCTTCTTCTTCTTCTTCTTCTTCTTCTTCTTCTTCTTCTTCTTCTTCTTCTTCTTCTTCTTCTTCTTCTTCTTCTTCTTCTTCTTCTTCTTCTTCTTCTTCTTCTTCTTCTTCTTCTTCTTCTTCTTCTTCTTCTTCTTCTTCTTCTTCTTCTTCTTCTTCTTCTTCTTCTTCTTCTTCTTCTTCTTCTTCTTCTTCTTCTTCTTCTTCTTCCATCTCCATTGGCCTTAGTTCAATGTTCATTTGCTTTAGATTCTTGGATGAGAAAGGTTTGCATGAGTCAATACTCTCATATTTTTCCAAAATAATTCCCTCAAAATTGAAGATTTTGGTTAGGACCATACCATATGGAATGGTAGAGGTTTCCCTCATTCCATAGATAGCACAGATCATGTGCCTCAAAATGATATAGGAAAGATTTAGGCATTTTCTCTTGGCTAGATGATAGAGTATGATTTGGTCAGTAGAAGTAACCTTTTCATAGGTGCCTCCTCTTGGAGCAAGATTGTGACAACAGATCTTGTGAAGGATCCTTAGGTGATCTTTCAAATTTCCAGCATTGATCTCTTTAGTTCCTTCCTTCAATAACCTTTTTCTGACACGCTCTTCAGTTGTGTTCACCATAGTCATCCACTCTTTTCCAAAAATTTTCTCTTGTGTGGTACGAATTTCCAAGGCTTCTGATATGATCGCTTGAGTTAGATGCAAGTCCTTGCCTCCAACTTTGCTTTTAATCCATTTTAGATCATCATCAGTGTGGGCATTCTCAAAGAACTCCTTCACAAGCTCTGGATAGACAAGTTCGTTGATTTGAACAAAGTTCTCCCATTTTTGCCTTTTAAGATATGGAAGAAAATTCCAACAGTTTTCCTTCAAGTCATTGAGATGGAAACATTTTCCAGACTCAGTGGGTCTTCTTGCGGCTGTTGAACCAAGGGAAAACACTATTTGTTTTGTATGGTAACAAATTACACCTTATCTACTAATGGTTCAAGTTGAATTAAGTACAGGACATAAAGCAAAGAGCAGGAAGATTAAAATGGAGCAGCTTGGAGAAGAAGCCACCTCAGCAGTTCAAGACAGTTGTTTATCCGCTTTCTTTAGGACACTGTGTAAGGTCCTATCACTGAAGGTCTATGACTTTTAGTAGCTGAGAGATGAGTTTTTCAAAACATGCATGGTGCATCAAAATAGTTTTGAAAAATATTTTATAAAATTGCATGCATGCATAAGGTGGCACCTAAACTATAAAACGATTTTGTGGAAAGCAAAAAAAACAATTTCTATTTTGTTCCAATGGCTATGAAATCGATTTATACAATTTATATAGGCTATGAAATCGATTTTAGGCTCACCTATAGGCCAAGAATCGATTTCCTTATCCTATGTTTGAAACATGTAATCGATTTCTACATATTCTCAAGCCAAAGGTAAGAATCGATTTCCTTCTATTTCAAAAGACTATGAAATCGATTTTCAAGCAATCCTATAGGCTATGAATCGATTCCTCCTCATTTTAAACAAAGTAAAAATCGATTCCTAACCTATTCGGGATGTCCTGAAAATCGATTCCTACCTATTTCCAAAGAAACAAACAATCGATTCCTATGTTCTCCATATGTAAAGAATCGATTCCTCTATTTTTTAACTAGTCATATAATCGATTCTTATGTCTTCTAAAATGATAAGAATCGATTCATCAACATTTTCACTTCATCAAACATTCGATTCTTCACTTTCATTAAATAATTTTTTTTTCAGATCTACGTTTTCCTAAACCTATAAATAGGGAGGTGCTTCACACTTTTCATTTCACTCATCCACACCTCAAACGACATACACTACATCTTCTCTAGTTCTCACATACATTTTCTAGATCTGAGAAAAGAGAAAAAAAGAGCTTTTCATTTTCATATCTTTTAAAACTCTTCTATTTTCCAAATCACTCATCTCTCTCAGTTACTATATTGTCATACTATCTGAAGTGATTGGATCATAGGTTCTCACGTGTAATCTACTATTGTGGGGGTCACTTTGAAATCCTGGGAATTGTTCTTGGGTCTCTCAATCAGGAGATTGAGTTGGTTTGAAATCCTGGGAAGTTTTCTTGGGTCTCTCAATCAGGAGATTGAGTTGGTTTGAAATCCTGGGAGGTGATCTTGGGTCGTTCAATCGGGGAAGATTGAAGCGGTAGTGAAATCCTGGGAGGTGCTCTCGGGTTCTGAGTTCGGGGGAATTGAGATTTGCTATTTTGAAGTTGCCTGTTTGTAAACAATTCTTCAATATAGTGGTTGCCATCAAAGTCCAAAGGTTGCAAAGCCTGAGGCTGAGGACGTAGGTCTTTTATCCCGAACCTCGCTGAATCCCGGTGTATCTCTATCCCTATCTCTTTACATTTCTTATTGTTTATATCTGTCCATATTATTATACTGCTGTGATCTGTTTATAGCTATACTACTCAGATCTGTTTATAATCATACTCTTCATACTATTTAAGATCTGTTTATAGCTATACTATTTAGATCTGTTTATAATATCACTCAGTGGATTTATTGTATAACTATATCCCTACTCTGATCTGAATCTGTTAATCTGGTTATAGTTATACTCACTGTACTACAGATCTGTTTATCTATTATTTTCTCTATCACTACTGTAGATCTGCTATATTCAATATCATTGCATTACTCATAAAACAACCTTATTGTGAATATTGAATATAGAGTAATATCTCATTGTGCCTGATCTGTCTGCTTGCATATATCTGATAAGTTCAAATCTCTTTTTCCGCATTTGATTTAAACAAACTTATCATTTATTTTGAAAAGAATCCAAGATTTACACATAACCTTATTCCCCCCCTCTAAGGTTATCAGAAAGTCTAACAGCGGCGTCTTTGTTTTTCTTAGAGGATGAGGGAGCTTGATTCATTTCTTGATCAAGTTGGTGTTCTATGTTTCCAATGATAATGGGAGTTTTTGGGGTATTAGTGAAGGTGGTTATAAGTTTTGCCAAACGAGGGGATTTACATTTTGGTGTGGTCATTCTACGGGTTCTAAGGTAATTTGAGGACTCGTGCGTGTTAGATTGAGACGAACGGTTATGATTTTTGGAGATTTGAAGAATTAAATGTCTTTTAATAAGACATTGGAGGGAACGGTTACAATTGTAGCCGTTAGAAGGCACGAGAGAGAGCGATCGAGAGTTGTTGCGCTGATGTGACGTGACAACAGGCGCAATGACTAGAAACAGTATTTTGAGTATTTCTCTTTCTAATGATCCCTTCTAATCGTTCTTGCAAACTTATTTTTTTTTTTAGTTTTTTAAGACATATAACAATAAAAATTAAGAAACAAAAAACTAGCCAAAAAATCTAAACTATAGAAACAATTGTCATGAATGTAAGTGCCTCCTGAGCACTTCAGAAGACATGGGGGATTTACCTTCTGAGTTCCTTAGAAGACACAACTAAGTGCCTTCTGAACTAGATGGAGCCCTAATGATATGCAATATGTTCTTGATGAAATTAAAACTTTCTTATAAAAGTGGTTTTGTGAAGATATCAACCAATTGATCCTTAGTATCAACAAAAACTAATTCAACATTTTTCTTTTGAACATGGCCTCTAACAAAATGATGCTTAATATCAATATGCTTAGACCTAGAATTTTGAATAGGATTTTTGGATAAATTTATAGCACTAGTATTATCACAAAATTCATCAGAAGTTGATTTTTGATCCACAAAATTTGTGAGCAACAGCTTGCTGCAGCTACATATTCAGCTTCTGTTGTGGACAAGGCTATAGTACTTTGTTTTCTGCAACTCCAGGATATTAAAGATGCTCCTAGAATTTGACATGACCCACTTGTACTCTTTCTCTCAATTTTATCACCAGCATAGTCAGGCATCACAGTTGCCAACTAGGTCAAAATGAGTATTTTTTCTATACCAGAGATCAAGGTTAGGAGTACCAGCAAGATATCTAAAAACTCTTTTGACTGCTGAGTGATGAGATTCCTTAGGAGAAGATTGAAACCTAGCACATAGACCTACTGAGAAGACTATATCTGGTCTACTAGCAGTGAGATACAATAGGGATCCTATCATACCTCCTCTATATTCCTTTTCAGAAACATGTTTACCTCCTTCATTTTTTCAAGAGAAGAAGAGGGATGCATAGGTGTAGCCAATGCTTTGGCTTCTTTCATATTGTATTTCCTAAGATCTCTAACATACTTCTCTTGGGAAATAAATGTGGTTATATTGCTCTTGCAGGTTATGTTTTGATGATGATGTGTTCGAAGTCAAAATGACAAGCAAGTTAGGTTTTGATGATGTGTACAAAGCGGAAAATGTCCAAGCGGAAATACAAGCCACGAACAAGACTCAAGAAGTAAGGGTAGCCTCTAGGGTTTGGGTCGTGTCCTAGGATATATTGTAAGCCGCTTCTGAGGGTCAGCTCATCTCACAAGTTCATAGCCTTCACAATATTTCAAAATGGATGCATGCACATAGGTAAGACACGTAAACATAAAAACCATTTTGTGAAAATAAGAAATCGATTCAAATCATTTTTTCTAAAGCTTGAAATCGATTTCCAACTTTCTATGAAAGATAGAAATCGATTCTTGACTTCCTTCCTAAGATCAAAATCGATTTTCCACTGTCTTTAAAGTAACAAATCGATTTCCTTCCTGTTTTAAAGCTATAAATCGATTTGCCTCTTACTTTAAACAAGAAATGAATCGATTCATAAACTATACTACTTCAAGCTAAGAATCAATTTTTCTCCTCATGCATCTAAACATAAAATCGATTTACTTCTTTCTAAAAGCCTCAACGGTCATATTTTTAAGCTAAGAATCTATTTCCATTTATTCCTTAAAAGTAATCAATCGATCACATGCTTATGAGTTATTCCTATTTTTAAGACAAGAATCGATTTTCTCTCCAAGTATTTCAAGAAAATAATCGATTCTCTACTCAGTGTGATTTCATTAAACGGTCATATTTTTCCTAAGCCTATAAATAGGGACTTAGTGTTTTCCAGAAATACACAACCCATTCTTACGCTTATGCTGAAAACGCAAAACTCAAAAACCCTAGCACACACACTTTCATATATTTTTCATCTGTCAGAGCTGATTTCTCTCAAGGGTTAGAGTTGGGGTTGGTGATCTTCAAGTTGTGTAATCTGCTTTCATAAGAGGTATTTTGGTTTTTACATTTGTAATTTGTTTTACGTTGTTCACAGTACTAGGGAGTGGGGTATCTCTCTAGGGTTGCTGTTGGTACTAGGGAGTGGGTATCTCTCTAGGGTTATTGGTTGTAACAAGGGTGGGGTATCTCTTGTTGTTGCTGTTGCTGTAGATTTGAGGGCTTTCATAGGTGGGGTATCCTAGGAGAAGAGTGTCCGAGTCTGTAAAAGTTTCCAAAGCACCTGTAAGCTTTGTTGTGTTAGTGGAAAATCTCACAAGCGTGTGAGGACTGGACGTAGGTCACTGGGAGGTGACTGAACCAGTATAAAATCTGCTGTGTGCTTTACTGCTTTCATATTCTTTATCGTTCATTCCATAAACCTACACGAAATTAATCTAAGTCTCTAATTGTTTAATTTGAAGACCAAGAAATTATCTCAGTTCCCCCATTAAACTCATTTCAAACTCACTCTTCATAAAATTTCCAAAATCAATGCAAAGTTTTTCATTTGATGCCCCAAAAATGATATCATCAACATAGATTTGCTTAAAAGTTCTTTTTTGTAAGTTTTTCTGAAAGAGTGTAACATCAATTTTGCCCCTTGAGAAACCATTTTTGATAAAAGATGAACTAAGCCTTTCATACCAAGCTCTAGGAGCTTGCTTGAGTCCATATAAGGCCTTTGTAAGTTTGAAAACATGGTTTGGCTTCTTTTGATCAATAAAACCAGGAGGTTGATCAATAAAACCACGGTATTTCTTTGTGACGAAAAGTCATCATCATCATCATCATCATCATCATCATCATCATCATCATCATCATCATCATCATCATCATCATCATCATCATCATCATCATCATCATCATCATCATCATCATCATCCTCATCCTCGTCGTCATCATCGTCATCATCGTCATCATCGTCATCATCATCATCATCATCATCATCATCCTCATCATCATCATCATCATCATCATCATCATCATCATCATCATCATCATCATCATCATCATCATCATCATCATCATCATCATCATCATCATCATCATCATCATCATCATCATCATCATCATCATCATCATCATCATCATCATCATCATCATCATCATCATCATCATCATCATCATCATCATCATCATCATCATCATCATCATCATCATCATCATCATCATCATCATCATCATCATCATCATCATCATCATCATCATCATCATCATCATCATCATCATCATCATCATCATCATCATCATCATCATCATCATCATCATCGTCCTCATCCTCGTCGTCATCATCATCATCATCTTCATCATCATCGTCGTCATCATCGTCGTCCTCCTCATCGTCATCATCATCGTCATCATCATTGTAACACCCCGATAAATTCTAATATATAGAACTACCGAAATGCACTAAATGGCATACATCAGAGTAACTTCCTGTTATTGAAATATTGAACACATCTAAAACTTTTGGCAATACATAACATCGGGTTCGCTGGACCTCATGAACTTCCTTGAAAATGCTTAAGTTCAAACTTAAGACTCATACATAATCCTGGTGTTCAATAATCCAAAAACATAAAGTAGCGGAAACGATTTTACAACTTGACAATGGAAGTTATACAATCAGAACATAGAAACCATAAACGGAAACAAGGTCTAAAACATTAAACTAGGTCTCCAATGACTCCAAGAGTCACACCAGCTAACCATGCTTTACCGCCTTTGCTTTCCCCTGTTTCTCTGTAAAAACCACAAATATGAAGGGTGAGATAAACATTATCTCAGTGAGTCCTATCGAGACCCCTTACTACTCTAGCGGTTCATTATGCCTTGTTTTGAACTCGTGGTCCTAAAAAGCAACCACGTGGAAATACATTCAGTTCCTGTATCCTCTATGCTCATGGCCCTCGTAAGCGACACATGAAGCATGCAATCTTTGTTTCATGTTTTTAGCATAACACCTCAGTCTACCTATTTTATAGGCATTCTCTTGACCTTTTGGTGAACCCATCCCGCTATTTCTAGTGGGTGAAACAATCTTGAGTCTAGGTTTTGGGGCTCATGACTTCCCCTCCCCTAGTATGCTAACCTCTTAGGGTCGTCACCCTTTTTCCTCTTGTATTTATTATACATTTTCAGTCTGTGTACCCGCAATGGGCTGTTAGTCATTCCAGTCAAGTACCATGTACCATATCAGTCAATTTCAGTGTATAATATCAGTCAAGTACCGTGTGTTATTATCACTCTTTGACATTTGCACTCTCGCGTTCTCTAAGAGCGGTTTTCCATTTTTATTCATAACACACAATCTTTCTATCGAACATGCTCAATCTCATATCATTGTTACCTTTTCATTATTGTGGGACCTTGGGGAATGGATTAGAAGAGGATTGGAATCATTTGGAATGGTTAAAAAGGTACTTTGAAATTGAAGGTCAGAAAATCTCACACGGCCCGTGCGTGTAGGCGCACGACCCGTGCTTGGTTGAACAGGTTATAGAAAATTCCCAGAGAGATACGCACGACCCGTGCGACTATGCGCACGATCCGTGCGTTACCCACAAAATTTACAGACAGTTTCAGAAAAATACGCACGACCCGTGCGACTAGGCGCACGATCCGTGTGTGTTTTAAAAACCCAGTCCCTGTCGTATCAGAGGGAGGCGCACGACCCGTGCTCGTAGGCACACGATCCGTGCGTCTCTATCAGTTTCCCGAAAACAGGTTTTTCATGTATTATTCCATTCCATTCCGATTCCCACTTCCCTTCCGATCGAGGCCCAAACTCAAACACGCATTAAAACACAATATTATAGCAATCCAATCCAGCACGCCCAACAATAAATCAAGCAATTCATAGTTCAATCACAAGTTTTGGGGAAAACGGTTTTTCAATAAATTCTTCCGATACCAGAAGCGAGTGACCATAATTTTTGAAAGGAAAGACTCGAAAACACGAACACATTCCCTAAGCGAGTTATAGAACTCACCCGAAGTGATGAAAATCACTCAAACGACGAATCTAGCAGTTGACGTGTTAGGATAGCCTCACGAACCGTCTCCGACTCGCTCCAAAAACTGAACCCGAACTTCCCAAGGACCTATGATTCGAACTCAGCAACTCAATTAAGCTTCAAATAGGTTTGTTGCTTGGATTTGGGCTTTTGGTACTGAATGTGGGACTACAACAAGGACATGCAACTATTTGGAGGATCAACACTCCATTTTTGAGCTTGGAGCTTCAAAGGTGCAAAAATGGTAACTTGTGATGGAGAGGGTGGATGGGTGATTTTTGGGCATCAATGTATAGAGGAAGAAGAATGATGAACATTGGTGGTGTTGGATTCAACATGCATGTAGGAATCAATGGGCTGTCTTCCCTCCTCTCCTCCTCTTTCTCTCTCGAGTTCTCTCTTTCTCCTCCTTACTTCTTGCTGAATTTCAGAAAATGAGGGAATGAAACATGTTGTAGTGTTTTGGGTCAGCTGAAGGGTAGTCACTTAAGAATGAGAAAAGACTCTTCTACCCTCCCTCATTAGCATCTCATCTAACTCACCACTAATTTAACACCTACACTCAAGTCTCCACACTTAGCATAATTTACTAATTATGTTTAATCAAAATGTTACTTATCTATTTGATCCATGATACAATTTCATAATTAGAATAATTATGCTCATTAGTCAACTTAACCTTGTGTTAATTTAATTAATTCTAATTAGCTAATTAGGGGATGTTACAATCATCCTCGTCATCATCGTCGTCATCCTCGTCGTCATCATCATCCTCATCATCGTCGTCGTCATCATCGTCGTCATCATCATCATCGTCGTCATCATCATCATCCTCATCATCCTCATCATCATCATCATCATCATCATCATCATCCTCATCGTCGTCATCCTCGTCGTCTTCATCATCGTCGTCTTCATCATCGTTGTCATCATCATCATCCTCATCATCCTCATCATCATCATCATCATCATCATCATCATCATCATCATCATCATCATCATCATCATCATCATCATCATCATCATCATCATCATCATCATCATCATCATCATCATCATCATCATCATCATCATCATCATCATCATCATCATCATCATCATCGTCGTCATCATCATCGTCGTCCTCCTCATCGTCGTCGTCGTCGTCGTCATCGTCATCATCATCATCATCATCATCATCATCATCATCATCATCATCATCATCATCATCATCATCATCATCATCATCATCATCATCATCATCTGCATGGTTAGCTTCAAGAAACATAACATGCATGCTTTTTCCCATAACATTAGTCCTAAGATTATAGACCCTATATGTTTTAGATGATGAGGAGTAGCCAAGGAATATAGCAGAATCAGACTTAGCATCAAATTTTCCTAGATTGTCTTTGTTATTTAAAACATAGCAAGCACACCCAAAAAATATGGAAATAAGATATGATAGGCTCTTTTGTTTCCAAAGTTCATATGGGTTTTCTCAAGGATCTTTCTAATGGTAACTCTGTTAATAATATAGCAGGCAGGGTTAACTACTTCTGCCCAAAAATATTTTTCAACTTCAGAGTCATTTAACATGGTCTTAGCCATTTCTTACAGTGTTCTATTTTTCCTTTCAACAACTCCATTTTGTTGAGGAGTCCTTGGATAGGAGAAATTGTGTGACACACCATGTTCATCAAAAAATTCCTTGAAGGAAGAGTTTTCCAACTCTCATCGATGGTCACTTCTTACTGCAATAATGTTACAACCAGCTTCATTTTGAACCTTTTTGAAAAATGTATTAAACTCCTTGAAAGCATCATCTTTGTTTTTCAAAAATACCACCCATGTATACATTGAGTAATCATCCACAATAACAAAGCCATATCTTTTTCCTACTAGACTAGCATGTTTTGTTGGGCCACATAAATACATGTGAAGAAGTTCTAGAGGTCTATGAGTAGATATCATGTGTAGAGTTTTGAAAGATGATTTTACATGTTTCCCTTGGATACATGCTTCACATGACTTATCTTTCTCATACTTGATCTTTGGAAGCCCTCTAACAAGGTTCAACTTAGACAACTTTGACATTGTTATCATGCTAACATGACCAAGTCTTCTATGCCATATCCATTTATCATCTTTACAAATGAGACATGTTTCATCAGGCAAATCATCAAGACATACACTATAAAGATTATTTGTTCTATGACTTTTAAAGACTTTTACCAGAACCTAAACTATTTATTTTGCATGCATCAGATTTAAAACATACTTCATTTCCAGCATCACACAATTGACTTACACTGAGAAGATTGTGTTTCAAGCCTTCAACATATTGAACATTTTGAACTTGAGCATAGTTTATTTTAGGCTAAAGTGCTCCTGGGGTCCCTTATCTTTATTTAAAGTAACGAATTAGTCCTTTATGTTTTTTTTGTCCCAAATAAGTCCTTTATCTTTCAAATTTTTGACACATAAATCCTTTTCCGTTAACAGTGCTGATTTATGTGTCAAAAAAAAGATTTATGTGTTAAAAATTTGAAACATAAAGGACTGATTTGGGACAGAAAAGGATTTATGTGTCAAAAATTTAAAACATAAAGGACTAATTTGGGACAAAAAAAAAGATAAAGGACCAAATCGTTACTTTAAATAAAGATAAAGGACTCCGGGAACACTTTAGCCTTTATTTTACCTATTGTACCTATACCTTTGATCCAGTCTTTGTCATCATTACCAAACATGACAAAACCTCCATCAAAGCTTTCCAAGGAGAGAAATTTATCTTTCTCCTCAGTTATGTGCCTTGAGCATCCACTGTCTAAGAACCACATCTTTTTTCTTGATGCTAAGAGGCACTCCTGCAATTGTAGTTAACAAAGATTTAGGTATCCATTGTCTTCCGGGTCCTTGTTGGTTAGTATGTTTCCAAAACCCGCCTGTTTGCTTTTTGTAACTGCTTGAAATGTAATGTCCAAGTTGTTTACAATATGAGCACTTTGGTTTTGGCTTTCTGTGATTTTCAGAAGCCTTTCTATGATAACTCCTAGCCTTCTCAGATGCAGTTGTGCACATATAAGCAACTCATGTGTCAAATGATTAACTTGCTCTTTCAAAGCTTTATTTTCACAAATGATTTCCAAATTTGGATCTTTAGACTCATTTGTGTAGCGACCGAAAAATCCGGGCGAGGATTCCTCGAAGGTTCCAAAATGAAGCCGCCACCAAAGTTTAGTTTAAGGGCAAACATTGGAAAATCCCTTTTGGAATGGATAAGGGTCTTTGAGACCAGATAAGGGTTCGGGAGTCAGTTATGCGTGGGGAAGGTGTTAGCACCCCCACGACATCCTTCCTAAGGAAGGTTACCTGCTAATTAGTTGTAGGAAAAAAATGTTAATTTTGAAAATGTTAATTTTTACCCTTTTATTGAAAGAAAAAAGACTTAATAAAAATTTTAGTTTTTTGTGCTTGACAGGAGTGAGCCCCTGCTCCTACGTATCTCCAGGTGCGATGGAGAAATCAAAGCTACGTAGTTCTTGGTTTAGAAAATGTTTGTTGGTTGGTGTTTTTTAATATAGGGGTTTTAGGATTGTGTGATTTGTGTTGAAGGACCACTGGGGGTCTGAAGGAGCGCTGTGGCTCTAAAGGGCCGTTGAGGGCTGAAGGAGCGCTGGGGCTCTGAATGACCACAGTTCACTTGTCCTAAAACGATGACTAACCCGGCCGTACGACCGACTTAATCCCCTACTTTGAAAATAAGATTTTTGATTTTTGAAATGAAAGAGATGTGTTTGTATTTTTTTTAATTTAGAAATTATTTATTTTAAATAGGGATTTTAGGACCTGATCCGTAACGGTTCATTCGTGGTCCTAAAAAGCAGACTAACTCGACTGTACAGTCGACTTAATCCCCTATTTATATTTTTGAAAAACTAAAATAATTTGTGTATTTAAAAAATTAATGACGACACTAACAATTAATAAAGAGTAAAGTTAATAAATAAATAACTATACATATAAGTAAATAATAAATAATTATTTACATAGATAAATAAACAATATAAATAATAAATAAGTATGTACATAAATAAATAGTATACATAATAAATAAATATGTACAAAAATAAATAAATGCAAAACTAACCTCAAGCTGATCAATGCGATCAACGCCGGAACGGACCGAGCGATCTGACCATATCAACCGCGAACCAGACTCTTATCTGGTCCGTTTTCACCCAAAAATCGCCAAGTAAAGGACCTCAATGGCCATCCCAAAAATAACTAAAGACGGGCTTTTAATCTAATGGACTGCAAAAGCTAGCCCAAAAGAATTAAAGACAGGCTTTTAATCTAATGGACTGCAAATGCTAGCCCAAAAGATCACTTACCCCATCAATCACCCATGTCCATAGCCTTTGCATCTCCATCTCTTTTATAGCCAAAGGCTAGGTAGTTCATGTTTCTCCCAAGCAATGTGGGACTAAAACAACATAGAAAAGCAATTTTTGTTTTTCTCAAACCAGCCTCCGTAAAAGTGTGATTTCGGATTTTTTAACCGTTGGATCATCTTTGTTTTTTGACACAAGGTTCGTGAGACATATATCTTCACTTTCACCGTTCGGCTCGTTGAAAAAAGGTCTGAGAAGAGAGAAATTGCATTTGGAAAGTAGCTAAAAGCTAATCTCGTTTTTTCTCAAACCAGCCATATTGACAGTGCGATTCCGGATTCGTTAACCGTTGGATCACCGTTGTTTTTTGACACCAGGTTCATGAGACATCCATCTTCACTTTTACCGTTTGGATCATCGAAATGAGGTCTGAGGAGAGAGAAATTGCCTTTGCAAAAGTAGAAAAAACAACTCCCGTTGTTCTCAAACCAGCCACCGTACAAGTGCGATTATGGATTCGTTAACCGTTGGATCGTTTTCGTTTTTTGCCAGAAGGTTTTTGAGACATTCATCTTCACTTTCACCGTTCGGATCGTCGAAATGATGTTCGAAGAGAGAGAAATCACCTTTGCAAAGTAGCTGCAGTTTTGGGTACTTGATTTATTTTTGTATTTTTGTAACTTTGGCATTCTTGGGCCAAGTCATGTACATGGACATTCTCCTTTTTTGTAATAATAATTTTTTATCGCACCCCCCCTTTTTTATTTTCTTTTGTAATTTGTATTATTTCTTATCTATTTTATTTTTATTTTCGTTTTTTTTAATTAAAGATATTGTAACAAGAAAAATAAATTAAATCTACTATGTAATTTTTTGTGTTAGCATATTTTTTTAATTTTTGTTTAACCACTAAAGAAAAGTAATAACAACGCAAAATTAGTAAATGAGCACGAAATGACCTATTCGAGGGTTTAAGAATCAAATATAACAAAAAACATTTTTTTGGATTTTTTTTAATTAGCCTGACAAAATTAGGGAATGACATTTTGCTACATCGGCTAATTTTAAACTTAGAAGCTTATGTTGCTCAGAGAGTTCGAAGTGAGATTGCTGTAAAGTGTGAATGGTTTTAGACATTCTTTCATTTTGAGCTCTCAGCTCCTCATTTTCACATTTTGATTCACGGAGTTGTTGTTTGAAAAGCATGCATTTTTTAGATACAATGTAAGCAATATATCAAAAGATGATTTTATTTCTTTGCATGTATCACATCTAGAGAGTTCAGAGTCAGATACCACATCTTGAGTTGATCCTACCATGAGGCATAGATTTGCAGCTTGTCCTTCATTTTCTGAAGAGGAATCTTCTAAGTCATCCCCAGTTGCCATGAGTGCTTTCTTCTTTTTTGTGGATCTTCTGAATCCTTTCTTATTCAAGAGGGGACATTCTTGTCTCATATGACCAATTTTTCTGCACTCAAAGCAAGTGATTTTATGTTTGTTTGAATCACTGTTTGAAATCTCTCTTTTGTACTGAGGGAATGCTTTTCCTTTCTTCATGTTTGCAAACCACTTGTTTACCGTTTTTGAGATTAATGACCATTCTTCTCCTTCTGAACCTTCTTCACTTTCTTCATCATTTTCCTCATCAGTTTCCTGAGAGGACTTTAATGCTGCTCCTTTCCCTTTATTAGAAGATGAGTTTCCTATCTTCTGAGAGACTTTCAGAGCTATAGATTTGCTTTTCTTTGGGTGAAGTTCTTCTTTGATTACTTGCTCATGTACTTTCAATGAGCCAAGTAGTTCATCAACGTTTAGAGTAGATAGCGTCTAAGCTTCTTCAATGGTTGTCACCTTAGGGTCTCCTTGCCTTTGGTAGATTGTGAACACCAAATTTTAACCGGTATTTTCCATTTTTTTATAAAAATCCCAAAAAATCGTTTGTGATGCATTACGAGAGTTTCGTCATTTACGCGTGTCATTTTAGTGCCTTTAGCGGTTTAATTTCATTTTATTATTAAGATTAATAAAACAAAACAATCAAAAGTTCTTATTTTAAAATAAAAAAAGAATGAATGGAGGGCAACCGTGATGTTGTTGTTGTTGCCCAGTTTATAAAAAGTTTTATAAAGAATTTTTTTTTTGGCTAAAGTGCTCCCGGGGTCCCTTATCTTTATTTAAAGTAACGAATTAGTCCTTTATGTTTTTTTTGTCCCAAATAAGTCCTTTATCTTTCAAGTTTTTGACACATAAATCCTTTTCCGTTAACAGTGCTGATTTATGTGTCAAAAAAAGGATTTATGTGTTAAAAATTTGAAACATAAAGGACTGATTTGGGACAGAAAAGGATTTATGTGTCAAAAATTTAAAACATAAAGGATTGATTTGGGACAAAAAAAAGATAAAGGACCAAATCGTTACTTTAAATAAAGATAAGGGACCCCGAGAGCACTTTAGCCTTTTTTTTTACAAACAAATTGCTATTTAAATCACAAACTGAAAGTAAAAAAAATATAATAACATAATACAATATCAACAAAGGGTGTTTCAAGACTAAAATAAAAAACAATATATGATAGCCCACAATGGGGGCTGTGCGTAGTTTCTTTCTCTTATAAATTGTAGAAAATATATTTTTAAGCATTACACATGATAAAGACCAAAGGCAAGCTGTCTTAGCAAGAGGCTCAACACCATCAGCAGCTAGGTACTTGGCAGAGACAAACAATAAAAGACAAAATGCAGCAATATGAACAAGAGGAAGAATCCAAATAGTTGCAGCAATAGGCCTAGGCTTCAAAGCTGCAAATGGGGGTCTTCTTTTCTCACATTTTTTTTCTCTGAACAAACACACACAAGAGGAAAGAGTCAAGCAGCCTGGTATTAGTCAAAGGAGTCTAAATCTGTGAATGCAACAGAGACTTGGGTGAAGAAATTTTCTGCAGGGAAAGGTTTAAGCATCAAAACATTATTTTTTTTTGAGAAAATACATAATCATTGTTTTAAAAAAGAAATTTACCTTTCAGTGCATCTATCTATACAGGTTTGGCTATAAATACAGCTTCAAAATAGTGTGAAGAAAAAACAGAGGGAAAAATTCGAAAAATCACAGAACATATTAGTGGTTTCATATTGAAACTCTACTCTTTTAAACTTTGCAAGAAAAAATCAAAAGAGAAGAGAAGAGGTGATAACAATGCAGTAGCAGTAAAATAGAGCAAGGATCCTTCTTTTTCTCTAGTGTGAAAATCAGAGTAACTGTCTTAGGACGGATGTATTAGGGGTGTTGTGGAATTAAATTTTCGCCCTTCCCTATGCATAATCGACTCCCAAATCCAACCTAGTTTACACAGACCAAATACCTTTTGAAAGTGGTTTTTCCCAATTTTCCCTATTAAATAAATTGGGTGGCGACTCCTAAAATTACCATATTTGAGCCGTCCGCGTCGAGATCCCGGTCACGACAGATGGCGACTCCGCTGGGGACAGGTGAGAGTCAAGCCTGTTATATTTGGTTGTGCAAATGATTATAAGGTCTGTCCATTTGTTTACCCCTCTTTACTTTTAGGCTAAATTATAGTTTTGGTCCCCCTATTTTCAAAATTTCAGACATTTGGTCCCCCTATTTTAAAACTCAGACATTTGGTCCCCCAATTTTAAAAAATCAAATACATGTAGTCCAAAGAGGGACCAAATGTCTTTGATTTTTTAAAATTGGGGGACCAAATGTCTTTGATTTTTTAAAATTGAGGGACCAAATATCTTTGATTATTAGCCATAAAAAACTGAAAATTCCTCTTGGGACTAAATGTCTTTGATTTTTTAAAATTGGGGGACCAAATGTCCGAGTTTTAAAATAGGGGGACCAAATGTCTGAATTTTTGAAAATAGGGGGACCAAAACTATAATTTAGCCTTACTTTTATTTATTTCTTTATCCTTTTTTGTGTGTATATATTTATTTTATATTATGCTTGTTCGGGAGTCAACCAAGAGGTCCAATTAGCAATTCCAGGGGGTGCGATTAGCGATGAGATATGGATCAGCCCAATCGATCCAGCCCATATCCACAACATGCAAGCCCAACATGCTTGGAGGGTCCAGATCGCCTCCACTGATCCGACGATCCACAACAAACAGCAATTTCCTATAAATTTCGGCTCGCATAGCCATTCACGAGGTACACACTCTTCACTTGCAAATTCACTACCTTATTCTCATACTGACTTGAGCGTCGGAGTGGCTTTGCAGGTACCCCCCCGGGCGCTCACTGACCTCCTGCCAGGACAGCAAGAGACCTACCAACAGCAGCCTACCAAAATACTGCTAGGTATATAACATTGGCGACCACAGTGGGAGATTTCTATCTTACACATCATCACTACTCGAACTTTTCTCTTGCTGCTCCATGGCTCCCAGAGGCAGACCCAGGGTTAGAGTATTGCCATACCCGCACCCCGACCAGAGGGCAACGTCGTAACCCTACCTGACGAGGGTACCAGTCAGCCTGCCTAGCCTTCGAATGTGAGTCAGCTTTTGGATCTCCGGGCCAAGCGCACTCAAGCTATGCTGCATCAGGAAGGCCGGCAGAGTGCTAAGGACATGCCCAACCCAATGCAGGTGAAGAGAAACCAGCACCCATGAGGGCGCCTGGCTAGGAAGCAACCAGCGCTAATGAGGGCGCCATGGCAACATCAGGCAGCGCCCATGAGGGCGCTTGGTAGGGCTCCATGGCAACATCAGACAGCGCCCATGAGGGCGCCTGGCACCCATGTGGGCACCTGGCAGGGCGCCATGGCAATATCAGGCAGCGCCCATGAGGGCGCCTGGTAGGGGAACCCTTCCTCCAACAACGGTGACACCGAAGACACCACTGGGGATCGCCATCGAGGAGATCCCCCGACCGACGCAGGTCAAGAAACCGGGTCGACACCCACCGCAGGCGCCATCGAGGATCGCCATCGAGGAGAACCCCCGACCGACACAGGCATCAAAAGTACATGGAGTCTGAAGAAGACAACATGACCTACCAAGAGGAGGCCAAGGTTGGCAGCATGAAGGCTGATCTGACTTGTTATGGGAACAGTACTAGCAAATGCAGCACCCCCAGTGATGACATTGAAGAAGGGAAACTCGCCCAATACGTGAATGAAGAAGAGGATGAAACTCGCGACTCCGAATAAGGAGCAGAGCATCAGGACTCGGGCCTAAGGCTAGGCCTAGGTATGAATTTTGTTGTTTGAGCACAAAAGCAGAATTCAAGAAAGAAAAAAGGTCCAACTCCATAGTCAGGAGTGGAGCGAGACAAGTCTGAGACCCAACATACCATGCAGGGAGGGACTGCCTGGATCGTAGGGGGCAACCTCAACATTAGATCAAAGCCAAGTTCATCTCTCCAAGTAGGGGAGTCAAGGGTATCATGGCGCGCTCGTCTAAGCAACCAAGGTCACGACACCCACCCAGCGGGGATCCAAGGCATGGCACTATAGAGGATGCCTTACACGTGGCACCCAGGAGGGCGCCCAGCACCAAGGCACAAAAAGAAAACAAGGCTTGGCACCATAGAAGGCGCTCAGCACCATAGAAGGCCTATGAGGGTGCCATCAACAGCAAGGCACCCATGAGGGCTCCAAATCTTGTTACGGAAGCAGCCAGTGCGTTCACTCCCATCCTACTCCAAATTCGATTCTCTTTCCATTGAACCCATTTTCAGTTTCTGATTCTCCCTCTAACTCTCAATTCCATTTTCGTTCCTTGAAGCTCCAAGTGTAAATGCATGTGAGTTTTGGAATGAGTTTGTCTTGCATGTTTCTGTTTTGACGCTCAAGAGGAAGTGTTGGTGTTGATTTTCGAATTGGAGGGGAGAGTCAGTCACTAACTTGAAGATTTGCTGCTGCTTCAAACGGTTCAGTAGAGCTAGTTGCTGTTTCGCTATTGTTGGTTCCCGTTGAAATGAAATGATTTGTATACTATCTGAAATATCTGGAATTTTCTGAGTTTCAGGAGTGATTGACATTAGGAATCGAATTGGGCGGAAACGGAGAGTGTAACGCCCTAAAATAATTTAATTAATTTATTTAATTAAGTTATTTGAGGGATTACAATATTTATTTAAGTGGAGTAATGTTGGAATTATTTTATTTTATTTCAGGGGGGTCTAATTGAATTAAAAAGGGTGGTGTGAAAAATGGGCCCAAGCCACTTAAGTGACCCAAGCCCATTCCCAATTATCCTAAAGCCTCAAAAACCTAAAAAAATTAACTCTCATTATCAAAGAAAGAAAGAACAGCAACTGAGAGTGAGAGGAGAAGTGGGTTGCGATTTCCAGCAAGAAGAAAAGAAGGGTTTAATTCATCTTGGCTTTAGGTAAGTGCTTTTGATCCTTTTCCCCTTCCATTTTTTTCTTCTTTCTTCCATTGATTGCGATTCATCCATGGTTTGTGTTACTGAATGCGATTTGCACATTCCAAAAGAGAGAAAGAAGCTTGCGCTGTGAGAGTGAGTGAGAAGCAGCGCAAGGAAAGAAGGAAAGCTCCACAAGGTTGCTCTAGGTAAGGTTCTTGATCCTTTCTTCTCCAATTTTCTCCCTTTTTCATAGTGTGTAGTTCCAATTCTTCAATTCAATTGTTGTTGTTCTCCATGGCCTTGGACAGCCACGGTTTGCGCGAGGAGAGGGAGAAGAGTTGCTGTTTTCTTGTTGGTGATCTTGGTGTTGTGGAATCTTTCAATTCAAGGTTAGGGGGCTCACTTTGTACCTATAATAATTATTAGGATATGTGATATGTTAGGTTAGGTTGTAGGAATTGTATTGTTGATTGTGTGTTTTGTGAAATGATTGAACAATTGCTTAAGTTGGGTTGTTGTGGTGATATGGGCTGAATGGTTGTTTTTGGGAAATGATTAAATGACTGCTACTGTTGGAGTTGTCCTAGCCGAATTGTTGCTCTAGGGAAATTGAAATTGTTAAGCAATTAATAATGTGAATTGTTGTTCCATTTGGGCTAAAGTGCTCCCAGGGTCCCTTATCTTTATTTAAAGTAACGATTTGGTCCTTTATCTTTTTTTTGTCCCAAATCAGTCCTTTATGTTTTAAATTTTTGACACATAAATCCTTTTCTGTCCCAAATCAGTCCTTTATGTTTCAAATTTTTAACACATAAATCCTTTTTTTTGACACATAAATCAGCACTGTTAACGGAAAAGGATTTATGTGTCAAAAATTTGAAAGATAAAGGACTTATTTGGGACAAAAAAAACATAAAGGACTAATTCGTTACTTTAAATAAAGATAAGGGACCCCGGGAGCACTTTAGCCTTCCATTTGAATTGCCACTGTTTGTATATTCCAAGTCTTAAATAAATGAATTGGTAAATTGTTGTTTTAGTGAAATGGTTAAATAATTGTTTTAGTTGAATATAATTGTTGAATATGATAGCTACTGTTTTGGTTAATTTAGTGTGATAGGTTGAATTGTGGTTTAGTTGAATTATTGAGTAAATGGCTACTGTGGGTGGTTGTCTTAGTTGAGTTGTTGTTTCCTTGTGGTCTTAGCAAATTGTTGTGGTTATTTGAAATTGTTGAATAATTATCATTGTTGAATTGTGGCCCTATTTCGAATTGCCTCTGTTTTGTGGCTGTTTTCCCAAGAGCGAGTTGCTGTTTTTGTTCACTGTTTTAGTGCAGTTTTTCTCACTGTTTTGTGACTGTTTTCCCAAGAGCGAGTTGCTGTTTTTGTTCACTGTTTTAGTGCAGTTTTTCTCACTGTTTTGTGACTGTTTTCCCAAGAGCGAGTTGCTGTTTTTGTTCACTGTTTTAGTGCAGTTTTTCTCACTGTTTTGTGACTGTTTTCCCAAGAGCGAGTTGCTGTTTTTGTTCACTGTTTTAGTGCAGTTTTTCTCACTGTTTTGTGACTGATTTCCCAAGAGCGAGTTGCTGTCTTGTTCGCTGTTTAGTGCAGCTTTTTCCTCACTGTTTTGTGGCTGATTTTCACACTGCTTTTCCTCAGCCTTAAATGGGATGTTTTCTAAACATAATATGATATTTCCACTATTAAAATGTGAGTTTTCTTAAATTAAATGTGGTGTTTCCTAAGCTCAAATTGTGATGCTTCTTCAAGTAAAATGTGGTTTAATAATTGATGAGTTTAAGCGGTGTGGTTTAATAGTTGATGAGCGAAATTAATAATTTAAAGAATACCAACTGAGTTGTGATTAAGCGGGGGTGTGAGAGCGGTGTGGGACTTCGGTCCAAAGCGGTGCGGTGCCCTTAAGGCTCATATGTGATGATGTTGAATTGAAAAGTGAAAAGTGGTGAGTTTAAATAATTGTTGTGGTGCATTGTCATAGTGTCTCATGACTCATGTGCATAAAGTGGTGTGGGCTTCGGCCAAAGTGGTGTGGTGGCTTCGGCCAAAGTGGTGAGTGCCCTCAAGGCATAAAGTGGTGATGATGAATCCTCATGCATGTTGCATACATGCATACAAGTATATATATTCATACTATGTTGATAAATATCTGTGGATGGTTGTAAGTTAAATGAAGTATGTAATGATTTCTGTGAGTGGATGTTGTCTGTTGCCTTCCTGAATATAATGCCTATCTTACTGATTATTGTAACACCCCTTTCTACCCGTCAATTTGTTTATAAAAATCAGAGTTTGAAAAATCTCGTTCATAGGAAATGTTACACGCACTCAAATCAAACGTCGCTTATCCAACTTTAAAAACAGTCTAACTCAAATTAATACGTCCACGTAGCACATCACAATATCAAAAACTCAAGCCTCTTGGTTAACGTCACTTATAAAACTTCTCATAACACAAACAACTACGCAGCGGAAATTTGTAAAACATAACCAAATAGTCCACATGGACAACATAATCAAAAATCATTAATAAAGGCCGAGTTCATTATCCCCCCTGAGTGCTACTTATCAGAGCATGACGACTCGACTCGAAAAGTGAAGCTAATACCTTCACTGGGAATCACCTGCACGTTACCAACACGAGGGCAACATTCAAACAGGAAAGGGTGAGCATCATTTCAGTCTATATAATAGAAAACATGATAAGCACTAATCATAGGCTACGCACTAGAATAATCAGCATCCAAGACACAAAACATCCACAACACAGTCATCATTCACATCATGTACAAACTCATCTCATGTCATATAGATTTATGAAATGCAACCCACTCGCGGGTATATGCATGAAGGTACCTTTTCACAAAACGTCGCTTAGCCACTCAGGCCTCATCATCACTTAGCCACTCAGGCCTCAAAACATCACTGGGTTTTATGCATATGGGCATGAGACTCTATGACATGCACCACTCACTTCACAAAATCACACAATTACTCAGATCATAGTCAACAATGTGACCCATCACTTACCTGTTTGCTCGCACGGAGCACAGCACCTGCCAAATTCATAATCATCACGCAACATCACTAGGCCACTTAGACCTTAACCCCACTTAGCCACTCAGGCCCCAATTGACACTTACACATGAACATCATTTAACTCAAACATTAGCCACTGAGGGCAAAAACGTCATTTGACTAGCCACCAAGGGCAACCTCGTCATTTACACCTCATTATCATTAACTTTGGCCACTAGGGGCAAAACAGTCATTTCGACACTACCGTGTTGAAAACTGTTGTTTATACACCAAAAGGGATTTTTAAAGAGTTCCACGTCATTTTTCAATGTCACTGGGACGACCACCGGGGACAGCCACTTGGGCGCCCACAAACAGTCAGAAAATAACAATTTTTTTTCATTTTAAAAATTGAACCCACAATTAGACAACGTAAAAAGCTTCATGACACTTTTCGAATCGTTCAAAACGGACGTCTAAGTCAAAAGTTATGATAAAAACAGTTTTGAAAAAAATTAGGCAACATCCAGGGAACAGGCGCCTTAGGCGCCCAGGCAACCAGGCAACAAGTGCACAGGCGCCCAGCGCCCAGGAGCAACAGCGCGCCACACAGCGCAACAAGCAACACATGACACGGGCGCCTAGCGCCCAGGGGCAACAATGCGCGCACAACACAGCGCCATAGGCGCTCAGCGCCCAGGCGCGCACACGCACACACACAGACAACACGGGCGCCAGCGCCCAGGCGCGCACAGCGCGCAACACACACAGACACGGGCGCCTAGCGCCCAGGCGCGCCCCCACGCGCAGCAACAACACAGAACAGGCGCCCAGCGCCCAGCATAGGCGCCCAGCGCCCAGAACCAGCAGCAACATCCAGAATTTGCCCAACACTATTTAACAACTAAAAATTCGTTTTCTTCACAATTTTAAAACATAAAACTCCAATTTTTTTTCCAGCAACTAAAACACACTTATCCCATTCCAATTTACCAAAACTCAATTTATCAAAATTCAATTAAAATAAACATCAACACTAACATCTTCATAGCGCCCTAGGCGCCCAACAACCACACCCTTATGCGACTTCACTTTCAACAATTCAAACACATAGATCACACCATAGTTCTCATTACATACGCATAGCATCATCAATAGTGCAATTCGTAGATCAAACACCAAGCAACAATCAAATCGCATGAACTCATGATTAACACATATATATATATATATATATATATATATACGAAAATTGGCATCAAGAACAATCAAGAACGCAAGAACATCAAAACCATCATGCAATCTAGGAGAAACCTTAGATCTAGGGCCTATCATAGAATGTATTAGATAGAGTGATAGAGCTCCCCTAACCTCGAAATTGAAGAACGGAGACTCCGGAGATAGCCACGCACAGGATCACAGCAACAAAATCACGCTCCTCGCTCTTCCTTGCTTGCGACTTCTCTCCTCTTCCTCTTCTCTCTTTACGGCGCTCCTCCTAGCTCTCTCTCTATCTCACGCTCTATCTTTCTTTCTTTCTTTTGATTTCGCCCAAATGCCACAAACCCTAGCCCCCCTCCAACTAACCACTTCGCCTATTGTGGATCATGGGCTTGGGCTTTCCACTTAAGCCCAAGTCATGCAAGTGGCACCTCCACTCCTTCCTAATACCACCAAAAATAAATAAAATTCTAATTAATCGAATTACATCAAATAATTTAATTTAAATCCCCAATTATTTAATTAAATAAATTAATTAAATAATTTTAGGGTGTTACAACTCTCCCCCACTTAGAATATTTCGTCCTCGAAATTTACCTGATCAAACAACTCTGGGTAGGACTCGCGCATCTTGCTCTCTAGCTCCCAAGTCATACTCTCGCCGGCAGCTCCTAGCCAGACCACTTTCACTAATGCAATCTCTTTGCCTCTAAGCGCCTTCACTTCACGATCCTCAATCCTTACGGGCATCGTCTCCACAGTGAGATTATCCCGCACCTCCACATCGTCCACTTGGATCACATGAGATGGATCCGAAACATACTTCCGAAGTTGCGACACGTGAAACACGTCGTGCAAGTTCGAAAGATTTGGCGGTAAAGCCACTCTATAAGCCACATTTCCAATTCTCTCGGATATCTGATAAGGACCAACAAATCGAGGAGTGAGCTTCTTCGATTTCAACGCCCGACCAACACCGGTAATAGGAGAAACCCTCAAGAACACATGCTCACCCTCCTGAAACTCTAAATCCTTCCTCCGCTTGTCATGATAACTCTTCTGACGACTCTGCGAAGCCTTCATCTTCTCACGGATCATCTTGATCTTCTCCGTAGTCTCCCGGACAATCTCCGGTCCCAAAACTACACTCTCTCCCGAATCATACCAACATAATGGCGTCCTACACTTTCGACCATACAATGCTTCAAATGGTGCCATCCCAATACTGGAATGGTGACTGTTGTTATAGGTAAACTCAATCAACGCAAGATAGGAATCCCATGAACCCCGCTGTTCCAATACACAAGCCCTCAACAAATCCTCCAACGACTGAATTGTTCTCTCGGACTGACCATCGGTCTGGGGATGATACGCCGAACTCATTTTCAACTTAGAACCCAATTCTTTCTGCAAACTCTTCCAAAACTCGGAAGTGAACCTCGGATCCCTGTCTGACACAATACTCTTCGGAACACCGTGCAGCCTCACAATCTCCTTGACATATACCTCTGCCAACCTCGACACTGGATAAGTGATATTAATAGGAATAAAATGAGCAGACTTCGTTAACCTATCAATGATCACCCAAATAGCGTCATGACCCTTAGCTGTATTCGGTAACCCCGTCACAAAATCCATTGCTATGCTATCCCATTTCCACTCTGGTATTTCCAACGGTTGCATTAGCCCTGCAGGCTTCTGATGCTCTACCTTAGATTTCTGACAGGTCAAACAGGCATACACAAATTGCGCCACATCTCTCTTCATACCATACCACCAAAACATCTTTTTCAGATCCTGATACATCTTCGTTGCTCCAGGATGGATACTCAACTTGCTACGATGACCTTCCTCTAAAATTGCCTTTCTCATCTCTTCATCGTCAGGAACACAGATCCTCCCCCGGAACCTCAACACACCACTGGAATCTAATTTGAAATCTTCATCTTCAGATTGACCAGCCCCATTAATTAAATCCACTAACTTAACATCTGACTTCTGAGCCTCTCTGATGCTGCCCAGGAAATCATTATCAATCTTCAACATTCCCAGCTTGACACTGCGAGGTGTCATTTTACAAACCAAACTCAAATCTCTGAATTCTTCAATTAACTCTAATTCTCTCACCATCATAGCCGACATATGCAAAGACTTCCTGCTTAAAGCATCAGCCACGACGTTAGCCTTGCCGGGATGATAATTCAAACCAAAGTCATAATCCTTCAAGAGTTCCAACCACCGACGCTGTCTCATATTCAACTCTTTCTGATCGAACAGATACTTTAGACTCTTATGATCACTGAACACTTCGAACCTTGAACCATAAAGGTAGTGCCTCCAAATCTTGAGCACAAAAACCACAGCAGCCAACTCTAAATCGTGCGTAGGGTAATTTTTCTCATGAATCCGCAATTGCCTCGACGCATACGCAACGACCTTCCCATCCTGCATCAACACACCACCGAGACCCATCTTCGATGCGTCACAATACACAACGAACGGTTCCTCTGGATTTGGCAACGTCAAAACAGGCGACGTCGTCAATCTCTTTTTCAGTTCCATAAAACTTTCCTCGCATCGAGCATCCCAAACAAAACTTTACCCTTGCAAGTCAACTGAGTCAATGGGAGGGCCAACTTGGAAAAACCCTCGATGAACCTCCTGTAGTACCCAGCCAAACCCAAAAAGCTTCTAATCTCTGCTACGGACTTCGGAGACTCCCACTCCAACACTGCTTCTACTTTTGCCGGATCAACCGCAATACCATTACCAGAAATCACGTGCCCAAGGAAACTCACCTCTTTCAGCCAGAACTCACACTTCGATAACTTGGCGTACAACTTTTTCTCTTTTAAAACTTCCAACACTGACTTCAGATGCTCAGCATGCTCTTCATCTGACTTAGAATAAACTAGAATATCATCTATGAAGATTACCACAAACCGATCTAGGTATTCGTGGAAAATACGGTTCATATATTCCATAAATACACCAGGAGCATTGGTCACACCGAACGGCATCACTGAATACTCATAATGCCCATACCTCGTTCTGAACGCCGTTTTCTGAACATCCTCATCCTTTACTTTAATCTGATGATATCCGGACCTCAAATCAATTTTGCTGAAAACACGAGCACCTACTAATTGATCCATCAGATCGTCGATCCTCGGAAGCGGATACTTATTCTTGATAGTTACCTTATTCAACTGACGATAGTCCACACATAACCTCATGCTCCCATCTTTCTTCTTCACTAACAATACCGGAGCTCCCCACGGTGATACACTCGGTCTTACAAACTTTTTCTCAAGCAATTCTTCAAGTTGCGTCTTCAACTCAGACAATTCCGACGCCGACATTCTGTACGGTGCCATAGACACAGGCCTCGTACCAGGTACAAGATCAATCGAAAACTCAACTTCTCTTTCCGGTGGCACACCCGGGATTTCATCAGGAAATACTTCAGGAAATTCGCGTACTACCTTCAGCTCTTCAATAACAGCCTGACTCTCAGCAGACAACGAAGCCATCAACGCAAATAACTGAACTCCTTCTTTCTTCAATTTCTTCAACTGGTCAGCAGACACCAAAACCGAACTTTCTTCACCGAAACTAACCGACTTGCTACGACAGTTGATATGAACGTGATTATTCTCTAACCAGTCCATGCCTAAGATTACATCCAGACCTCTCAACGGCAAACAGACAAAATTCACAATAAAGTCCCTGCCGAAGATCGACACGGGACACTGAGAACACACCTCGGACGTAATCACCGACCCCTTCGCAGGAGTATCGACAACCATATCCCCACACATAGCAGATAAAACAAGACCCAATCTTTTACAGCAATCAACAGAAATAAAACAATGGGTAGCACCAGTATCAATAAGAGATTTCAGAGAAGTACCATTAATAAAACACGTACCTCTGATCAGACCATCATCATCCTCAGGCTCCTCTCCTGCCAATGCAAATACCTTCCCAGTAGACCTTTCCTTTTTCGGCTTTGTACACTTCGTACTGATATGCCCAGACTCACCACAGTTGAAACACACCACATCCTTGACCTTACAATCGGCTGCCATATGACCCTTTTTACCGCAACGGTAGCAATTCCTATCATCCGACCTGCACGTAGTACTCTTGTGGCCAGGCTTGCCACACTTATAACAGACAATGCTAGCAGGGGCATCTCCCCCACTAGGACCCTTACCTCCAGCAGCCTTCTGATAACTCTTACCCGCAGGAACCTCATACGGCTTGCTTCGACTCTGAAACTTGCCCTTTCTCTCAGATGTAGCTTTGTAGCGAGCAGTACTGTCTTCCTCGAAAATTCTGCAACTGTCAACCAGATCTGCGAACACACGAATCTTCTGATAACCAATGGCCTGTTTAATATCAGGCCTCAACCCATTCTCAAATTTGATGCATTTAGAAAATTCAGCTGTAGCCTCACTGTAATGTGGATAAAATTTGGCTAGCTCCACAAATTTTGCCGCATAGGCAGTCACAGACATACCACCCTGCTTCAGCTCCAAAAACTCTATCTCTTTCTTCCCGCGGACGTCTTCAGGAAAATACTTTCTCAGAAATTCCCTGCTGAAAACCTCCCAAGTAATCTCTTCCTGCACAGCCTCTAACCTCTGCCTAGTAGCCAACCACCAGTCGTCGGCCTCCTCGGCTAACATGTGGGTACCAAAGCGGACCTTCTGCTCAACAGTACAGTCCATCACCCTGAAAATCCTCTCGATCTCCTTCAGCCAAGCCATAGCACCATCTGGATCATATTTGCCCTTAAAGGTGGGCGGATTCTCCCTCTGGAAGGTAGTCAGACTCCTAAAACCAGCATTATCACCAACATTTTGCTGACCCTGCACAGCCTGAGCCATAGCTTGCAATGCAGCAGCAAGAGCAGCGTCGTTTCTTCCAGCCATTACGAACTATCACTGCAGCACAAACTAAAGATTTAGAACGAATCTAATGTCATAAGACACTATGACAGGACAACATTGGCCGGACAGACCGAACTGCTCTGATACCACTAATGTAACACCCCTTTCTACCCGTCAATTTGTTTATAAAAATCAGAGTTTGAAAAATCTCGTTCATAGGAAATGTTACACGCACTCAAATCAAACGTCGCTTATCCAACTTTAAAAACAGTCTAACTCAAATTAATACGTCCACGTAGCACATCACAATATCAAAAACTCAAGCCTCTTGGTTAACGTCACTTATAAAACTTCTCATAACACAAACAACTACGCAGCGGAAATTTGTAAAACATAACCAAATAGTCCACATGGACAACATAATCAAAAATCATTAATAAAGGCCGAGTTCATTATCCCCCCTGAGTGCTACTTATCAGAGCATGACGACTCGACTCGAAAAGTGAAGCTAATACCTTCACTGGGAATCACCTGCACGTTACCAACACGAGGGCAACATTCAAACAGGAAAGGGGTGAGCATCATTTCAGTCTATATAATAGAAAACATGATAAGCACTAATCATAGGCTACGCACTAGAATAATCAGCATCCAAGACACAAAACATCCACAACACAGTCATCATTCACATCATGTACAAACTCATCTCATGTCATATAGATTTATGAAATGCAACCCACTCGCGGGTATATGCATGAAGGTACCTTTTCACAAAACGTCGCTTAGCCACTCAGGCCTCATCATCACTTAGCCACTCAGGCCTCAAAACATCACTGGGTTTTATGCATATGGGCATGAGACTCTATGACATGCACCACTCACTTCACAAAATCACACAATTACTCAGATCATAGTCAACAATGTGACCCATCACTTACCTGTTTGCTCGCACGGAGCACAGCACCTGCCAAATTCATAATCATCACGCAACATCACTAGGCCACTTAGACCTTAACCCCACTTAGCCACTCAGGCCCCAATTGACACTTACACATGAACATCATTTAACTCAAACATTAGCCACTGAGGGCAAAAACGTCATTTGACTAGCCACCAAGGGCAACCTCGTCATTTACACCTCATTATCATTAACTTTGGCCACTAGGGGCAAAACAGTCATTTCGACACTACCGTGTTGAAAACTGTTGTTTATACACCAAAAGGGATTTTTAAAGAGTTCCACGTCATTTTTCAATGTCACTGGGACGACCACCGGGGACAGCCACTTGGGCGCCCACAAACAGTCAGAAAATAACAATTTTTTTTCATTTTAAAAATTGAACCCACAATTAGACAACGTAAAAAGCTTCATGACACTTTTCGAATCGTTCAAAACGGACGTCTAAGTCAAAAGTTATGATAAAAACAGTTTTGAAAAAAATTAGGCAACATCCAGGGAACAGGCGCCTTAGGCGCCCAGGCAACCAGGCAACAAGTGCACAGGCGCCCAGCGCCCAGGAGCAACAGCGCGCCACACAGCGCAACAAGCAACACATGACACGGGCGCCTAGCGCCCAGGGGCAACAATGCGCGCACAACACAGCGCCATAGGCGCTCAGCGCCCAGGCGCGCACACGCACACACACAGACAACACGGGCGCCAGCGCCCAGGCGCGCACAGCGCGCAACACACACAGACACGGGCGCCTAGCGCCCAGGCGCGCCCCCACGCGCAGCAACAACACAGAACAGGCGCCCAGCGCCCAGCATAGGCGCCCAGCGCCCAGAACCAGCAGCAACATCCAGAATTTGCCCAACACTATTTAACAACTAAAAATTCGTTTTCTTCACAATTTTAAAACATAAAACTCCAATTTTTTTTCCAGCAACTAAAACACACTTATCCCATTCCAATTTACCAAAACTCAATTTATCAAAATTCAATTAAAATAAACATCAACACTAACATCTTCATAGCGCCCTAGGCGCCCAACAACCACACCCTTATGCGACTTCACTTTCAACAATTCAAACACATAGATCACACCATAGTTCTCATTACATACGCATAGCATCATCAATAGTGCAATTCGTAGATCAAACACCAAGCAACAATCAAATCGCATGAACTCATGATTAACACATATATATATATATATATATATATATATATATATATATATACGAAAATTGGCATCAAGAACAATCAAGAACGCAAGAACATCAAAACCATCATGCAATCTAGGAGAAACCTTAGATCTAGGGCCTATCATAGAATGTATTAGATAGAGTGATAGAGCTCCCCTAACCTCGAAATTGAAGAACGGAGACTCCGGAGATAGCCACGCACAGGATCACAGCAACAAAATCACGCTCCTCGCTCTTCCTTGCTTGCGACTTCTCTCCTCTTCCTCTTCTCTCTTTACGGCGCTCCTCCTAGCTCTCTCTCTATCTCACGCTCTATCTTTCTTTCTTTCTTTTGATTTCGCCCAAATGCCACAAACCCTAGCCCCCCTCCAACTAACCACTTCGCCTATTGTGGATCATGGGCTTGGGCTTTCCACTTAAGCCCAAGTCATGCAAGTGGCGCCTCCACTCCTTCCTAATACCACCAAAAATAAATAAAATTCTAATTAATCGAATTACATCAAATAATTTAATTTAAATCCCCAATTATTTAATTAAATAAATTAATTAAATAATTTTAGGGTGTTACAATTATTATTTGTATAAAGAGACTCACCCTACTGCGTTATGTTGCTTCTTATGTCGGCAACTTGCAGGTGATCACGAGTGAGGCCTTCTTGTGCCTTCTGTTAGGTAGTGGTGTCAGCTCTGATATGTAGCACCAGGGGGAGGGCGTAGTAGACTTTTTATTATTATTGATGTATTTTACGAATTTCCGCTGTGTTGGAAACAATTTTATTATGTGCTGTAAACTAAACAGTTTTCTTTTTGGGTCCGTCCCTAACTATCGTGCTATGTATCATGCTGTTAGATTGTTGACCGTATGTCACTGTTTTAATCTGGTTGTTTTATAAGCGGTGAAATGTGACGTGTAACACCCCTTTTCTACGCGGTAATTTGTTTAATAAAAATATCCGAGTTTTTCAAAATTTATTTACACCACAAGGGATGTCACGCTTACTTCGCTAAACGTCACTCTTCAAATAACTCGCTTTTCGAAAACAGTCTTATAATAACTTCAAAACGTCATTATCAATTAAAATACAACTTCACATCGAAAATTCAATAGTTTAGTTATAAAACCCATTACACTATGCCAGGCTTGCAATACTAAAATCCGATAACCACAACAGTCATAAATGACTTAAACAACATTCATCCCCCTCCCTAGTGTTACATATCAGAGCATGACGACTCGACTCAAGAAGTGAAGCTAAAGGCCTTCACTAAGAATCACCTGCACGTTACCAACATGGGGGCAACATTCAAACAGGAAAGGGTGAGCATCATTTCAATCCATATAATAGAGAATATGATAAGTACTAATCGTAGGCTACACACTAGAACAATCAATATTCAATACACTAAACATCCACATCACAGTCATCATTCACATCATTTACAATAACTCATCTCATGTCATGTAGGCTTATGAAAATGCAACCCACTCGCGGGTATATGCATGAGGTACCTTTTCACAAAACGTCGCTTAGCCCTTAAGGCCTCATCGTCACTTAGCCACTCAGGCCCCAAACACGTCACTGAGTTTATGCATATGGGCATGAGACACTATGACATGCACCACTCACAATACACAAACACACAATTTTTCATTTCATAGTCAACTATGTGACCCGTCACTTACCCGTTTACTCGCAAAGAGCACAGCACCTGTCAATTCATAATCAACACAAAACGTCACTTGGCCATTTAGACCTTAACATCACTTAGCCCTTCGGGCCCCAAACATCACTGGTTTTTCATCGTCACTCACACATAACATCAATCAACTCAAACAATAACCACTGAGGGCAAAAACGTCATTTGACTAACCACCAAGGGCATCCTCGTCATTTACACATCATTATCTACAACTTTGGCCACTAGGGGCAAAACAGTGTTTTACACGTCATAACTAATAATAAATAGCCACTAAGGGCGAGACAGTCATTTAACTAGCCCCGAGGGCATCATCGTCAAAAACATCATTTTTGACATTACTTCGCTAAAACTGTTGTTTATACACCGAAAGGGATTTTTAAAGAGCTTCATATCATTTTTCAATGTCACTGGGACGATCACCGGGGACGGCCACTTGGACTCCCACAAACAATCAGAAAATAACAATTTTTCATTTTAAAAAATTAGACCCATAGATGGACAACGTAAAGAGCTTCACGACACTTTTTGAATCGTTCGAAACGGACGTCTGAGTCAAAAGTTATGATAAAAATAATTTTGGGAAAATCAGGCAACATCCTGGGAACAGGCGCCTTAGGCAACCAGGCAACACAACACGCAACACAGCGCCACAGGCGCCCAGCGCCCAGGCGCGCACGACGCAACACACAACACAGCGCCACAGGCGCTCAGTGCCCAGGCGCGCGCAACGCACACACAACACAGCGCCACAGGCGCTCAGCGCCCAGGCGCGCACAACGCACACACAACACAACACGGGCGCCTAGCGCCCAGGCGCGCACACACGCGCAACACCCACGCCATCAGGCGCCCAGCGCCCAGCACAGGCGCTTAGCGCCCAGAACACAGCAGCAACGTCCAGAATTTTGTTCAACAATTTTTCAACACTAAAAATTGGTCTCCTAACAAATTTTAAAGTGTAAAAACTCCATTTTTCCAGCAACTAAAAAAAAAACACTTTTCTCATTCAAAAATCACCAAGGCTCAATTTATCGAAACTCAATAAAACAAAACAACATCACTAACACCCTCATGCGACTTCACTTCCAACAAATCAACGCATAGATCAACACCATATTTCTCATTACATACGCATAACACCATCAATAATGCAAATTCATAGATCAAAACCAAGCAATAAATCAATTCTCATGAACTCATGATTGATATATATGAAAATTTACATCAAGAACATCAAGAACGCAAAAGAACATCAAGAACGCAAGGAACATCAAAAACGCAAAAGAACATCAAAAACGCAAAAGAACATCAAGAGCATCATGGGTCTAGTAGAAACCTTAGAGCTAGGACCCATCATATAATTTATTAAATAGAATGATAGAGCTCCCCTAACCTTTTCAAGAAGAAGAATTCGATGCCCTAGGAGAAGTCACCTACAGAGCCACAGCAACAACGGAGATCCCTTCCTCTTGATCTTCGAATCCTCTCCTCCTTCTCCTCTTGGCCGCCCCCTTATTCTCTCTCTCTTCCTCACGCTCCTCTCTTCTTTTCTCTCTTTCTCAACTTTCGCAAAAGATAGCTAGGGAACCCTAACCCCTTGTGCCTTGCTACTTCGCATATGACTTCAATCATGGGCTTGGGCTTCTCACTTAAGCCCAAGTCCATCTAATTTGGCACCTCCATCTTCTAATACCCCCTACACCTTTTAATATAATTTCTAATAATTAAATTATATCCACTTATTTAATTTAAATTCCTAAATACTTAATTAAATAATTTAATTAAATATTTAGGGTGTTACAACTCTCCCCCACTTAGAATATTTTCGTCCTCGAAAATTTACTCCAACTCACGAAACGAAACCCAAATCTTCTTGTCACTTCCAACCATCCCCGTCCATCACCCTTCTCCACATTGTTACTCTTAATTAGATGTTCTAATCTGAAGGTCATCAAAGTCATACTCAACTACTCAAACACCGCGACACTTCACTTAGGCAACCACACCTCATCATCACTCACCTCTACAACTACCTCGGTTACATCTACTTCGGTTCTCCATCATTCTCCTTGCCACCCATACGCTGCACTTAGGCACTTTATGCTTCAACCACCCTACACACCTAACCTTCATCTTCTTGTTTCTTTGGTCCTCTCACACCATGATCGAACTTAGCTACGACTACAACACCCATTCACTTGAAATTGGCGCGACACCCATTAAAGTACTTCAACGAAAGTGACAACACCAGCCACGACGTCTTTTCGCTGAGAGTTCCTCAACTCCCATTTCCCCCCTTAGGTCCTTCATAGGACCGACTCATCAACAACACATCATAACTTCACCAAAGTGAAGCACACACCACATCATTCACAATTGATTACGCGACTCCCTTGTCAATAAAGGACTAAGTCAACGTACATAGGGACCAAACAGCACATAAAATAAAATAACACATAATAATAAAAAAAAATCGAGACAGCAACCTCTCACAATACAGTAACAGTACTAAAGAAAATAGGAAGACAGCCCTTTTCAAAATTTACGAAACGGCCCACTTGATTCAAGAAAACATCATTTTAATTTTAAGAACTCGGCACTTTAAATTATTAAGAGAACAACACGTTATATTTGAGTGAACATCACATTTAAGTCGAAGAAACAACACTCTAGATTGTAGAGAACAGTACACTTTAATGTGCGAAAACGGCAGCAATTACGGCAACATTAACGACATAAAAAAATGGCACACTATTAATCTCAAAATAAAACAGCATCTTTAAACAATATAAAAACAGCGCACTATTATTTTCAAAACGAAACAGCAACTGTAAACAATATAACCAACTCTTTAACTTTGGGAAAAGCACGTCAATTTTTGTAAACATCCTCGTAAAATTTTGGGTAAACAGTGGTGCTTGAAAATGAGTACACAGTACATTAAATTTATAAGAGCAGCGGCAAGGCGCCCTTTAGCGCGAAGCATCATCAAAAACAACGACAAAACAGTGTGAAAACAACCACATTATTTGAGTAAAACGGCAACAGCAAGACCAAGAAGAACAACAACAACAATAAGGTGTAAACAGTGGTCTTTTAGCGCGCAACAACAGCAAAACACGGAGTGAAAATAATACTTCTTTTTAGCGTGCAACGGCAGTGGAAACAGCACGTTTACAACATAAAAATAGCGCTTCATTTTCGTAAAACAGCAATACGATTATTCCATAAAAACAGCAACTCATTTCACAGAAATAAACCGCAACACAGCAACTCATTTTTTTTTTAAGCAACCGCAGCACCCTTATGTAGCAAACAGCAGCATTTTATTTTGAAAAACAGCAAGACAGCAACTCTTCACAGCATAAAAACAGCACCCTCTTATTTTCAAAAGCAAGATAACAACTTTGAACAATATAAGACAGCACACTATTCATTTTAAAAAAAAAAATAGAACAGCGACCTGAAACACTATCAAACAGCACACCATTTATTTTAAATACAATTGTAACTTTGATTTCTTTGAAAACATCAAATCCAATTATCAACTCTACGAACCAGTATCAATTCAATTCAATTCGATTCAATTTAATCATCACTTTATATTTTAGAAAAAATACACTCTTTTCTTTTAGAAAATACCACATTTCAAATGGAGGAAACATCACATTCTAAGCTGAAGAAAAACAGCACCTACAAAAACAGCGCTTAAAACAAGACTGCGCATAGAAACAGCATGCAAAACCGAGTGAATAACAGCAACCCCTTTACTTGTAATTACAGTAGCTCATATATCTAATTTAAACAATGAAGCGGCAACACCTTTTCAACATAAAAACAGCTTACTATTATTTTCAAAAACAAACAGCACTTTAAGCAATGTAAAAACAACACACCATTGTTTCCAAACAAAACGGCAACTCGAAACAGTGTAAAAACAGTACACTATTTATTTTTAAAACAAAACAGCAACACATACACACAATTAGAATTTGGCGCCTATACACCCGTGGGGATGTATAGAATACATACTTTCAAAACATTTTAATTTTCCTTTTAAAACGTCTCAACTCATTGTATTCACACGTCAAAACATACAAATTAATTATAAAAAAAAATTTATAACACATCATACTCCTCATCTTAATTCAACCTCAATCATCATCAAACATCAAGGCACGAAATTACACGTGACAACATCAACATCACAATGTACTCAATTCCTCATCGATTTTACACCTACTCGTCAAATCACAGCAATACTAAAAACACCCAACGGCAAACAAACAAAATTCACCACAAAGTCTTCGTCGAAAATCGACGAGAGACACAGAAAACACACCAAGCAACACATTACAGTCATACACAAAGTACTCAGAGTAAACACACACATAGCAGCAATAAGACACTAAGCAGCGCCAGTATCAACAATAGCAGTCATACCGTCTGACCAATTTAGCTAATCACTGCAACACAAATTATGGTTAGAACGAGTACCAAGACTCGAGAGATAGCTAGACTCCACACTGGACAACTTGGCCGGACAGACCGAACTGCTCTGATACCACTAATGTAACACCCCTTTTCTACGCGGTAATTTGTTTAATAAAAATATCCGAGTTTTTCAAAATTTATTTACACCACAAGGGATGTCACACTTACTTCGCTAAACGTCACTCTTCAAATAACTCGCTTTTCGAAAACAGTCTTATAATAACTTCAAAACGTCATTATCAATTAAAATACAACTTCACATCGAAAATTCAATAGTTTAGTTATAAAACCCATTACACTATGCCAGGCTTGCAATACTAAAATCCGATAACCACAACAGTCATAAATGACTTAAACAACATTCATCCCCCTCCCTAGTGTTACATATCAGAGCATGACGACTCGACTCAAGAAGTGAAGCTAAAGGCCTTCACTAAGAATCACCTGCACGTTACCAACATGGGGGCAACATTCAAACAGGAAAGGGTGAGCATCATTTCAATCCATATAATAGAGAATATGATAAGTACTAATCGTAGGCTACACACTAGAACAATCAATATTCAATACACTAAACATCCACATCACAGTCATCATTCACATCATTTACAATAACTCATCTCATGTCATGTAGGCTTATGAAAATGCAACCCACTCGCGGGTATATGCATGAGGTACCTTTTCACAAAACGTCGCTTAGCCCTTAAGGCCTCATCGTCACTTAGCCACTCAGGCCCCAAACACGTCACTGGGTTTATGCATATGGGCATGAGACACTATGACATGCACCACTCACAATACACAAACACACAATTGTTCATTTCATAGTCAACTATGTGACCCGTCACTTACCCGTTTACTCGCAAAGAGCACAGCACCTGTCAATTCATAATCAACACAAAACGTCACTTGGCCATTTAGACCTTAACATCACTTAGCCCTTCGGGCCCCAAACATCACTGGTTTTTCATCGTCACTCACACATAACATCAATCAACTCAAACAATAACCACTGAGGGCAAAAACGTCATTTGACTAACCACCAAGGGCATCCTCGTCATTTACACATCATTATCTACAACTTTGGCCACTAGGGGCAAAACAGTGTTTTACACGTCATAACTAATAATAAATAGCCACTAAGGGCGAGACAGTCATTTAACTAGCCCCGAGGGCATCATCGTCAAAATCATCATTTTTGACATTACTTCGCTAAAACTGTTGTTTATACACCGAAAGGGATTTTTAAAGAGCTTCATATCATTTTTCAATGTCACTGGGACGATCACCGGGGACGGCCACTTGGACTCCCACAAACAATCAGAAAATAACAATTTTTCATTTTAAAAAATTAGACCCATAGATGGACAACGTAAAGAGCTTCACGACACTTTTTGAATCGTTCGAAACGGACGTCTGAGTCAAAAGTTATGATAAAAATAATTTTGGGAAAATCAGGCAACATCCTGGGAACAGGCGCCTTAGGCAACCAGGCAACACAACACGCAACACAGCGCCACAGGCGCCCAGCGCCCAGGCGCGCACGACGCAACACACAACACAGCGCCACAGGCGCTCAGTGCCCAGGCGCGCGCAACGCACACACAACACAGCGCCACAGGCGCTCAGCGCCCAGGCGCGCACAACGCACACACAACACAACACGGGCGCCTAGCGCCCAGGCGCGCACACACGCGCAACACCCACGCCATCAGGCGCCCAGCGCCCAGCACAGGCGCTTAGCGCCCAGAACACAGCAGCAACGTCCAGAATTTTGTTCAACAATTTTTCAACACTAAAAATTGGTCTCCTAACAAATTTTAAAGTGTAAAAACTCCATTTTTCCAGCAACTAAAAAAAAAACACTTTTCTCATTCAAAAATCACCAAGGCTCAATTTATCGAAACTCAATAAAACAAAACAACATCACTAACACCCTCATGCGACTTCACTTCCAACAAATCAACGCATAGATCAACACCATATTTCTCATTACATACGCATAACACCATCAATAATGCAAATTCATAGATCAAAACCAAGCAATAAATCAATTCTCATGAACTCATGATTGATATATATGAAAATTTACATCAAGAACATCAAGAACGCAAAAGAACATCAAGAACGCAAGGAACATCAAAAACGCAAAAGAACATCAAAAACGCAAAAGAACATCAAGAGCATCATGGGTCTAGTAGAAACCTTAGAGCTAGGACCCATCATATAATTTATTAAATAGAATGATAGAGCTCCCCTAACCTTTTCAAGAAGAAGAATTCGATGCCCTAGGAGAAGTCACCTACAGAGCCACAGCAACAACGGAGATCCCTTCCTCTTGATCTTCGAATCCTCTCCTCCTTCTCCTCTTGGCCGCCCCCTTATTCTCTCTCTCTTCCTCACGCTCCTCTCTTCTTTTCTCTCTTTCTCAACTTTCGCAAAAGATAGCTAGGGAACCCTAACCCCTTGTGCCTTGCTACTTCGCATATGACTTCAATCATGGGCTTGGGCTTCTCACTTAAGCCCAAGTCCATCTAATTTGGCACCTCCATCTTCTAATACCCCCTACACCTTTTAATATAATTTCTAATAATTAAATTATATCCACTTATTTAATTTAAATTCCTAAATACTTAATTAAATAATTTAATTAAATATTTAGGGTGTTACAACTCTCCCCCACTTAGAATATTTTCGTCCTCGAAAATTTACTCCAACTCACGAAACGAAACCCAAATCTTCTTGTCACTTCCAACCATCCCCGTCCATCACCCTTCTCCACATTGTTACTCTTAATTAGATGTTCTAATCTGAAGGTCATCAAAGTCATACTCAACTACTCAAACACCGCGACACTTCACTTAGGCAACCACACCTCATCATCACTCACCTCTACAACTACCTCGGTTACATCTACTTCGGTTCTCCATCATTCTCCTTGCCACCCATACGCTGCACTTAGGCACTTTATGCTTCAACCACCCTACACACCTAACCTTCATCTTCTTGTTTCTTTGGTCCTCTCACACCATGATCGAACTTAGCTACGACTACAACACCCATTCACTTGAAATTGGCGCGACACCCATTCAAGGGTCGGTATGACCCCGATGGAGCCTTGGCCTGGTTAAAGGAGATAGAGCGGATCTTCCGTGTCATGGAGTGTTCTGCTGCTCAGAAAGTGAAATTGGGAACTCATATGCTAGCAGAGGAAGCTGACGACTGGTGGTTGGGAATGCTGCGAAGATTAGAAAATGCTGGTGTGGAAGTTACTTGGGAAGTTTTCACAAGGGAGTTCAAGAGAAAGTACTACCCTGAGGATGTGCGAGCTAAAAAGGAAGTGGAATTTCTAGAACTGAAGCAGGGAAACAAGACGGTAGCTGAGTATGCCGCCAAATTTGAGGAGTTGGCCAAATTTTGTCCTTACTATGCCAATGATGCCGATTCGGAGTTCTCCAAGTGTGTCAAATTTGAGAGTGGTATGCGCCCTGATATAAAGAAAGCAATTGGGTATCAAGAGATTCTGGATTTTGCGAGATTGGTTGATAAGTGTAGGATCTATGAGGAAGACAGTAATGCTGCTTACAAGGCTGTGAAGGAAAATAGGAATTCTCAATTTAGGGCAAAGCCCTATAATGTTGCTGGAAGTAAAGGTAAGTGGAAAGCAGGTGCTGGTCAGAAGTCAAGTGGGGGATGTGCCCCTCCGAATATGGTGTGCTATTCCTGTAAGAAGCCTGGTCATAAGAGTAGTGAGTGTCCCGAGGGTAATTGTTTCAAGTGTGGTCAGAAGGGCCATAAAGCCGCTAACTGTGAAAAGAAGGGGGTTGTCTGCTTTAATTGTGACGAAGTGGGGCATGTGAGTACTAATTGTCCTAAGCCCAAGAAGGAGCGAGCTAAAGGGAAAGTGTTTGCGCTGGCAGGATCCGAGGATGCTAACGAGATTAGAGGTACTTGCATTATCTATGGTATTCCTGTGATTGCTATAGTAGATAGTGGTGCTACTCATTCTTTCATTGCTTCATTATGTGCTGAAAAATTGGGTCTTGAATTGTCTTCTATGATGAGGGAGATGGTTATTGATACTCCAGCTAAGGGGTCGGTAACTACCTCCCTAGTGTGTGTTAAGTGTCCTCTGTCAGCCTTCGGCAGAGATTTTCTTGTGAACCTTATTTGTTTGCCTTTGGAGGGATTGGACGTTATCCTTGGTATGGACTGGTTAGTTGATAACCATGTGCATATCAATTGCTTCGAGAGATCTGTGAGTTTCCTTGTCCCTGAGGAAGAAGAATCTGCCTTGCTGCCTGCTGGTCAATTGCGTAGGTTAATGAAGGAAGAAGTTCATCTATTTGCCTTGATGGCGTCTCTATCTGTTGAAAGTCAAGATATCATTGAGGGGTTGAAGGTAGTGTGCGAGTTTCCGGAAGTGTTCCCTGATGAAATTCCGAGTGTTCCGCCGGAGAGGGAGATTGAATTTGCTATTGATCTTGTGCCGGGTACGAGGCCTGTGTCTATGGCACCGTACCGGATGTCGGCGTCTGAATTATCTGAATTGAAGAATCAGCTAGAGGAGTTACTTGAAAAGAAGTTCATAAGGCCTAGTGTGTCGCCTTGGGGAGCACCTGTGTTGTTAGTAAACAAGAAGGATGGGAGCATGAGGCTTTGCGTGGACTATAGACAGTTGAATAAAGTGACAATCAAAAACAGGTACCCGCTTCCGAGAATTGATGACTTGATGGATCAGTTGGTGGGTGCTAAGGTGTTTAGCAAAATCGACTTGAGGTCGGGTTATCACCAAATCAAGGTGAAGGATGAGGACGTGCAGAAGACGGCTTTCAGAACGAGATATGGGCACTATGAATATTCTGTAATGCCGTTCGGTGTTACCAACGCACCTGGAGTGTTTATGGAGTACATGAACCGTACCTTCCATAGCTACTTGGATCGTTTTGTAGTGGTATTTATAGATGACATTCTGGTGTATTCCAAGACAGAAGAAGAGCACGCAGAGCACTTGAGGTTAGTGCTAGAAGTATTGAAGGAAAAGAAGCTTTATGCAAAATTGTCAAAGTGCGAGTTCTGGTTGCATAAAGTGAGTTTTCTTGGCCATGTGATTTCTGGTGACGGTATAGCTGTAGACCCAGCCAAGGTTGATGCTGTGTTGCAGTGGGAGAGCCCAAAGTCAGTGACTGAGATAAGGAGTTTCTTGGGTTTAGCCGGTTACTACAGGAGGTTTATAGAGGGTTTCTCTAAGCTAGCCCTTCCGTTGACTCAATTGACGTGTAAGGGGAAGGCTTTTGTGTGGGATGCCCGGTGTGAAGAGAGCTTCAATGAGTTGAAGAAGAGGTTGACTACATCTCCTATTTTGGTATTGCCTGTTCCAGAGCAACCGTTTGTAGTGTATTGTGATGCTTCCAAGATGGGTTTAGGAGGTGTGCTGATGCAAGATGGTAAGGTAGTAGCCTATGCGTCTAGGCAGTTGAGAATTCACGAGAAGAACTACCCTACTCACGATTTGGAGCTTGCGGCGATTGTCTTTGCTTTGAAAATTTGGAGGCACTATTTGTATGGTGCTAAGTTTGAGGTGTTCAGTGACCATAAGGGGTTGCAGTATTTATTTGATCAGAAGGAGCTGAATATGAGACAAAGGAGGTGGCTAGAATTATTGAAGGACTATGACTTTAGTTTGAACTACCATCCGGGGAAGGCTAATGTTGTAGCCGACGCTTTGAGTAGAAAGTCTCTTCACGTGTCTGCAATGATGGTGAAGGAGCTCGAATTGATTGAGCAGTTTCGGGATTTGAGTTTGGTCTGTGAAGTAACGCCTAAGAGTGTGAGACTGGGAATGTTGAAGATTCACAATGAATTTTTAGATGTTATTAGAGCGGCTCAGAAACAAGATATTAAGCTAGTTGAAGCGGCAGTTGGGATTGATCATTCCGAGAGTAAGGATTATGAGATAGATGCACAAGATGTGTTGAGACACCGTGGAAGAATTTGTATTCCTGATGACGAAGAAATTAAGAAAGCAATCCTTGAAGAGGGTCATCGGAGCAAGTTGAGTATCCACTCAGGAGCCACAAAGATGTACCAAGATTTGAAGAAACTGTTTTGGTGGCCTGGCATGAAGCGAGAAGTAGCCCAATTTGTGTATGCTTGTTTGACATGTCAGAAATCTAAGGTAGAACATCAGAAGCCGGCAGGGTTGATGCAGCCATTGGATGTTCCGGAATGGAAGTGGGATAGTATCTCCATGGATTTTGTAACTGGGTTGCCGAATACAGTGAGAGGATTTGATGCTATATGGGTGATTGTGGACAGGTTGACGAAATCTGCGTACTTTTTGCCGATTAATATGACTTATCCGGTCCCGAAGTTGGCAGATATCTATGTTAAGACAATTGTGAAGCTGCATGGGGTTCCGTTGAGTATCGTGTCTGATCGGGATCCCAGGTTTACTTCTGAATTTTGGAAGAGTTTGCAAGAGGCCCTAGGTTCTAAATTGAGATTGAGTTCAGCTTATCATCCCCAGACAGATGGGCAGACGGAGAGAACTATCCAGTCACTAGAGGATTTGTTGAGAGCATGCGTTCTTGAACAAGGAGGTTCATGGGATTCCCATTTGCCATTGATTGAATTCACTTATAATAACAGTTTTCATGCGAGTATTGGGATGGCGCCGTTTGAGGCATTGTATGGTAGGAGGTGTAGAACACCCTTGTGTTGGTATGAATCGGGGGAAAGTGTGGTGTTAGGTCCTGAGATTGTGCGTGAGACCACAGAGAAGGTGAAGATGATTCGAGAGAAGATGAAAGCCTCGCAGAGTAGGCAGAAGAGCTATCATGATAAGAGGAGGAAAGACCTGGAGTTTCAAGCTGGTGACCATGTATTCTTGAGAGTCACTCCGGTGACAGGTGTGGGTCGTGCTTTGAAGTCTAAGAAGCTAACGCCTCGTTTTATCGGCCCATACCAGATTTTGGAAAGAGTTGGGAGAGTTGCATATCGGGTGGCCTTGCCACCTAATCTGTCTAATCTGCATGACGTGTTTCATGTGTCCCAGTTGCGGAAGTATGTACCTGACCCGTCGCACGTGATTCAGATGGATAATGTAGAGGTGAGGGAGAACCTCACCGTGGAAACTATGCCAGTTAGAATTGAAGACCGCGAGGTAAAGGTGTTAAGAGGAAAAGAAATCAATTTAGTGAAGGTGGTTTGGTTGGGAGCTGTTGGCGAGAGTATGACGTGGGAATTAGAGAGTAAGATGAAAGGAGCCTATCCAGAGTTGTTTGATTCAGGTAATTTCGAGGACGAAATTCTTTAAGTGGGGGAGAGTTGTAACGCCCTAAAATAATTTAATTAATTTATTTAATTAAGTTATTTGAGGGATTACAATATTTATTTAAGTGGAGTAATGTTGGAATTATTTTATTTTATTTCAGGGGGGTCTAATTGAATTAAAAAGGGTGGTGTGAAAAATGGGCCCAAGCCACTTAAGTGACCCAAGCCCATTCCCAATTATCCTAAAGCCTCAAAAACCTAAAAAAATTAACTCTCATTATCAAAGAAAGAAAGAACAGCAACTGAGAGTGAGAGGAGAAGTGGGTTGCGATTTCCAGCAAGAAGAAAAGAAGGGTTTAATTCATCTTGGCTTTAGGTAAGTGCTTTTGATCCTTTTCCCCTTCCATTTTTTTCTTCTTTCTTCCATTGATTGCGATTCATCCATGGTTTGTGTTACTGAATGCGATTTGCACATTCCAAAAGAGAGAAAGAAGCTTGCGCCGTGAGAGTGAGTGAGAAGCAGCGCAAGGAAAGAAGGAAAGCTCCACAAGGTTGCTCTAGGTAAGGTTCTTGATCCTTTCTTCTCCAATTTTCTCCCTTTTTCATAGTGTGTAGTTCCAATTCCTCAATTCAATTGTTGTTGTTCTCCATGGCCTTGGACAGCCACGGTTTGCGCGAGGAGAGGGAGAAGAGTTGCTGTTTTCTTGTTGGTGATCTTGGTGTTGTGGAATCTTTCAATTCAAGGTTAGGGGGCTCACTTTGTACCTATAATAATTATTAGGATATGTGATATGTTAGGTTAGGTTGTAGGAATTGTATTGTTGATTGTGTGTTTTGTGAAATGATTGAACAATTGCTTAAGTTGGGTTGTTGTGGTGATATGGGCTGAATGGTTGTTTTTGGGAAATGATTAAATGACTGCTACTGTTGGAGTTGTCCTAGCCGAATTGTTGCTCTAGGGAAATTGAAATTGTTAAGCAATTAATAATGTGAATTGTTGTTCCATTTGAATTGCCACTGTTTGTATATTCCAAGTCTTAAATAAATGAATTGGTAAATTGTTGTTTTAGTGAAATGGTTAAATAATTGTTTTAGTTGAATATAATTGTTGAATATGATAGCTACTGTTTTGGTTAATTTAGTGTGATAGGTTGAATTGTGGTTTAGTTGAATTATTGAGTAAATGGCTACTGTGGGTGGTTGTCTTAGTTGAGTTGTTGTTTCCTTGTGGTCTTAGCAAATTGTTGTGGTTATTTGAAATTGTTGAATAATTATCATTGTTGAATTGTGGCCCTATTTCGAATTGCCTCTGTTTTGTGGCTGTTTTCCCAAGAGCGAGTTGCTGTTTTTGTTCACTGTTTTAGTGCAGTTTTTCTCACTGTTTTGTGACTGTTTTCCCAAGAGCGAGTTGTTGTTTTAGTTCACTGTTTTAGTGCAGTTTTTCTCACTGTTTTGTGACTGTTTTCCCAAGAGCGAGTTGCTGTTTTTGTTCACTGTTTTAGTGCAGTTTTTCTCACTGTTTTGTGACTGTTTTCCCAAGAGCGAGTTGCTGTTTTTGTTCACTGTTTTAGTGCAGTTTTTCTCACTGTTTTGTGACTGATTTCCCAAGAGCGAGTTGCTGTCTTGTTCGCTGTTTAGTGCAGCTTTTTCCTCACTGTTTTGTGGCTGATTTTCACACTGCTTTTCCTCAGCCTTAAATGGGATGTTTTCTAAACATAATATGATATTTCCACTATTAAAATGTGAGTTTTCTTAAATTAAATGTGGTGTTTCCTAAGCTCAAATTGTGATGCTTCTTCAAGTAAAATGTGGTTTAATAATTGATGAGTTTAAGCGGTGTGGTTTAATAGTTGATGAGCGAAATTAATAATTTAAAGAATACCAACTGAGTTGTGATTAAGCGGGGGTGTGAGAGCGGTGTGGGACTTCGGTCCAAAGCGGTGCGGTGCCCTTAAGGCTCATATGTGATGATGTTGAATTGAAAAGTGGTGAGTTTAAATAATTGTTGTGGTGCATTGTCATAGTGTCTCATGACTCATGTGCATAAAGTGGTGTGGGCTTCGGCCAAAGTGGTGTGGTGGCTTCGGCCAAAGTGGTGAGTGCCCTCAAGGCATAAAGTGGTGATGATGGATCCTCATGCATGTTGCATACATGCATACAAGTATATATATTCATACTATGTTGATAAATATCTGTGGATGGTTGTAAGTTAAATGAAGTATGTAATGATTTCTGTGAGTGGATGTTGTCTGTTGCCTTCCTGAATATAATGCCTATCTTACTGATTATTATTTGTATAAAGAGACTCACCCTACTGCGTTATGTTGCTTCTTATGTCGGCAACTTGCAGGTGATCACGAGTGAGGCCTTCTTGTGCCTTCTGTTAGGTAGTGGTGTCAGCTCTGATATGTAGCACCAGGGGGAGGGCGTAGTAGACTTTTTATTATTATTGATGTATTTTACGAATTTCCGCTATGTTGGAAACAATTTTATTATGTGCTGTAAACTAAACAGTTTTCTTTTTGGGTCCGTCCCTAACTATCGTGCTATGTATCATGCTGTTAGATTGTTGACCGTATGTCACTGTTTTAATCTGGTTGTTTTATAAGCGGTGAAATGTGACGCTTCCTTTCAAAAGAATTTTTTTTTTATTAAACTCTGATATAATAATATAATAATAGTTGATATAGAAAGGGGGTGTTACAGAGAGCGAAAATGAGAAATATGTGAAATTTGGTAACAGACACAGGTCGCACGGACCGTGCGCCCCTGGGCACGGATCGCGCACCTGCATCGGGTTGGATTAATTGGAAATACAACAGAGATGAATGCACTAAGGACCCTTGATCCTTTTAACCCATAAACCATTTTTTTAGCCTTTAAATCGCCCTTGATCCTGTTAGCCCATGGACATTTTTTGATCTTTTAAATCCCTCTTGATCCATTTAGCCCATAAAATTTTTAAGCCTATAAAGCATTTTTTTTAGCCTCCATAACCCATAAAACGATTTCTTGAGCCTTCTAACCTTTTTGGATCTTAACCCATAACCCATTGCCACGTTACAAGCCTCCAAAAGTCCACTCTGATTGATAAATGATTGCTTCCATTTTCATAATGTTAATTTTGAGATAAATCATTTATTTTCTATCAAATATTCTTTGCTCTAAAAAAATGAGCATAAAAAAAAGTGAATAAAGAATGAGGCCCGCTAGACTGAAAACCTGCAAGGACAGTCTAGGCAAAAATTAGGGTAAAAAAAAAGGAATGAAGCCCGCTAGGCTGAAAACCCGCAAAGGCAGTCTAGGCAAAAATTAGGGCACAAAAGGGGAAACAGACTTACCTTTGAAGAATTTGTCCACATGGGAAACTTTTGTGTTTGACATCCTCGCTCACTAGCGTAATCTCTTCCTTTCATGTCTGACATGATGAGACATTGGGGGCAATTTTTGTAGTTTGAGGTAACCTTGGGAGTCTCGAGAAATCCCACTCTGAGCCAACAAAATGTTTGCACAACCCTTCAAGAATTGAACTTTTCTTCCTATACCAACTTAGTCTTCTCTCAGGGCAATTCCTTTCACCAACACTTGGGCAAGCATTTGGCAAGACGTTCATGAGTCAAACATTGCGTGCTATGCTAGCATAGTCTCATCCCAGGGGCAATGCCGTACACCAATTTTGGGGCAAAAGTTTTGTATAACCCTTTAATGAGTCCAACTTCGCTTGTTACACCAGCGTAATCTTCTCTCGGGGCAATGTCTTTTCAGTAAACTGGGGCATCAAACTATGTTTGACACACCAGTGTAGTCTTTTCTTGTGGCCATGCTTTTTACCAACACGAGGGCAAAAAAAATTGCAAGACCCTCCATGAGTCGAACTTTGCTTTCTACACCAGTATCGTTTTCTCTTTGAGGATACCATTTGCCACCTAAGGGAAAATCTTTTGCAAAACCCTTCATAAGTCCAACTTTGGTTGCTGCACCAAGTAGTCATTCCTTTTGTGTAAAACCTTTTACCAAATTCTACCAAGTAAGTTGCCTTAAGTAAATAGAAATGCCCAAAAAGATTAGTCTCGAGGCAAACCTAATCCCTTTTCCCAACCATCTCAGTTTCTCCTCGTCTTCCCCATTTCTTTCGCTTTGTAAATAGCATTCACTTCCAAACCTTCAAAAATCCAAAAAAAAAATCAGAAGAACGAAAAGCCCAGACGTAGATCTCCTATCTGATTGTGAGCCTACCCAGTCCGCATCTGAGGAGCATGTGATTTTGGCATTGCCTCTATCTTCATATAACAGTCCTCTCTCTGGTGAGTTCTTGATATACCTAAGAATACATGTGACCGAATCCCGGTGGCTATCACAAAGAGCAATCATTACGTGACTCACAACACTTACTGTAAATGTTATATCTGGTCTAGTAACAGTGAGATAGTTGAGTCGGCTTACATGACGTCGATATCCTCCAGGGTCTTTCAATGGCTCCCTCTGACCCGGAAGAAGCTTGACATTGGGATCCATGGGGGTATCAATAGGGCGGAAATCAATTATACCAGTCTCAGTGAGGATATCCTAAGCATAATTTCGTTGGTTAATGGCAATGCCTGTAGTGGAATGAGCAACCTCAATCCCCAAGAAGTATCTGAGAGGACCCCAATCTTTTGTGTTAAATTGTTTGAAAAGATGGGCTTTGAGCCGTTCGATACCTTCAATGTTATCTCCAGTAATCACAATGTCGTCCACATATACAACAAGAAAGATGCGCCGTCCATTAGAAGAATGGATGGTGAAAATAGAGTGGTCATCTTCACACCGGGTCATGCCAAATTGTATCAAGGCAGAGCTAAAACGGCCAAACCAAGCCCGAGGAGATTGATTCAATCCATATAGGGATCAACAGAGGCGACATACAAATCGAGAGTCATCTGGAATAGTAAAACCCGGGGGTTGGTCCATATCATATAGACTTCTTCCAGCATCTCACTAGGCAGGAAAGCGTTTTTAATATCAAGTTGATGAAGGGGCCAATGATGAATAGCTGCCATGGCAAGAAATAGGCGAACTGATGTGATTTTGGCCACTGGAGAAAAGGTGTCCCCATAATCTAGACCAAAGATCTGTGTGTATCCTTTAGCTACCAGACGATCTTTTTATCGGTCAATTTGGCCATCTGGTCTGATCTTTACTGTGTAAACCCAACGACAACCCACTGTAGTCTTGTCAGGAGGTAAACGAACGATCTCCCAAGTTCATTTGAATGTAATGACGCCATCTCTTCTAACATTGTCTGGCGCGAGTTAGGATCAGTCATGGCTGAACTTGTAGTCTTAGGAATAGACACGGAATCCAAAGCAGAGATAAAAGAAACATAGGAAGTAGATAAACAATCATAAGATAGAGTAGAAGCATATCTAGGATTAGGATTGAGAGATGACTGAATACCTTTTCTAATTGCGATAGGAAACTCAAGAGCTGGCAGGGTAGATGGAGGGGGCATTTGGAGCCGGAGATGAGACTGGGGGATCAGTGGGAGGAGGCATTACAGGAGCTTGGGTCTGCCACTGGTAAGTATGTAAAGTAGGTGTTGTAGTAGGGGCAACAATAGGTGCCGGAACGATAGGTGGGATATAAGGAAGGTCCTCAGTGAAGTTTGCATCAAATATAGTAGAAGAGGAGAAAAATGGGCTAGTATCAAAGAAGGTGACGTCTGCACAAACAATTTATCATTGTAGTTGTGGACTAAAAAAACGATAACCTTTTGGTAGACGTGAGTAACCAAGAAAAAGGTATTTGAGTGAGTTGTCTTAGAGTTTATCTTTACATGGAGTGAGATTATGGACAAAACAAGTGCAACCGAAGATCTGAAGGGATACAGGGTAAAGGTCTTGTTGAGGATACAAGAGCGAGTACAGAACTTGATGGTTTGAGCTCTCTGGGAAAGAACTACACTAACCTAGAGAAATTCAGAAAGTTACTAAATTGTCTATGTCGTGACCGGGATCTCGACGCAGACGGCTCAGAAATGGTAATTTTAGGAGTCGCCACCCAATTTATTTAATAGGGAAAATTGAGAAAAATCGCTTTCAAAAGGTATTTGGTCTGCGTAAACTAGGTTGGATTCGAGAGTCGATTATGCATAGGGAAGGGCGAAAATTTAATTCCACAACACCCCTAATACATCCGTCCTAAGACAGTTGCCCTGATTTTCACACTAGAGAAAAAGAAGGATCCTTGCTCTATTTTACTGCTACTGCATTGTTATCACCTCTTCTCTTCTCTTTTGATTTTTTCTTGCAATGTTTAAAAGACTAGAGTTTCAATATGAAACAACTAATATGTTCTGTGATTTTTCGAATTTTTCCCTCTGTTTTTTCTTCACACTATTTTGAAGCTGTATTTATAGACAAACCCGTATAGATAGATGCACCGAAAGGTCAATTTCTTTTTTAAAACTCTGATTATGTATTTTCTCAAAAAAAATCATGTTTTGATGCTTAAACCTTTCCTTGCAGAAATTTTCTTCACCCAAGCCTCTGTTGCATTCACAGATTTAGACTCCTTTGACTAATACCAGGCTGCTTGACTCTTTCCTCTTGTGTGTAATTGTTCAGAGAGAAAAAATGTGAGAAAAGAAGACCTCCCATTTGCAGCTTTGAAGCCTAGGCCTATTGCTGCAACTATTTGGATTCTTCCACTTGTCCATATTGCTGTTGTATTTTATTGAATATAAAAGGATATTTCAAAAGTGAGAAGTCCCACATTGCTTGGCTTTGGATTCACCAAAGTCTTCATATACTAAAGCTTAATGAGAGCTAGTAAACAAGCAACTAAAAGGGACTCCCTCGCGCGCACAAGCAGGGACCAACATGGCTTGGTTCAGTGCGAATCTTTCGATCCCCCCCCTGCGCGCTCGACTGGCTTTGTACTAATTTTACCAAATGAAATATTACTTTTATCAGCCTTTCCGTATACGCCCAATCATGGGTCGAAATGTTTTATGAAATAATTTGTAACGGAAAGATCAGGTCGAAAACTGCAAGTTGGTCGAACCGATTGGCAATACAATCTGGTCGAAAACTGAAAGTTGGTCGAACTTACTGGCGAAAAGATTTGGTCGAAAACTGAACCTTAAATTTGTAACTGTCAGTTTCTTCCAACGACTTCTTTTCTTTTAAACCCATTTATTCCGTAACCGCAGAGTTAAAACCTTTTGATTACAATTGATTTTCGAAACGGTTTTGACTGGCTATCGATTGCTGGAGCCTATGTCTCTAACAGCTATTTTTTCTTAAAGCCTATATAAACGATTTCGAGTTGCACTTGAAAGATATCTCAAAAAAATTTATTTATCCACCTTTCTTGAAAAAGAGCTCTGGGTTGCTCTCCTGTCAATATCAAGTTCTTCTTGCCAGTTCTGATACCTCTTTCGTTACTACGATTGAGAAGACCCGGTTGTACCTCGGGGAATTTGCGCTGTAGAGGCGGATAAATTCTTCAGGGCAGTCGCAAGACGCCTCCGGTTGTTTATCTAACACTTCTGTGTTTGCAGGTCTCTTTTCGACACCATCAGTACTACTTCGACAGCAGCCCCTGCCACTCAACAACATCAGTCGAAATTTACTTCTGAAATTCGACTATAGAATTTCGACTGCAGTCAGCATTTAGACAACAATCTGAAGAATTTATCATGGCTGACGCAATCATCAACGATGATAACGGTGCTCCCATCAACAACAACAGCACTGTTATCATCCCTTCTGCTGTCCCGGTGACTTATGCGAAACCTTTCCCTGACATCTCTAAAATTGAGGTCTTCGCAGGCCAAAATTTTCGCAGGTGGCAGGAACGCGTGAGTTCCCTTCTTGACATGCACGGGGTTGCTGCTGCTCTTACTGACTCCAAACCAGTCGAACCTGCTACTCCCAAACAGGTCGAAGTTTGGACCCATGCCAACAAAGTGTGTCGTCACACAATTCTCAGCACCCTCTCAAATGAATTGTTCGACATCTACTGCACTTACAAGGAAGCTAATCAGATCTGGGAATCCATGATTCTCAAATACACCGCTGAAGATGCAAGCAAGCAGAAATTTGTCATCAGCAACTACTACAATTGGGTCATGAGTGAAACTGGCGAAATCAAAACTCAAATCATCCAGTATCACAAATTACTAGAGGAAATGAAGGCTGAAAACATAGTTCTCCCTGACGAGTTCATAGCAGGTATTTTGATTGAGAAGCTGCCAGAATCATGGAAGGACTACAAGCAACAACTGAAGCACAAACACAAGCAATTGTCACTGAACGAGCTGCTGACTCATATCATCATCGAAGATACCAACCGAAAAGAGAGTAACAAGACAAAGGCGAAATCAATGGCTTCACGGGCAAACATGGTGATGAACAACCCTTCAAGGTTCGACAAAGGCAAATCAGTCTCTCCAAACAAAAGGTACGATCCCAAGAAATCATCTAATCAAAAGTATCACAAAAAGAACAATGATCATTATCCTGGTACTCATAGCACTGAATTCAAGAAAAGAGGATACTGCTTTGTTTGTGGAAAGCCAGGACACTATGCACCTAAATGCAGGCATAGGGCGAGAAATGACAATCCTCCTAAGGCTAACGCCAACTTGGCTGATGCTGGTGGAGATGATAATGAGGATGACGATGTCATTGCTGCTGTCGTTTCTCTGGTCAACATGGCAACTGATGTGAACAAATGGGTGGTGGATTCTGGAGCCACCAAGCACATCTGTGCTAATAGAGAAGTTTTTACCTCCTACACTGCTGTAGGGGAAGGAGAAGAAAATATCTATCTGGGTGACTCACATCCAGCCCCAGTTGTGGGGAAAGGAAAAGTTCTTCTCAAGCTCACATCGGGAAAAACTCTGGCTCTCACAAATGTGCTTCATGTGCCTAACATAAGGGCAAACCTGATCTCTGTTGGGGTTCTGCTGAAGCATGGTATCAAAGTGACATTTGAATCTGATAAGATTGTTCTTACCAAGAACAACATTTTTGTTGGAAAGGGATATTATGATCATGGACTTTTTGTACTCAACACTTTTGATTTCAATAACAATGTTTCGACTTCTGCTTACTTGATTGACTCTTATAATATGTGGCATGCTAGACTAGGTCATATTAACTTTCAGTATGTTATTAAATTGCAACGCCTTGGCATGATTTCGACTAGTGATCATCAACATAGTAAATGCGACGTATGTGTTGAATCCAAATTAACAAAGAAATCGTGTCCCCCAGTACATCGTGAAACTGAACTGCTTAGTTTAATTCATTCGGACCTAGGAGATCTAAAACAAACTCCAACTAGGGGTGGGAAAAATTATTATGTAACGTTTATAGATGATTTTTCGCGATACACTAAGGTGTTTCTATTAAGACAAAAAGATGAAGCATTTGAAGCTTTTCTTTCATATAAAGCTGAAGTCGAAAATCAATTAGATAGAAAGATTAAAAGAGTTAGATCCGACCGTGGAGGAGAATACATATCTTTTAATGATTTTTGTGAAAAGGAAGGTATAATACATGAAACAACTCCCCCCTATTCACCTGAATCTAATGGCATAGCCGAAAGGAAAAATAGGACATTGAAAGAAATGATGAACGCTATGTTAATAAGTTCTAATGCGCCAACTAACTTGTGGGGTGAGGCTATATTAACTGCTTGTTTTATACAAAATAGAACTCCTCATAGGAAAACCGGAAAGACCCCCTATGAACTGTGGAAAGGTTATCAACCTAACTTAAAATATTTAAAAGTGTGGGGGTGCTTAGCTAAAGTTATGTTGCCTGATCCTAAGAAAAGAAAAATTGGTTGCAAAACCTCTGATTGTGTTTTTATAGGATATGCAGAACACAGCGCTGCTTATAGATTCCTTGTTGTGAAAAGTGATGTTTTAGATAATAATACTATCGTGGAAACTAAAAATGCTGAGTTTTTTGAAAACGTTTTTCCTTTGAAACATGATAGTATATCTAGACAACCATTAGCAAGTACTAATGATGAAACTCATGAGGAACCGTATCAAGAACTAAGGAGAAGTAAAAGACCAAGAAAAGAAACATCCTTCGGAGATGATTTTTATACTTATCTTGTCGAAAAATATCCAGAAACCTTTTTTGAAGCAACTTCTTCTTCTGAGTCGAAATTTTGGAAAGAAGCCATTAAAACTGAAATAGACTCAATTTCCAAATGTAACACTTGGACCTTAGTTGATTTACCACCTGGGGCAAAATCAATAGGATGCAAGTGGATTTTCAAAAGAAAATATAACCCTGAGGGGTCTATTGATAAATACAAAGCAAGACTAGTAGGAAAAGGTTTTTCTCAAAAACAAAACATTGATTATTTCGATACCTTTGCTCCAGTAACAAGAATTTCTTCTATTAGAGTTTTAATAGCTTTGGCTTCTATCCACAAACTAGTTATTCATCAAATGGATGTTAAAACCGCTTTTTTGAACGGTGACTTAGAAGAAGAAATTTACATGAATCAACCCGAAGGATGTATAGTTTCAGGTCAAGAAAACAAAGTATGCAAACTCCTTAAGTCGTTATATGGTTTAAAACAAGCACCAAAACAATGGCATGAAAAATTCGACAGAACCTTAGTCGAAGATGGCTTCACCACAACTGAAGTTGATAAATGTGTTTACACTAAAACTGTGTGTGGAGAACATGTAATCATATGTTTATATGTAGATGACATGCTCATATTTGGTACTTGTCTGGATATTGTTATCAAAACAAAATCCTTTCTTTCATCTAGTTTCGACATGAAAGATATGGGTGAGGCTAATGTAATATTAGGAGTTAGAATCATCAGGGAAGGTGATAGTATCACACTATCACAAGATCATTATGTGGAAAAACTTCTTAGGAAGTTTGGACACTATGACTCAACCCCCTTGAGTACCCCCTATGAAGCTAACTCACGCTTAAAGAAAAATAGAGGTGATCCTGTTGACCAACCTCAGTATGCCCAAGTAATTGGGAGCCTACTGCATTTAATGAACTTTTCTCGACCAGACATTGCATTCGCAATCGGTCGTCTGAGTAGGTATACTCACAATCCTGGTCAGGATCATTGGAAGGCAATTGCTCACCTTATGAGATATTTGAGAGGTACCACAACTTATGGTATTACTTATAGTGGATTTACCGCAGTATTAGAGGGATACTGCGATGCTAACTGGATATCTGATTCAGATGAGACAAAATCCACTAGTGGTTACATTTTCACACTTGGTGGTGGTGCGGTAACTTGGAGGTCAGCCAAACAATCCATTATTGCTAGATCGACTATGGAGTCGGAATTTGTAGCTCTGGAATTGGCTGGTACTGAAGCTGAATGGTTGAAGAACCTTTTAGCTAGTATTCCTTTGGGAATAAAACCGACACCATCAGTGTCAATACATTGTGATAGTCAATCGGCAATAGCCGTTGCAAAGAATAAGACCTATAATGGCAAAAATAGACATGTGCAATTAAGACATAATGTTGTCAAACAATTGCAAAAGTATGGAGCAATATCGATCGATTATGTGAAGTCAGAAGTGAATTTGGCCGATCCTCTGACAAAACCCTTAGGGAAGAAAATGATATGTGAAACATCGAGGGGAATGGGACTAAAAGCCAACTGATATTAAGAAGTGATGGTAACCCAACCTTTGTGATTGGAGATCCCATGAATAAGGTTCAATGTGGTAAAAACAAGTTACTTCTTGATAGTGCTAGCACTGGAAATTAATTCAAGTAAATTAATTTCATTATTGTCCCTTCCTATGGTGTTATTGTGATGGTGCTAGACTGCAGGGTTAAAAGGATAAGCTTAAAGCTTTTAATGATTTTCATAGCCCTTATGGGTGGTGTATGACTTGAGGCATACACTTGATGAAATCACCTATATGAGTGTCAAGTGAGGCCGCTTGCATGAGATCCTGGCGAGGTCTCTAGAGCACTCATGAATACCGAGCATGCGCAGGGCCTAGTAGCGCAACACCGCGAAAACAGCAAGAATTGTGGGGGTGTAATGTGATAATGAAACCTCTAACATATAATATGCGTCTTGGGTTCCATAGCTTGCTATACCAATTCACAGTATGTTATGTTTTATCTATCTAGGACTGGTTCCATAGCTTGCTATACAGCTCCGAAACATTACATCTACGATGTTAACCCAGAAAACCTTTTTTATAAATTTATTTTTCAACTTTTGAAATATGTGGGGGATTGTTGTATTTTATTGAAAATAAAAGGATATTTCAAAAGTGAGAAGTCCCACATTGCTTGGCTTTGGATTCACCAAAGTCTTCATATACTAAAGCTTAATGAGAGCTAGTAAACAAGTGTAACACCCCGTTAATTTCTATCTTGTAGAAATTACCGAAGCGCACTACTGGCATACATCAGAGTGACTTTCCTTTTAACATATTGAACACATACTAAACTTCGATGAATCACTCATCAAACGTGCTTAAAATAACTGAACTGAATATAATGCAATCGGTCCTTACACCCTCAACTAGTGTTCAATACTCAAAACCGAAAGTCTGCGGAAGCGATTTACAACTTGAAATACATAAGTCGTACAATCGAGTAGTCTTAAGATACTGAATACAAAATACAGAGATACAAGGAAAACTGAAATATAAGACATAAAGAAATAAAGATAGCGGCTGCTCCTCAAGCATCTTCATAGCCGTGCCTCGCGGTCTTCAACTTTCCCTGCTTAACTGAAAAACAACAACAATGGATTGGGTGAGACAACTTGTCTCAGTGAGTTCTATCGCGACCCCTTACTAATTCTCTCGGTTCAATTATGCTTGATTCATTATTCTGATTCTAACTCATAGTCCTCTAAATTGACTATGTGGCTAACTAACTGAAGTTGTCCTTATAACCCTTAAGCCGGTTACAAGACGCAACTCATAAACTGAACTAAACGTTGTCCTCATAACCCTTAAGCCGGTTACAAGAAACAACACATAAACTGAACTGATATTTTAGCGTGTCACCGGTCACTTGGCATAATAAGCTTCCGGTGAACCCGTCCCCACTAATCGGCTGGGTCCCTGATGGGGCCTAGGTTCATAGGGCTCATGACTTCCCCTCCCCTAGCACACTAAACTGAAATAGGGTCGTCACCCTAACTGAACTGATGTTTATATATAAATATACCTGAACTGAACTGAACAATGAACTTAACATAACAATAACTTAACAATAAACTGAACATAATCATGAACTTAACTTAACATGAACTGATCCTAACATAAACCTATTACTAACGTGATCTAATTACTAACTTAGTCTAATTATTAAGTGATCTCTCATGGATTACTAAGGTTCGCTAACTTAACTTAGACTAATTATCCTGCTAGTCCAAACATAATACATCCATCACATTTAGCATAATCATAACATGATACTCGGTCTCAATCATGAACTTAGCTTAGGCATAACAATCTCATAATCAGGGTTATATCCTCAAGAGCGAGTTATAAACAATCAACCAATGGTATTAATATAGTCACATCATCACAGTTGGTTGAGAAGGAGATCGGAAGAGGTTTGGAACCGAAAGGAGCGACGAAACGGAATTTAGGAGTACGGTACCAGAAGGGGGTGCGGCGCACGATCCGTGCGTCCTATTACTTTTCTCAAATTGGCAACCCGAAGGGGGCGCACGATCCGTGCCCAGGGGCGCACGGTCCGTGCGTCCTGTGAACTCAGAATAATGTCCTCTTTCATTCCGTTTCGCTTTCCGATCGTTTCTAATCCGTAACCCGATCGACATCCAACCTTCAAACAGAGTTTATAAACATAATTCCAGACATAATCCAATCATCACAATCCACACATCAATCATGCAATTTTAATCACAATTTCAGTCCAACGATTCATCAATCTCATGACTCAAACGATATTTTCGCAAAACGGTTTCGCACCGGAATTTCACAAATTCGCGACTCAATTAAAATGAAAAGGCTGAAAACAATCCTAGTGAGTATTAGAACTCACCTTTTCGTGACGAAGATACTCCCGACGCCGAAACTTCTCGAATACGGACGAACGGAGAATCACGAATCCGCTCCAGCTATTTCCAGCAACAAACCGCCAAATTGCAACGAGCGTAACTCACTCAAATCTCAACCAAACTTAGCAAAACGAGGGTCTACGGTGAAGGGAATTTTCTCTACTTTCTGATGGAGAAAGATTCACTTACATGCAACCAGTGGTTTGGGAGATATTAACAAAACAATAGGACTGCTTCAGAACAGTGGCTGATTCTTAATCCGAAAGTTGTGAGTGTGATATCTCTCTCATTTCTCAATGAAATCCTGCGGTTCTTGTGCCCAAAATGAAGAGCTTTGTGTCTAGTTTCCAGAGGGACAAGAATCACGATGATCGGAGTCGTGCTCAGGGAGATACGAACGAAACACTGAAGGTAGGTAAAACGGGTTTTTCACTGGATTCTGTGCTTGCACCAAGAACTTCAACAAACAGCTTCTAGTAACTCACAACAGAAAACCCAATTCGTGATATTGGTACAGTAGGTGGTCTATGGCTTCAAAAGTGGTATCAAATGGAAGAGCAGGAAATATGGAGATGAATGGTGGTGATAGTTGAGACATGCATGATGGTTGAGACTAGATCCTCTCCTACCTTTCCCTTCTTCCTCACGCCCCCTCCCTCTCTATTTGCTGTTTCAGATTTTGTAGAATGAAGAATGAAGTGATTGTATCTTTGTTTCAGCTGGGAATGGAGAACTTATATAGGGTAAGGTACAAAGACGAAAATGCCCCTCACTTACTAACTCTATCCCATATGACTCCTTTCACTCCTAATCATCCTAACTTAACTTAACTTGATGCTAAATAATTTTAATTAAACACATGATGCTCATAATAATTCAATCAAGCAATTCACTTATAAAATGATTTACTTTCAACCAAGTCAATAAATCATTAAATAATAATTTACGCCAATTAATTTAAATAGCGAAAATTGGGGGTATTACAACAAGCAACTAAAAGGGACTCCCTCGCGCGCACAAGCAGGGACCAACATGGCTTGGTTCAGTGCGAATCTTTCGATTCCCCCCCCCCCCCCCTGCGCGCTCGACTGGCTTTGTACTAATTTTACCAAATGAAATATTACTTTTATCAGCCTTTCCGTATACGCCCAATCATGGGTCGAAATGTTTTATGAAATAATTTGTAACGGAAAGATCAGGTCGAAAACTGCAAGTTGGTCGAACCGATTGGCAATACAATCTGGTCGAAAACTGAAAGTTGGTCGAACTTACTGGCGAAAAGATTTGGTCGAAAACTGAACCTTAATTTTGTAACTGTCAGTTTCTTCCAACGACTTCTTTTCTTTTAAACCCATTTATTCCGTAACCGCAGAGTTAAAACCTTTTGATTACAATTGATTTTCGAAACGGTTTTGACTGGCTATTGATTGATGGAGCCTATGTCTCTAACAGCTATTTTTCTTAAAGCCTATATAAACGATTTCGAGTTGCACTTGAAAGATATCTCAAAAAAATTTATTTATCCACCTTTCTTGAAAAAGAGCTCTGGGTTGCTCTCCTGTCAATATCAAGTTCTTCTTGCCAGTTCTGATACCTCTTTCGTTACTACGATTGAGAAGACCCGGTTGTACCTCGGGGAATTTGCGCTGTAGAGGCGGATAAATTCTTCAGGGCAGTCGCAAGACGCCTCCGGTTGTTTATCTAACACTTCTGTGTTTGCAGGTCTCTTTTCGACACCATCAGTACTACTTCGACAGCAGCCCTTGCCACTCAACAACATCAGTCGAAATTTACTTCTGAAATTCGACTATAGAATTTCGACTGCAGTCAGCATTTAGACAACAATTGCTGCATTTTGTCATCTATTGTTTGTCTCTGCCAAGTAGCTAGTTGCTGATGGTGTAGAGCCTCTTGCTAAGACAGGTTGCCTTTGGTCTTTTATCATGTGTAATGCTTAAAAATATATTTTCTACAATTTGTAAGAGAAAGAAGCCACGCACAGCCCCTATTGTGGGCTATCATATATTATTTTTTATGTTAGCCTTGGAACACCCCTTTGTTGATATTGTATTATGCTATTATATTTTTTTTTACTTTCAGTTTGCAATTTAAATAGCAATTTGTTTGTAAAAAAAACTCTTTATAAAACTTTTTATAAACTGGGCAACAACAACAACATCACGCTTGCCCTCCATTCATTTTTTTATTATTTTAAAATAAGAATTTTGATTGTTTTGTTTTATTAATCTTAATAATAAAAAGAAATAAAACCGCTAAAGGCACTAAAATAACACGCGTAAATGACGAAACTCTCGTAATGCATCACAAACGATTTTTTGGGATTTTTTTAATTAAAATGGGAATTACCGGTTAAAATTGGGTGTTCACAGTTGCCTCTCTGTGCTTAATCTCTTACGATATAATACATAAATCTAAGTTTTGTTGTGATATCAAAGTATGAAATAAGTACAGATATGAACTTCAATTTTAGCTGGAGGAAAATGTGTTGTTTTCAAGGGAAAGAAAAGAATGCCATGCCAGAGCATGATTGATAGCATGTATATAGAGGAGTAGTAAGGGAAAGAAAAAGAATGTCATGCCCGAGCAGGATCGATAGCATGCAGATAGAGGAGAATGCCGGGGCGGTATCGTTAGCATGAAAGAAAGAAATGTCTGCCATGCCAGAGCAAGATCGATAACATGCAGATAGAGGAAAATGCCAGGGCGGGACCGTTAACATGAAAATAAAACAGTGCTAGAGCTGAATCGGTAGCACGAAATTTAAAAGACAATGCCAGGGTTGAATCGATAGCATGAAAATAAAATAGTGCCAGAGCTGAATCGGTAGCACGGAATTTAAAAGAAAATGCCAGGGCAGAAACGATAGCATGAAAATAAAACAGTACTAGAGCTTAATCGGTAGCACGAAATTTAAAAGACAATGCCATGGCTAACCGGTCGCATGTAAAACTAGTGCCAGAGCTGTATCGATAGCACGAAATTTAGAAGACAATGCCATGGCTGAACCAGTAGCATAAAAATAATAACAGTGCCAGAGCTGAATCGGTAGCACGAAATTTAAAAGACAATGCCAGGGCTGAACCGATAGCATGAAAATAAAATAGTTTCAGAGTTGAATCGGTAGCACGAAATTTGAAAGACAATGCCAGGGCTGAACCGGTAGCATGTAAAACTAGTGCCAAAGCTGAATCGATAGCACGAAATTTAAAAGACAATGCCAGGGCTGAACCGGTAGCATAAAAATAAAGCAGTGCCAGAGCTGAATCGGTAGCACGAAATTGGAAGTAAAATGTAATGGATGCCTTATTTTGAATGACTCCCTTTTTTAATTAGTTTATTCACAAAGAGTCTGAAAAAAAACATGATTCTAGTCATGAAGTTGAATGCATGCTTTGACATGAAATGTATGAGTTATGCATGAGCCTTGAGTTGAAATTGACATGGACATGTTTTCAAGGTTAGATTTGCCGAGAATATCTTTTTTCTGTGCTTGCTTCCTTTGAAACCAATCAAGCTCATCCTCAAATGGAAACTTATCATCATCCTTTCTTGCGTTGCGAGATCTCTTATCTTTTATGATCCTCATCCTTCAAAGCAAAACATGTTTAAGTTTGACCATATCTCACAGATTGTCATTAGCTCTATAAATCATATCAATGATTCCAAGTTGACTATTTTTGAAGCATTACTTAATGAGCATTCATAGATATATAATTCCTCTCTTAGTGTAGTTGCTTGAAGAAAGGAAATAGCAGTTGAAAGCTCTTACCACGTCCCTCGGCTAACTTTCAGTTTGAACAACAAAAGTTTCTTGTGGATTAAATATGACATGGTCAACAAACTCCTCCTAATGCTCCTAAAGGAAAGCACAAAATGGTCAAAAAGAAAGACCAGTACTTGTATAAATTTATGTTTTGTGTAAAACCATTGTAGAATTGTGTTGTTATGTGGATCTTTCGTATATTTTTTTAAAGTTCTACATTTCAATAGAATTTTGGAACTGGTGATGAAAATTCAATGCGAGAAGCTGAATATCGGGCTATGGCAGCAGCTTCCTCCGAACTTACATGGCTCTGACAACTCCTCCAGCAATTGAAATTGGGAGACCTCCAAGACACAAAGCTTATTTGTGATAATCAAGTTGCACTTCACATTGTGATAATGAAAAAACCGATCACATAGAGATAGACATTCACTTTGTAAGAGAGAAAATACTCACAGGAGAAATCACTACAGACTTCGTCAATTCTAGTGATCAGCTTGCCGATATGTTCACCAAGTCCCTCAGAGGTTCTCGAGTTGGCCACATATGTAACAAGCTGGGATCATATGACATATATGCTTCAGCTTGAGGGGGAGTGTTAGAATCTCAGTTTTAATGTTGCTGACTAGACTATGAGTAGGCTATGACTCATAGTAATCATATGTAACTAATGTATCGATTATACTAGCACTATATATAGGTATCTCACGTATTGTTGGAATACATCATAGAAATACAAATCCATCTTTACACTTCACTACTGGTACAATCGACTCATTTAGTATTGTTTCAGTGTGTCTATGCTTTGTGTCCATTTCCCTTCAGGCCATCTTCCATTAAGTATAGTATGTCTAAGTCAAATATCAGTTTAGGGCTAAAACAAATCACACGTCCCGTTGAGTCCAAAAGTCCATTTGAGTTTACATGTTTTTTTCTCTTTTTTCCTGTTTGTAAAGTATTTCTGTGATAAACTCGTTGTAGGGTTGTTCTTTTCTCCAGTTTTCTCCTGTCTCCGTGCCTTCTTTCTGTCTGTCTTGTGTCTTCTTTGTTTTGCGTCTATTTTTCGCATCTGTTTTTCTCAGCTGTAGTTGGTTTGTGTCTTTAGTTTCTGTTCTCTCTAATCCGGGTCCTATCCACGGTAAGATTTCTTTCCCTGGTTTGCTAACATGGCCTACTCTTCTGGTCATCAAGATGAGGGCTCTGAAAACCCTAGAATGCTATATATGTGAACCTTGTTTCTGAGAATCAAAACAGTTGCTCTATGTCAAAAAAATCTCATGTTGGAAAAATCAGATCTACAAAAACTCTCAATATCAAGCCGGTAAAAGAAATTATATTCAAAGCATGGGCCTCATATAAGGGATTACACATTACTGAGTTGAGGAAAAATATGTTTTTATTTAGCTTCCACCATGAAGCTGAAGCCAAGGAAGTCATTCAAAAAGCTCCACGGTTCATCATGAACTACCTAATGTGTCTTGATGATTGGTTTCCCCATGTGTCTTGCTTCGATATCAATTTTGAGAAAGCCCCATTTTGGATTCAGATTCATCAACTCCCTCTGGAAAACATTAATGTAGTTAGTGCTAAGCTGCCATTGAACAAGGTTGGGGTGGTGTTAGAGGTGGATAACCCTATCGTGGAAAGTACGATCCTATGACGTTTCATTAGAGGTCGAGTGAATATTGATTTAAATAAACCTCTTCCTGCTGGCTGTTGGGTTCCTAACACTGGCCGAACAAAGATTTGGGTGGTTTACAAGTATGAGAGGCTGCAATCCCTGTATTTTAGCTGTGGGATAATTGGTCATGACCAAAAACAGTGTCAAAACCCTACTGGCAAGAACCCTGCTAACCCTTCCAAACCTAAGTATGGTCCTGAGTTTAGTGTTGGTGCCCCCAGAACTATCTAATATCTAGGGAGTGATTTAGGAAGAAACCCCCCCCCCCCCTATAAAAATTTCCAGAACTAGGAAAAACCCTACTTCACTAAAGAACAAGAAGCCCATTACCGTCATATGACCTTAAAAGTCCTCCTGAAACCTAGCGATAACCTAGAAATGCACAATGGAAACAAAGATATCCCCATCCCGATTTCCAGAGCCTTCCCTTGGGAAAAAAAGTATGAAACAGCCCAATGTTTCTTCCCTAAACCTATAGCCAAAGTCATCTTTCCCCCTGACCAAACACCTAACCCTATCCCAAGCCTATACCAAGTCATATCTAATACTCCTAGCCTTTCCATAGTGGACCTGAACTCTGGTCTGCCTCAGCCTGGCCTTGGGAGAAATTAGAAAGTTTGGTTCATTTTGTGTTGGTTACTAGAAATCTAAGGCTAAGGAGGTGACTATTCTGGAATAAAATATAAAATATAGTAATATGTTGTGTTCTTGCCCTTGGAACTTCAGGGGGTTTGGGACTATTCTGGAATCGTGATTATGATATCCAGATTATTGACTATTGTAGGAACTACATGCATGCTTGTTGTTGCACCCGAAAGATCCGGGGGATTTCCCGTGTTCAATGAAGTCGCTATCAATATTTAATTATTAGGGAAAACATTGAAAAATCTCTTTAAAAACGAAAATGGTCTCGAAAACCAGATTTTGGATTCGGGAGTCGATTATGCGTGGGAATGTATTAGCACCCTACAACATCCTTTCGAAAAAGGTTACCTCTAATTAATTGTTTATTTTTGTTTTATTTAGAAATAACAAAGAAGAGTTTTATAAAAGACTAAAAAAGGCTCAATTGAAATGAATGAACAAGACTTAATAAAAATTATATATTTTTGTTTTATTTAGAAATAACAAAGAAGAGTTTTATAAAAGACTAAAAAAGATTTTTTTACTATTGCATTTGACAGAGGTGGGCCACCCTCTGCTGCAACGTATCTCAGGGTAGAGAATCTGTAACACCCAGGTATTTCTTTAACAAAGAAATACCTAAATATACAATTTGGTATAAATCAGAGTATAAAAATTCCTGTTCAGATATACATCTTTACAAGAAACAACGGAAACTATAAAAATATAACACTGATACAAGTTCGAGTCATAAGACCGAATACAGAGACTACATCAGAAATAATCCAAAACATAGATGGAAGATTACATCTCCAACTTCTCCTCGAGCCTGATGACTAACTGTGCCGCCTGCTGTCCTTATAACCTGTTCTCTGTAAAAACAACAAATATGGATTGGGTGAGACAACTTGTCTCAGTGAGTCCTACCGTGCCCCCTCACTGACACTCGGTTTAATTTATTAAACCGTTACAACCAAAGTTGACATAACAATGTCTTATTTATTAATCGAATTGCCGACTGCACAACGACTGCTAATCCCGGCAAATTCGTGTTCTTAAACTTTTAATCGAATTGCCGACTGCACAACGACTGCTAATCCCGGCAAATTCGTGTTTTTAAACTTAGCACAAAGTCTTATTTATTAATCGAATTGCCGACTGCACAACGACTGCTAATCCCGGCAAATTCGTGTTCTTAAACTTTTAATCGAATTGCCGACTGCACAACGACTGCTAATCCCGACAAATTCGTGTTTAACCTTAGCACAAACCGGCTGCACAACGCCTGCTAATCCCGGTAACCCGTGAATTGACCACGCCAAAACACATTCAGGGCCTAGGGTGAGGGCTCATGACTTCCCTTCCTAGTATGCTACTTGTCGGGTCGTCACCCAACGCGATACATATGACAATACGCATCAAATTCTTGAGAGTTAGATAATTTATATCTTTTTCGATCACCAAAGGATCAGTCCTAAAAGTTCATTAGATAATTTATATCTTTCGATCACCAAAGGATCTTTCACATAGTAATTGGATAAACAATATCCATATCGATCTATAATCCGTTTTGAGGAATTCATAAATTAGACCTCCGACATTATAATCATATTCAATTGACATATATAAATATATATATATATATATATATATATATATATATATATATATATATATATATATATATATATATATATTCAGCCAGTCCATCGGACGGTGTACCCACACGTATACTAGGGTTTCGGTTTTTCAATCAATTATGCTTTCGAAGCTCTTTTCAAAAACATGAGTTGAACAAGTTCAAAATACGGTTGTCACTAAGGCAATATCCTTAAAGTGGGTTGGGGTGAAAATTAGAAGTGATTCGGGATCGAAAGGAGCGACGAAATGAGAAATCGGAGTCCGGTAACAGCAGCTCACGCACGGTCCGTGCCCAGGGGCGCACGACCCGTGCGTGATTTACCAAAATCACACAGCCAACCCGAAGAGGACGCACGGTCCGTGCCCAGGGGCGCACGACCCGTGCGGCCTGTTCTGTTACTGAATTCTAGTTTCTCATTCCGCTTTCCATTTCTCGCCCAAATCGAATTCCAATCGTTCTCCAACCTGAAAACGGATTTAATAAACAACATTCCAGACCATATTCCAGTGAAAGCACTTAAAATCACAATTTCGCAAATTGTTCAACAATTCAATAAAAATCGTAAAAACGCGATATTGCTCAAAAACGGTTTTCGGTTCCAAAATCTTTCGAAAATTGATAATTGCCTTATGACTCAACCCGATATAATTTCAAGACACGAAAAATATCCCTATCCGTGAGTAGAACTCACCCGGTTGACGATCTCGCGAGAAATCACGTCGGAACACGGACGGCCGGATTGTAACCACTCGAACAATCCCCGTAGTCACGTACACCCTCCTAGTGCCTCCGCATCTGAACTCGATGGGTCCCACATGCACCACCAGTAACTCGATCAAATTCTTGCTACTGAACACTCATCCGGTACTTGAGTTGACGACCCTCGAGAATTATGACGAATCGAACTCAATTTTGACGAGCGGGCATACTAGCTTCGTATTTCCATTTCCCAGTATCAGGATCCAGTTTTGCAATAAGCATAACTTGGTCAATCCGTGACCAAATCTACTCAAATCAGTGCCATTTGTGAAGATAATTTCGTCTACTTTCAGATGGAAGAAGTTTCACGCGCATGTATCCAGTAGATTGAGAGATATCACCGAAACTATGTGACTGGTTCAGTACAGTGGCAGATTCTGAAACCGTAACTTGGGAACATGATATCGCCTTCATTTATCCATGAAATCATACTGTTCTTGTGCCCAAAATAAAGAGCTTTTTGTCTAGGTTCCAGAGGGACAAGAATCACGATCATCGGAGTTGTGTGCAGGGAGATACGATGAAATCACTGAAGGTAGGTAAAACGGTTTCCCAGCTGGATTCTTGATGAATCTTGAATCATCAACCTTAACTACTTGCAAACCACGAATTTGAGCTCAAGAGTTCCAGAAATGGTGAGTTGCAATTGGAAGAGAATGAGGTGATGAAAATTAGTTGGTTAGAAAGAGAATGAGCAGTTGAATTGAAGTGTCAAGACATTGCTTACATGCAATGAGGTTTGAGCGGAGTTTCAACTCCTTCTCCCTTCTCCCTTCTCTCCCACACTCGAGTCTCTCTCTCCCTTTCTATATTCTGAACTCCACTTTTGCTGAGCGTTGTGGCAAGTGAGGGGAAATTGTTTTGACCAGCTGAAGGTTTAATGAGGTCAAATTACCAAAATGCCCTTGGCCCATTAAGTCTTGGTTTTGAGGCTAAAACCCCAATACTCTTATGGCTTTCCGCTCGGCATAGGTTTCTCGGCTAATCCTCATTCGTTTCGAGATTAATTTCTCACTCAATTGATACGTCTTCGATGTGAGGCAAAATGACGATTTTACCCTTCAGCTGAATTGTTCATTTAATTTATGACTAAGCCACAATTAAATGTAGAGTAGGATTTCTTTGGACTTTTCCTCGACTATTAATCCCCGAGACACGACCAATTATTCCCACAAATAATTACTCGGTCTTAGGCATCATAGTACGAGTCTTTAAAAATTAGGGATGTTACAATCACCCCAACTTTTAAAAAATTTGTCCTCAAAATTGACAAGACGAACCTTAAGCAAAAGGATACTGATATCGGGTCATCATGTCCTCTTCCAATTCCCGAGTAGCCTCTTCGGCTGAGAAGCCTTCTCAGACTACCTTGACAATCGGAATAGTCCTTGACCTCAATGTCTTCACGCCATGCCCTAGGATATGACTAGGATAAGGTTGGAATGATAAATCCGGTCGAAGATCGATCGTTTTTACGCTCAACGGCTGAAGTGGATTGGGAATACATTTTCTCAACTAAGACACGTGAAAGACATCATGAAGATACAGACTTTCTTCAGAAAATAACTATTCCGACCTCTTGAAAGCTGACGTTAATTGTTATGGACAATGGAATGCCTACAATCTGTTGAGGATACAAACTCATAGTTATGGTATCCACAAATCCTGCACTATCGAAGTCAGGAACTCGGAAGGTTTCGGCCTAGCCGTAGCTTAAATTGGAACAAAATGATGACTTTAAGAGAATTTCTTTGGAATCAAACCATACGGTATCCAGAAGAAAAGTTTTCTTCTCTTCCCGAGTTGCGCTCACATAAGCGCTTGACTTATTTCACTAAAAATCTCGACTGAAGCAAACAGAGTTATTTTATAAAACAGGTTGACTTTCAGTCCAAGGAATCTAGAAACGATTTTTCCTTGCAACCGAATCTAGGAAAAACTCTAAAACAATAGCAAAATATTCTTTCATCAAATTGGTTCCAAAACTTGAAAGTACAATAGTTCCATTTGAATGAAAATTCTTTTCAATGGGGTTTCTAATGACGATAGTTTGAAAACACGACTATCCCAAAAGTTAATTCACCCCAACTTATAGATGACCTTACTCAATGCACGGCGCTCCAACAAAGCAGAATCTCATTCTTTGATATTTAAAAGTTACGAGTTTGAAAGTGAGAGTAGATGTGTTACTTTGTTGGGACCAGCCATTTATGCGATCAAGATCTCGCAACTTCCATTATCGTGCTTGAGCTTGGTTCCGTTAAGTTAAAACAATTGGGTTTGTTCGAGGAAGGGATCGGGAAGGACATTGAGCCGAAAGAAAAGCGGATATTTGCTTTTAAAATTCTTCTCAAACCTGCTATTCTATTCGATCCAATTCATTTCCTTTCAATTCCTTTCTCAAATCGGTCTAAGATAAAACTTCGAGGTTAAAACAAAGGCCTGCATTTCGTGATAAAAATAGACACGACTCAACTGTCTCAAGAGACTACACAATGGTAATGGGATGCACTATCAAGGACTCATGTGTTATACACTCACTGTCCGATCATTTAGTCTCAGACCGACATACAGTTCATCCTCAGACATTCTTCCATCATACGGGTGTAGTGGGTGAAAAGGGAAAAGCGCTACACGTACCCAACTCATCGGATTCTTAGAAAGCCTCGTGTGTTGGCTAAATCAGACAACTCTGAATTCAGTACATACTTGCTTTATTGACATCTTGCCGATAGATTATTAGAATGGTGAAACTAGCTTCGATCCATCCGATGGATCAAAGTCATAACAACTTACTGTCAACCCTAACGGGATCCAGATTACGATTGGAGTTTCACTCCAGTAGCGGAAGCTTGAGCACTAGAAATGCTGAAAGATGATTGCCCTAACGTGGCTTGATACTTCTCCAACTAGCAATTATATCCACGTGTTACCTATCCTTCCATTGTTTCCGAGTAAACGTTTGTGTAACTCACATCTTTGGTCATCTTAGAAACATTTCTAGCATTTCAGGCAGTCACCGGTACAACCGATGTTTTAACTAACCCAAAATAATGATAATGGTGCGTCTTTCAGGATTGTCTAAGTCAACGACTTATCCAATCACAGTTGTCTTTCCAGATCAACTAGGCTTCGAATTTTTGATACCTATCTTTCATAGATATTGTTTACTCGGATCCTAAGGATGCTTGAATTTCGATATTAGAAATCTTACTAGAATGACATAAGGTTTTCTTTAGAAGTTACGATTTAGTGCCATCCTATGCAATCCTTGGTTTCTCGACTAACTTCAATGTAGTAGTTATTCTCGGATTAGTCACGAAATTGTAATTGCGGTGGCACCAGGAGATTTTGAAAAACAAAAGGTTATTTTGGGAATCACACGAGCACACCATAAGTGTCTTCGTATTGACTCGTCGAATTTATCATTTAGAATTTTCCTTGGCCCAGCCTCTTTCCAAACTTTCGCGACTATCCAGACATAATTATTACGTTACATTAATAAATATAGCTTCAGAACGGGTTCTAGGAGTCTAAATTGACTAATTGGAGATCCTTTTACCAATTTACCGTACAACAGGGAGGTCCACATTCCACGAATGCTTAGAGTGTGCAGTTCATATTTAAAACAGAGGTACACTTCAAAATACTATTGAATATACGGTTCACAGCCCATTCATCGGTGTAGATATTTCCGTTAGCTTTCCAACGCCTCTCGGAACATAAAAATCGGAGTTCAGGAGAAGAAGTTACGAACAAAATGATTCGGAAGACTAACGAGAATTTCTCACAGACCGTGATCGGAATGCTTCCAGCTGCGGATTGAAATAAGGTCACTTCTACCGATTCCAAAAACTAATCTGCTTTGAAGGATTTGATTCATAATTCCTGATCGGGACTTAACCTGATCGGCACTTTTGATTCCACTAGTCAAAACTGACGGCGGAGTATCTTTACTCAATTGGCTTTGTCATCTGTCACATTGTGACTCGGAAGAAGAAGAATTGGAATCTATGCTTAAAATTTACCGATAAGGATTTTCCTTGACTGCTGCCCTAACTGGGATTGACTGACACCAGAAGGTAAGATTTATGATGAAAACGATATCTCGAAAACTAACACGCTGACTAAATAAAGGTCAGGGTTTCGGGTGTTAACTAATCTGACAGATTTCAGTACACTGGCGTTACTGCCGCACACTGGCTTCTCTTGATTTGTACTTCTCGATAAGATCTAAGACGTTTCACGCCGCGACTCACTAGCCGCATCAGACTTATTTACCGAACAGCCGCCCACAGTTTCCTCGAACCATCGCGGATGCCCATCCTTGTTTTCAAATGTAATATGTAGCCCTCTGCTACCGCTGCACGTTCTGATGAAACGAGAAGGCTGAGAATCCTATGGTGTAGGGTCTCGGACATTTTCGGGGCTGAGGAAAACTATCTGTCATAATTTTCAGTACTTTACATGAAACATTGAGTGGATCCTGACTCAATACGTCACATAATATACTAAAAAGGTCTGACACATAATTGTCTAAGTCCCTAGCTGACTCGATCCTATGTTCTCGACCCGAAGGTCACTACGTCCGACAAGGCTGAACCGCTCTGATACCAAATGTAACACCCAGGTATTTCTTTAACAAAGAAATACCTAAATATACAATTTGGTATAAATCAGAGTATAAAAATTCCTGTTCAGATATACATCTTTACAAGAAACAGCGGAAACTATAAAAATATAATACTGATACAAGTTCGAGTCATAAGACCGAATACAGAGACTACATCAGAAATAATCCAAAACATAGATGGAAGATTACATCTCCAACTTCTCCTCGAGCCTGATGACTAACTGTGCCGCCTGCTGTCCTTAGAACCTGTTCTCTGTAAAAACAACAAATATGGATTGGGTGAGACAACTTGTCTCAGTGAGTCCTACCGTGCCCCCTCACTGACACTCGGTTCAATTTATTAAACCGTTACAACCAAAGTTGACATAACAATGTCTTATTTATTAATCGAATTGCCGACTGCACAACGACTGCTAATCCCGGAAAATTCGTGTTCTTAAACTTTTAATCGAATTGCCGACTGCACAACGACTGCTAATCCCGGCAAATTCGTGTTTTTAAACTTAGCACGAAGTCTTATTTATTAATCGAATTGCCGACTGCACAACGACTGTAACACCCCTTTTCTACCCGGTAATTTGTTTAATAAAAATATCAGAGTTTTCAAAATTTATTTACACCACAAGGGATGTCACACTTACTTCGCTAAAACGTCACACTTCAAATAACTAGCTTTTCGAAAACAGTCTTATAATAACTCCAAAACGTCATGATCAATTAAAATACAATTTCACATCGGAAATCCGACAGTTTAATCATAAAAGGCATTACCACTATGCCAGGCTTACAATACTAAAAATCCAATAACCACAACAGTCATAAATGACTTAAACAACATTCAATTCCCCTCCCTAGTGTTACATATCAGAGCAGACGACCCGACTCAGCTAGTGAAGCTAAAGGCCTTCACTGGAAATCACCTGCACGTTACCAACATGGGGGCAACATTCAAACAGGAAAGGGTGAGCATCATTCAATCCATATAATAGAAAACATGACAAGTACTAAACATAGGCTACACACTAGAACAAATCAGCATCCAAAACACTAAATATCCACATCACAGTCATCATTCACATCACGTACAAATAGCTCATCTCGTGTCATGTAGGCTTATGAAATGCAACCCACTCGCGGGCATATGCATGAAGGTACCTTTTCACAAAACGTCGCTTAGCCACTCAGGCCTCATCATCACTTAGCCACTCAGGCCTCGAAACATCACTGGGTTTATGCATATGGGCATGAGACACTATGACATGCACCATTCACAATACACAAATACACAATTACTCAATTCATAGTCAACAACGTGACCCATCACTTACCTGTTTGCTCGCACGGAGCACAGCACCTGTCGAATTCATAATCATCTCACAACATCACTAGGCCACTTAGACCTTAACATCACTTAGCCCTTCGGGCCCCAAACGTCACTGGTTTTTCATCGACACTCACACATAAACATCAATCAGCTCAAACTATAACCACTGAGGGCAAAAACGTCATTTGACTAACCACTAAGGGCATCCTCGTCATTTACACATCATTATCTACAACTTTGGCCACTAGGGGCAAAACAGTCTTTTACACGTCATAACTAATAATAATTAGCCACTAAGGGCAAAACAGTCATTTACACGTCATAACTAATAATAATTAGCCACTAAGGGCAAAACAGTCATTTAACTAGCCCCGAGGGCATCATCGTCAAAATCATCATTTTTGACCTTACTTCGCTAAAACTGTTGTTTATACACCAAAAAGGGATTTTTAAAGAGCTTCATATCATTTTTCAATGTCCCTAGGACGATCACCGGGGACAGCCACTTGGGCGCCCACAAACAGTCAGAAAATAACAATTTTTCATTTCAAAAATTGAACCCATAGATGGACAACGTAAAAAGCTTCACGACACTTTTCGAATCGTTCAAAACGGACGTCTGAGTCAAAAGTTATGATAAAAATGAGTTTGGGAAAAATTAGGCAACGTTCTGAAAATTGGCGCCTTAGGCGCCCAGGCAACACAACACGCCACAGGCGCCCAGCGCCCAGGCGCGCACAACGCAACGCAACACAGCGCCACAGGCGCCCAGCACCCAGGCGCGCACAACGCAACACAGACACGGGCGCCTAGCGCCCAGGGGACAACGCGCAACACAGCGCAACACAAACAAGACACGGGCGCCTAGCGCCCAGGCGCGCGCACAACGCGCAACACACACGCCTCAGGCGCCCAGCGCCCAGCACAGGCGCCTAGCGCCCAGAACACAGTGGCAACACCCAGAATTTTACTAAAACGCTTTTTAACACTAAAAATTGTTTTCTTAACAACTTTAAAGTATAAAACTCAAAATTTTCCAGCAACTAAAAATACACGTATTTTAATCAATTTCTCAAAAAATTCAATTGGGCATTGTCTTCCCTATCCCCTTGGCGCCCTAGGCGCCTATACACCATCCATCCAATTTCGCGAACAACACAAGCAAATCCAACACACCAATTTCAGTTTTCACGAATAATTCGAATGTCACAAGTCATCAAACAAAACGCATAGGTTGCAATTATCTCAATGACTATAATTCCAACACTACAATTCGCACACATATGTATAGGAAAACTCAACCATTCACTTCGCATATATATATATATATAATAACCAATACCAACAATGCATCAAGAAACATCAAGAATTCATGCATTCCTCAATTCGCATACATCTATATATAAAAACCAACATCAACAATGCATCAAGAAATCTAGTCTAACCCTAGATCTAGAACTCATCATATGAATTATTAGATAGAGTGATAGAGCTCCCCTAACCTCGAATTAGATGAATAGGATCTCTAGGGACGATCACGAACGGAACCATGGAAACCGGATCACACCTTCTCCTTTCTCCTTGGAGCTTGCGACTTGCTCTCCTCTTCTCCTCCTCCCTACGGCGCACTTCTTTCTCTCCTCCTCTCCATTCTCCATTTTTCGCAAATGATCCCCAATGAACCCTAACCCCTAGGCTCCACTTCGCATATGACTTGACTCATGGGCTTGGGCTTCTCACTTAAGCCCAAGTCCATCTAATTTGGCACCTCCATCTTCTAATACCCTCTACACATTTTAATATAATTTCTAATAATTAAATTATATCCACGTAATTAATTTAAATTCCTAAATACTTAATTAAATAAATTAATTAAATATTTTAGGGTGTTACAACTCTCCCCCACTTAGAATATTTCGTCCTCGAAATTCATCTGTCAACGCCAACACTCTCCCTCTAAGGCCACCTAGACAACTAGTTCTATCAATCATGCTGATTACTATTGCTTTGATTACCGGCGGTAAGTGCTTGGGCGGCCGTCCCTCCTACTTGTTCAGCCAGGTAACTTCAAGCAGTAATAATCAGACTCACATCTCTACTCCGCTGCGCTACTCTGATAAACTAGCTCGCATCCTACCCCACTCATCTACCCATAAGGATAACAAACTACTTCAATCATCATAACATCACAACGAAATTCACAGGGTGCATAACAGTCGTACAACAAGTCTCATAATTTTAGTAACGCGACAACAACATCCACAAACAACTCTGCCACTCAGGCGACATCAACAATTACAACTGCCACTCAAGCGACATCAACAACTACAATTGCCACTCAGGCGACATCAACAACTACAATTGCCACTCAGGCGACATCAACAACTAAAAATCAACAACAGAGCAACATCATCAACGACAACAATATTAACAACTCAGTCACACAATCGGGCACTAAGGCACCGGCAACGGTTAACAATCGAATTAGGCACAACCCATAAAAATAGAGACAGTCAACAACCCAAAAACAGGCACAACTCGTAGATTAGCAGCAGTGTACAAAAGTAGGGGCAGTAACAGTTATTCTTGAAAGCACTGACAGCGGCCTTAGGAAACAGCAACAACAACTTTTAAAAAGGTAGCAACAATCATTTTCAGCAATAGTTATTTTGCAGAAAACCATAACGATTATCCGAATAAAACAGCAACATTATTTTCTGAAAACAGCAATGATCATTTTTCAGAAACAGCAACAATTATTTAAATAAAACAGCAATAGCAAATAGCTCAGGATAATCCACGAAACATTATCAACTAAGTACACAGGAACACGGTTAACATTTAAAACCTTATTACAACTAGTCAGCCCAAAAGAATAGTTACATTAACATTTACAGTAATTAGTTAATTCAGCCCAAGTGTTCAAGCGTCCAAAATGCACATTTTTATATCTTAAGGTTTTTTAAAACCACGTAACGCATATCGCAAGGGTGCAACTGCTAAAACAAAATCCGAATCGTTTATAAAAGTAATTTTCAATGCTAATCTCGGCATCCAGCCGTAAAAGTGTTTAATAGACGTTCAAAAGCACTTTCAGAAATCACTTTACTTTTAGATTTTCAAAACCACGCGATAGAAATCCATAAGTAACAACCAAGAGATTTTGTCATAAAACTCCGGCACGCAAGGTTACACCTAGAGGAAATTAGGCAAGTCAAAATAGTAACTCAATGATGTGGTAGTTCTCAGCTAAAATATTTACATCCGGTCGCAATTTTCCAAAAGAGTTGAGGACCAAATTAGTACACTTGAATGAAAACATTTTCACTTGTAGTGATTAAAACACCACGGTAGCTATTAGTGCAGCAACAGCTTGAGATAGTTTACAAAGATAATATTTTCACAACGCACTCGGTTTTTCAAAACATCACACGTATTCACAGGATTTTTCGTAAAAGCTCAGCGTCGACCTCTTAAAATAGTTCGAACACATCAACATAAAAAGTACATGCGACTTAACAATCCACAGCAACAGCGATTAATTTTTGACATTTTATGTAAAACACACAGAGCTCAATATCAACTAAAACACATGTGAACATTTAAACCACATGACAATTCATTTAGAAGCACACAGCAATAAGGTCAACAATAAGGATCACAACAGCAAAACACAGTTCTCACACTGAATACACAATAGGGCACACAGCACTAGTAGGGAAATCTCCCCCACTAGTTCACTTACCAATAGAAACTTTCCGGTGTACCTGCAACACAAACAACGGTCAGCACTGAAAAGACAACAGTTGGTCACTATCTGACACAACGACTCGACGACTCGGCCGGACAGACCAACCATTGCTCTGATACCACTAATGTAACACCCCTTTTCTACCCGGTAATTTGTTTAATAAAAATATCAGAGTTTTCAAAATTTATTTACACCACAAGGGATGTCACACTTACTTCGCTAAAACGTCACACTTCAAATAACTAGCTTTTCGAAAACAGTCTTATAATAACTCCAAAACGTCATGATCAATTAAAATACAATTTCACATCGGAAATCCGACAGTTTAATCATAAAAGGCATTACCACTATGCCAGGCTTACAATACTAAAAATCCAATAACCACAACAGTCATAAATGACTTAAACAACATTCAATTCCCCTCCCTAGTGTTACATATCAGAGCAGACGACCCGACTCAGCTAGTGAAGCTAAAGGCCTTCACTGGAAATCACCTGCACGTTACCAACATGGGGGCAACATTCAAACAGGAAAGGGTGAGCATCATTCAATCCATATAATAGAAAACATGACAAGTACTAAACATAGGCTACACACTAGAACAAATCAGCATCCAAAACACTAAATATCCACATCACAGTCATCATTCACATCACGTACAAATAGCTCATCTCGTGTCATGTAGGCTTATGAAATGCAACCCACTCGCGGGCATATGCATGAAGGTACCTTTTCACAAAACGTCGCTTAGCCACTCAGGCCTCATCATCACTTAGCCACTCAGGCCTCGAAACATCACTGGGTTTATGCATATGGGCATGAGACACTATGACATGCACCATTCACAATACACAAATACACAATTACTCAATTCATAGTCAACAACGTGACCCATCACTTACCTGTTTGCTCGCACGGAGCACAGCACCTGTCGAATTCATAATCATCTCACAACATCACTAGGCCACTTAGACCTTAACATCACTTAGCCCTTCGGGCCCCAAACGTCACTGGTTTTTCATCGACACTCACACATAAACATCAATCAGCTCAAACTATAACCACTGAGGGCAAAAACGTCATTTGACTAACCACTAAGGGCATCCTCGTCATTTACACATCATTATCTACAACTTTGGCCACTAGGGGCAAAACAGTCTTTTACACGTCATAACTAATAATAATTAGCCACTAAGGGCAAAACAGTCATTTACACGTCATAACTAATAATAATTAGCCACTAAGGGCAAAACAGTCATTTAACTAGCCCCGAGGGCATCATCGTCAAAATCATCATTTTTGACCTTACTTCGCTAAAACTGTTGTTTATACACCAAAAAGGGATTTTTAAAGAGCTTCATATCATTTTTCAATGTCCCTAGGACGATCACCGGGGACAGCCACTTGGGCGCCCACAAACAGTCAGAAAATAACAATTTTTCATTTCAAAAATTGAACCCATAGATGGACAACGTAAAAAGCTTCACGACACTTTTCGAATCGTTCAAAACGGACGTCTGAGTCAAAAGTTATGATAAAAATGAGTTTGGGAAAAATTAGGCAACGTTCTGAAAATTGGCGCCTTAGGCGCCCAGGCAACACAACACGCCACAGGCGCCCAGCGCCCAGGCGCGCACAACGCAACGCAACACAGCGCCACAGGCGCCCAGCGCCCAGGCGCGCACAACGCAACACAGACACGGGCGCCTAGCGCCCAGGGGACAACGCGCAACACAGCGCAACACAAACAAGACACGGGCGCCTAGCGCCCAGGCGCGCGCACAACGCGCAACACACACGCCTCAGGCGCCCAGCGCCCAGCACAGGCGCCTAGCGCCCAGAACACAGTGGCAACACCCAAAATTTTACTAAAACGCTTTTTAACACTAAAAATTGTTTTCTTAACAACTTTAAAGTATAAAACTCAAAATTTTCCAGCAACTAAAAATACACATATTTTAATCAATTTCTCAAAAAATTCAATTGGGCATTGTCTTCCCTATCCCCTTGGCGCCCTAGGCGCCTATACACCATCCATCCAATTTCGCGAACAACACAAGCAAATCCAACACACCAATTTCAGTTTTCACGAATAATTCGAATGTCACAAGTCATCAAACAAAACGCATAGGTTGCAATTATCTCAATGACTATAATTCCAACACTACAATTCGCACACATATGTATAGGAAAACTCAACCATTCACTTCGCATATATATATATATATATATATATAATAACCAATACCAACAATGCATCAAGAAACATCAAGAATTCATGCATTCCTCAATTCGCATACATCTATATATAAAAACCAACATCAACAATGCATCAAGAAATCTAGTCTAACCCTAGATCTAGAACTCATCATATGAATTATTAGATAGAGTGATAGAGCTCCCCTAACCTCGAATTAGATGAATAGGATCTCTAGGGACGATCACGAACGGAACCATGGAAACCGGATCACACCTTCTCCTTTCTCCTTGGAGCTTGCGACTTGCTCTCCTCTTCTCCTCCTCCCTACGGCGCACTTCTTTCTCTCCTCCTCTCCATTCTCCATTTTTCGCAAATGATCCCCAATGAACCCTAACCCCTAGGCTCCACTTCGCATATGACTTGACTCATGGGCTTGGGCTTCTCACTTAAGCCCAAGTCCATCTAATTTGGCACCTCCATCTTCTAATACCCTCTACACATTTTAATATAATTTCTAATAATTAAATTATATCCACGTAATTAATTTAAATTCCTAAATACTTAATTAAATAAATTAATTAAATATTTTAGGGTGTTACAACGACTGCTAATCCCGGCAACTTCGTGTTCTTAAACTTTTAATTGAATTGCCGACTGCACAACGACTGCTAATCCCGACAAATTCGTGTTTAACCTTAGCACAAACCGGCTGCACAACGCCTGCTAATCCCGGTAACCCGTGAATTGACCACGCCAAAACACATTCAGGGCCTAGGGTGAGGGCTCATGACTTCCCTTCCTAGTATGCTACTTTAGCGGGTCGTCACCCAACGCGATACATATGACAATACGCATCAAATTCTCGAGAGTTAGATAATTTATATCTTTTTCGATCACCAAAGGATCAGTCCTAAAAGTTCATTAGATAATTTATATCTTTCGATCACCAAAGGATCTTTCACATAGTAATTGGATAAACAATATCCATATCGATCTATAATCCGTTTTGAGGAATTCATAAATTAGACCTCCGGCATTATAATCATATTCAATTGACATATATATATATATATATATATATATATATATATATATATATATATATATATATATATTCAGCCAGTCCATCGGACGGTGTACCCACACGTATACTAGGGTTTCGGTTTTTCAATCAATTATGCTTTCCTAAAAGAACTTCTAGTTCTGACTAGTTCAGATGTTTCACCAATGATTTGATCTTGTGGGTGATCCATCATCATTTTCCAACTCCTAGGCAATTCAGAAGGTTGTGTTGATTGGATTTGGGGGTTTTTCTACTGTTTAGAAGATTGTGGAGTGCATATTGTTTCTTGCTTCTCAATATTCGATTCTTCTTTGTTTGTCTCCTTCTCTGTCTCATCATCATCACCATCATCATCATCATCATCATCATCATCATCATCATCATCATCATCATCATCATCATCATCATCATCATCATCATCATCATCATCATCATCATCATCATCATCATCATCATCATCATCATCATCATCATCCTCATCATCGTCGTCATCCTCGTCGTCATCCTCGTCGTCATCATCATCATCATCATCATCGTCGTCATCATCATCATCATCATCATCATCATCATCATCATCATCATCATCATCATCATCATCATCATCATCATCATCTTCATCATCATCATCATCATCATCATCATCATCATCATCATCATCATCATCATCATCATCATCATCATCATCATCATCATCATCATCATCATCATCATCATCATCATCATCATCATCATCATCATCATCATCATCATCATCATCATCATCATCATCATCATCATCATCATCATCATCATCATCATCATCATCATCATCATCATCATCATCATCATCATCATCATCATCATCATCATCGTCGTCGTCCTCATCCTCGTCGTCATCATCATCATCATCTTCATCATCATCGTCGTCATCATCGTCGTCCTCCTCATCGTCATCATCATCATCATCCTCATCATCCTCATCATCATTGTCGTCATCCTCGTCGTCATCATCATCCTCATCGTCGTCGTCATCATCGTCGTCATCATCGTCGTCATCATCATCGTCGTCATCATCATCATCCTCATCATCATCATCCTCATCATCATCATCATCATCATCATCATCATCATCATCATCATCATCACCATCATCATCATCATCATCATCATCATCATCATCATCATCATCATCATCATCATCATCATCATCATCATCATCATCATCATCATCATCATCATCGTCGTCATCCTCGTCGTCTTCATCATCGTCGTCGTCATCATCATCGTCGTCATCATCATCATCCTCATCATCATCATCATCATCATCATCATCATCATCATCATCATCATCATCATCGTCGTCCTCCTCATCGTTGTTGTCGTCGTCATCATCATCATCATCATCATCATCATCATCATCATCATCATCATCATCATCATCATCATCATCAGCATCAGCATCATCATCATCATCATCATCATCATCATCTGCATGGTTAGCTTCCAGAAACATAACATGCATGCTTTTTTCCATAACATTAGTCCTAAGATTATAGACTCTATATGTTTTAGATGATGAGGAGTAGCCAAGGAATATAGCAGAATCAGACTTAGCATCAAATTTTCCTAGGTTGTCTTTGTTATTTAAAACATAGCAAGCACACCCAAAAAACATGGAAATAAGATATGATAGGCTCTTTTGTTTCCAAAGTTCATATGGGTTTTCTCAAGGATCTTTCTAATGGTAACTCTGTTAATAATATAGCAGGCAGGGTTAACTACTTCTGCCCAAAAATATTTTTCAACTTCAGAGTCATTTAACATGGTCTTAGCCATTTCTTGCAGTGTTCTATTTTTCCTTTCAACAACTCCATTTTGTTGAGGAGTCCTTGGATAGGAGAAATTGTGTGACACACCATGTTCATCAAAAAATTCCTTGAAGGAAGAGTTTTCCAACTCTCCTCCATGGTCACTTCTTACTGCAATAATGTTACAACCAGCTTCATTTTGAACCTTTTTTAAAAAATGTATTAAACTCCTTGAAAGCATCATCTTTGTTTTTCAAAAATACCACCCATGTATACCTTGAGTAATCATCCACAATAACAAAGCCATATCTTTTTCCTACTAGACTAGCATGTTTTGTTGGGCCACATAAATACATGTGAAGAAGTTCTAGAGGTCTATGAGTAGATATCATGTGTAGAGTTTTGAAAGATGATTTTACATGTTTCCCTTGGATACATGCTTCACATGACTTATCTTTCTCATACTTGATCTTTGGAAGCCCTCTAACAAGGTTCAACTTAGACAACTTTGACATTGTTATGATGCTAACATGACCAAGTCTTCTATGCCATATCCATTTATCATCTTTACAAATGAGACATGTTTCATCAGGCAAATCATCAAGACATACACTATAAAGATTATTTGTTCTATGACTTTTAAAGACTTTTACCAGAACCTAAACTATTTATTTTGCATGCATCAGATTTAAAACATACTTCATTTCCAGCATCACACAATTGACTTACACTGAGAAGATTGTGTTTCAAGCCTTCAACATATTGAACATTTTGAACTTGAGCATAGTTTATTTTAGGCTAAAGTGCTCCTGGGGTCCCTTATCTTTATTTAAAGTAACGAATTAGTCCTTTATGTTTTTTTGTCCCAAATAAGTCCTTTATCTTTCAAATTTTTGACACATAAATCCTTTTCCGTTAACAGTGCTGATTTATGTGTCAAAAAAAAGATTTATGTGTTAAAAATTTGAAACATAAAGGACTGATTTGGGACAGAAAAGGATTTATGTGTCAAAAATTTAAAACATAAAGGACTGATTTGGGACAAAAAAAAGATAAAGGACCAAATCGTTACTTTAAATAAAGATAAAGGACCCCGGGAACACTTTAGCCTTTATTTTACCTATTGTACCTATACCTTTGATCCAGTCTTTGTCATCATTACCAAACATGACAAAACCTCCATCAAAGCTTTCCAAGGAGAGAAATTTATCTTTCTCCTCAGTCATGTGCCTTGAGCATCCACTGTCTAAGAACCACATCTTTTTTCTTGATGCTAAGAGGCACTCCTGCAATTGTAGTTAACAAAGATTTAGGTATCCATTGTCTTCCGGGTCCTTGTTGGTTAGTATGTTTCCAAAACCTGCCTTTTTGCTTTTTGTAACTGCTTGAAATGTAATGTCCAAGTTGTTTACAATATGAGCACTTTGGTTTTGGCTTTCTGTGATTTTCAGAAGCCTTTCTATGATAACTCCTAGCCTTCTCAGATGCAGTTGTGCACATATAAGCAACTCATGTGTCAGATGATTAACTTGCTCTTTCAAAGCTTTATTTTCACAAATGATTTCCAAATTTGGATCTTTAGACTCATTTGTGTAGCGACCGAAAAATCCGGGCGAGGATTCTTCGAAGGTTCCAAAATGAAGCCGCCACCAAAGTTTAGTTTAAGGGCAAACATTGGAAAATCCCTTTTGGAATGGATAAGGGTCTTTGAGACCAGATAAGGGTTCGGGAGTCAGTTATGCGTGGGGAAGGTGTTAGCACCCCACGACATCCTTCCTAAGGAAGGTTACCTGCTAATTAGTTGTAGGGAAAAAAATGTTAATTTTGAAAATGTTAATTTTTACCCTTTTATTGAAAGAAAAAAGACTTAATAAAAATTTTAGTTTTTTGTGCTTGACAGGAGTGAGCCCCTGCTCCTACGTATCTCCAGGTGCGATGGAGAAATCAAAGCTACGTAGTTCTTGGTTTAGAAAATGTTTGTTGGTTGGTGTTTTTTAATATAGGGGTTTTAGGATTGTGTGATTTGTGTTGAAGGACCACTGGGGGTCTGAAGGAGCGCTGGGGCTCTAAAGGGCCGTTGAGGGCTGAAGGAGCGCTGGGGCTCTGAAGGACCACAGTTCACTTATCCTAAAACGATGACTAACCCGGCCGTACGACCGACTTAATCCCCTACTTTGAAAATAAGATTTTTGATTTTTGAAATGAAAGAGATGTGTTTGTATTTTTTTTAATTTAGAAATTATTTATTTTAAATAGGGATTTTAGGACCTGGTCCGTAACGGTTCATTGGTGGTCCTAAAAAGCAGACTAACTCGACTGTACAGTCGACTTAATCCCCTATTTATATTTTTGAAAAACTAAAATAATTTGTGTATTTAAAAAATTAATGACGACACTAACAATTAATAAAGAGTAAAGTTAATAAATAAATAACTATACATATAAGTAAATAATAAATAATTATTTACATAGATAAATAAACAATATAAATAATAAATAAGTATGTACATAAATAAATAGTATACATAATAAATAAATATGTACAAAAATAAATAAATAAAATAAATAAATGCAAAACTAACCTCAAGCTGATCAATGCGATCAACGTCGAAACGGACCGAGCGATCTGACCATATCAACCGCGAACCAGACTCCTATCTGGTCCGTTTTCACCCAAAAATCGCCAAGTAAAGGACCTCAACGGCCATCCCAAAAATAACTAAAGACGGGCTTTTAATCTAATGGACTGCAAAAGCTAGCCCAAAAGAATTAAAGACAGGCTTTTAATCTAATGGACTGCAAATGCTAGCCCAAAAGATCACTTACCCCATCAATCACCCATGTCCATAGCCTTTGCATCTCCATCTCTTTTATAGCCAAAGGCTAGGTAGTTCTTGTTTCTCCCAAGCAATGTGGGACTAAAACAACATAGAAAAGCAATTTTCGTTTTTCTCAAACCAGCCTCCGTAAAAGTGTGATTTCGGATTTTTTAACCGTTGGATCATCTTTGTTTTTTGACACAAGGTTCGTGAGACATATATCTTCACTTTCACCGTTCGGCTCGTTGAAAAGAGGTCTGAGAAGAGAGAAATTGCATTTGGAAAGTAGCTAAAAACTAATCCCGTTTTTTCTCAAACCAGCCATATTGACAGTGCGATTCCGGATTCGTTAACCGTTGGATCACCGTTGTTTTTTGACACCAGGTTCATGAGACATCCATCTTCACTTTTACCGTTTGGATCATCGAAATGAGGTCTGAGGAGAGAGAAATTGCCTTTGCAAAAGTAGAAAAAACAACTCCCGTTGTTCTCAAACCAGCCACCGTACAAGTGCGATTCTAGATTCGTTAACCGTTGGATCGTTTTCGTTTTTTGCCAGAAGGTTTTTGAGACATTCATCTTCACTTTCACCGTTCGGATCGTCGAAATGATTTCCGAAGAGAGAGAAATCACCTTTGCAAAGTAGCTGCAGTTTTGGGTACTTGATTTATTTTTGTATTTTTGTAACTTTGGCATTCTTGGGCCAAGTCATGTACATGGACATTCTCCTTTTTTGTAATAATAATTTTTTATTGCACCCCCCCTTTTTTATTTTCTTTTGTAATTTGTATTATTTCTTATCTATTTTATTTTTATTTTCGTTTTTTTTAATTAAAGATATTGTAACAAGAAAAATAAATTAAATCTACTATGTAATTTTTTGTGTTAGCATATTTTTTTAATTTTTGTTTAACCACTAAAGAAAAGTAATAACAACGCAAAATTAGTAAATGAGCACGAAATGACCTATTCGAAGGTTTAAGAATCAAATATAACAAAAAACATTTTTTTGGATTTTTTTTAATTAGCCTGACAAAATTAGGGAATGACAATTTGCTACATCAGCTAATTTTAAACTTAGAAGCTTATGTTGCTCAGAGAGTTTGAAGTGAGATTGCTGTAAAGTGTGAATGGTTTTAGACATTCTTTCATTTTGAGCTCTCAGCTCCTCATTTTCACATTTTGATTCACGGAGTTGTTGTTTGAAAAGCATGCATTTTTGAGATACAATGTATGAATCATAAAGCAATATATCAAAAGATGATTTTATTTCTTTGCATGTATCACATCTAGAGAGTTCAGAGTCAGATACCACATCTTGAGTTGATCCTACCATGAGGCATAGATTTGCAGCTTGTCCTTCATTTTCTGAAGAGGAATCTTCTAAGTCATCCCCAGTTGCCATGAGTGCTTTCTTCTTTTTTGGGGATCTTCTGAATCCTTTCTTATTCAAGAGGGGACATTCTTGTCTCATATGACCAATTTTTCTGCACTCAAAGCAAGTGATTTTATGTTTGTTTGAATCACTGTTTGAAATCTCTCTTTTGCACTGAGGGAATGCTTTTCCTTTCTTCATGTTTGCAAACCACTTGTTTACCGTTTTTGAGATTAATGACCATTCTTCTCCTTCTGAACCTTCTTCACTTTCTTCATCATTTTCCTCATCAGTTTCCTGAGAGGACTTTAATGCTGCTCCTTTCCCTTTATTAGAAGATGAGTTTCCTATCTTCTGAGAGACTTTCAGAGCTATAGATTTGCTTTTCTTTGGGTGAAGTTCTTCTTTGATTACTTGCTCATGTACTTTCAATGAGCCAAGTAGTTCATCAATGTTTAGAGTAGATAGCGTCTAAGCTTCTTCAATGGTTGTCACCTTAGGGTCTCCTTGCCTTTGGTAGATTGTGAACACCAAATTTTAACCGGTATTTTCCATTTTATTATAAAAATCCCAAAAAATCGTTTGTGATGCATTACGAGAATTTCGTCATTTACGCGTGTCATTTTACTGCCTTTAGCGGTTTAATTTCATTTTATTATTAAGATTAATAAAACAAAACAATCAAAAGTTCTTATTTTAAAATAAAAAAAGAATGAATGGAGGGCAACCGTGATGTTGTTGTTGTTGTTGCCCAGTTTATAAAAAGTTTTATAAAGAGTTTTTTTTTTACAAACAAATTGCTATTTAAATCACAAACTGAAAGTAAAAGAAATATAATAACATAATACAATATCAACAAAGGGTGTTTCAAGACTAAAATAAAAAATAATATATGATAGCCCACAATGGGGGCTGTGCGTAGTTTCTTTCTCTTACAAATTGTAGAAAATATATTTTTAAGCATTACACGTGATAAAGACCAAAGGCAAGCTGTCTTAGCAAGAGGCTCTACACCATCAGCAGCTAGGTACTTGGCAGAGACAAACAATAGAAGACAAAATGCAGCAATATGAACAAGAGGAGGAATCCAAATAGTTGCAGCAATAGGCCTAGGCTTCAAAGCTGCAAATGGGGGGTCTTCTTTTCTCACATTTTTTTTCTCTGAACAAACACACACAAGAGGAAAGAGTCAAGCAGCCTGGTATTAGTCAAAGGAGTCTAAATCTGTGAATGCAACAGAGACTTGGGTGAAGAAATTTTCTGCAGGGAAAGGTTTAAGCATCAAAACATGATTTTTTTTTGAGAAAATACATAATCAGAGTTTTAAAAAAGAAATTTACCTTTCAGTGCATCTATCTATACAGGTTTGGCTATAAATACAGCTTCAAAATAGTGTGAAGAAAAAATAGAAGGAAAAATTCAAAAAATCACAGAACATATTAGTGGTTTCATATTGAAACTCTACTCTTTTAAACTTTGCAAGAAAAAATCAAAAGAGAAGAGACGAGGTGATAACAATGCAGTAGCAGTAAAATAGAGCAAGGATCCTTCTTTTTCTCTAGTGTGAAAATCAGAGTAACTGTCTTAGGACGGATGTATTAGGGGTGTTGTGGAATTAAATTTTCGCCCTTCCCTATGCATAATCGACTCCCAAATCCAACCTAGTTTACACAAACCAAATACCTTTTGAAAGTGGTTTTTCCCAATTTTCCCTATTAAATAAATTGGGTGGCGACTCCTAAAATTACCATATTTGAGCCGTCCGCGTCGAGATCCCGGTCACGACAGATGGCGACTCCGCTGGGGACAGGTGAGAGTCAAGCCTGTTATATTTGGTTGTGCAAATGATTATAAGGTCTGTCCATTTGTTTACCCCTCTTTACTTTTATTTATTTCTTTATCCTTTTTTGTGTGTATATATTTATTTTATATTATGCTTGTTCGGGAGTCAACCAAGAGGTCCAATTAGCAATTCCAGGGGGTGCGATTAGCGATGAGATATGGATCAGCCCAATCAATCCAGCCCATATCCACAACATGCAAGCCCAACATGCTTGGAGGGTCCAGATCGCCTCCACTGATCCGACGATCCACAACAAACAGCAATTTCCTATAAATTCCGGCTCGCATAGCCATTCACGAGGTACACACTCTTCACTTGCAAATTCACTACCTTATTCTCATACTGACTTGAGCGTCGGAGTGGCTTTGCAGGTACCCCCCCGGGCGCTCACTGACCTCCTGCCAGGGCAGCAAGAGACCTACCAACAGCAGCCTACCAAAATACTGCTAGGTACATAACATTGGTGACCACAGTGGGAGATTTCTATCTTTCACATCATCACTACTCGAACTTTTCTCTTGCTGCTCCATGGCTCCCTGAGGCAGACCCAGGGTTAGAGTATTGCCATACCCGCACCCCGACCAGAGGGCAACGTCGTAACCCTACCTGACGAGGGTACCAGTCAGCCTGCCTAGCCTTCGAATGTGAGTCAGCTTTTGGATCTCCGGGCCAATCGCACTCAAGCTATGCTGCATCAGGAAGACCAGCAGAGTGCTAAGGACATGCCCAACCCAGTGCCGGTGAAGAGAAACCAGCACCCATGAGGGCGCCTGGCTAGGAAGCAACCACCGCTAATGAGGGCGCCATGGCAACATCAGGCAGCGCCCATGAGGGCGCTTGGTAGGGCTCCATGGCAACATCAGAAAGCGCCCATGAGGGCGCCTGGCACCCATGTGGGCACCTGGCAGGGCGCCATGGCAACATCAGGCAGCGCCCATGATGGCGCCTGGTAGGGGAACCCTTCCTCCAACAACGGTGACACCGAAGACACCACCGGGGATCGCCATCGAGGAGATCCCCCGACCGACGCAGGTCAAGAAACCGGGTCGACACCCACCGCAGGCGCCATCGAGGATCGCCATCGAGGAGAACCCCCGACCGACGCAGGCATCAAAAGTACATGGAGTCTGAAGAAGACAACATGACCTACCAAGAGGAGGCCAAGGTTGGCAGCATGAAGGCTGATCTGACTTGTTATGGGCACAGTACTAGCAAATGTAGCACCCCCAAGTGATGACATTGAAGAAGGGAAACTCGCCCAATACGTGAATGAAGAAGAGGATGAAACTCGCGACTCCGAATAAGGAGCAGAGCATCAGGACTCGGGCCTAAGGCTAGGCCTAGGTATGAATTTTGTTGTTTGAGCACAAAAGCAGAATATCAAGAAAGAAAAAAGGTCCAACTCCATAGTCAGGAGTGGAGCGAGACAAGTCTGAGACCCAACATACCATGCAGGGAGGGACTGCCTGGATCGTAGGGGGCAACCTCAACATTAGCTCAAAGCCAAGTTCATCTCTCCAAGTAGGGGAGTCAAGGGTATCATGGCGCGCTCGTCCAAGCAACCAAGGTCACGACACCCACCTAGCGGGGATCCAAGGCATGGCACTATAGAGGATGCCTTACACGTGGCACCCAGGAGGGCGCCCAGCACCAAGGCACAAAAAGAAAACAAGGCTTGGCACCATAGAAGGCGCTCAGCACCATAGAAGGCCTATGAGGGCGCCATCAACAGCAAGGCACCCATGAGGGCTCCAAATCTTGTTACGGAAGCAGCCAGTGCGTTCACTCCCATCCTACTCCAAATTCGATTCTCTTTCCATTGAACCCATTTTCAGTTTCTGATTCTCCCTCTAACTCTCAATTCCATTTTCGTTCCTTGAAGCTCCAAGTGTAAATGCATGTGAGTTTTGGAATGAGTTTGTCTTGCATGTTTCTGTTTTGACGCTCAAGAGGAAGTGTTGGTGTTGATTTTCGATTTGGAGGGGAGAGTCAGTCACTAACTTGAAGATTTGCTGCTGCTTCAAACGGTTCAGTAGAGCTAGTTGCTGTTTCGGTATTGTTGGTTCCCGTTGAAATGAAATGATTTGTATACTATCTGAAATATCTGGAATTTTCTGAGTTTCAGGAGTGATTGACATTAGGAATCGAATTGGGCGGAAACGGAGAGCGAAAATGAGAAATATGGTAACAGACACAGGTCGCACGGACCGTGCGCCCCTGGGCACGGATCGCGCACCTGCATCGGGTTGGATTAATTGGAAATAAAACGGGACGCACGGGTTGTGCGCCCCTGGGCACGGACCGTGCGCCCTCTTCGGTTTGGTTGTGTGATTTTGGTAAATCACGCACGGGTCGTGCGCCCCTGGGCACGGACCATGCATGAGCTTCTGTTACCGATCCCCGATTTCTCATTTCGACGCTCCTTTTGATCCCGAACCTTTTCTAATCTCTTTCTCAATCATTTAAAAAGGAACTGCCTTACTGAAAACCTTATTTTGAACTTGTTCATATCATGATTTTAGAAAAGAGCTTTGAAAGCCTATTTGATCGAAAAACCGAAACCGTAGTACGCGTGTGGGTACACCGACTGATGGATTGACTAAATATATATAACTATATATGTCATTGTGTATGATTATAACGCATGTCTAACTATTGAATTCATCTAAACGGGTTATAGATCGATATGGATATAAATTATCTAATGAGCTTATGTGATTGATCCTTTGGTGATCAAAATCAAAAAGAAGATATAAATTATCTAATGAGCTTATGTGATTGATCCTTTGGTGATCAAAATCAAAAAGAAGATATAAATTATCTAACTCTCGAGAATTGATACGTATTGTCATATGTATCGCGTTGGGTGACGATCCGACAAGTAGCATACTAGGGAGGGTAGTCATGACCCCTTACCTAGGCCCTGAATGTGTTTTGGCGTGGTCAACTCACGGGTTACCGGGATTAGCACTGGATTGCAGTCGGTTTTTGTGAAGTTGAACACACGATTACCGGGATTAGCACTGGATTGCAGTCGGTTCGTGTTAAATAATTCACGAAGTTCTTGGCATTTCGATTACAGCTTATGATAGCTAATCATCTATATTTGATGACGGTTTAATAAATTGAACCGAGTGTCGGTGAGGGGGTATGGTAGGACTCACTGAGATAATGTTATCTCACCCAATCCATATTTGTTGTTTTTTTCAGAGAAGCAGGGAAAAAGGAAGACTATTGTGCACGAGTAGTTGGTATACTCTGGGAGGTGCTGAAGACTTAGTCATATTTATCCTTTGTTCTTTTGTTGTTCTATTCAGTTGTATAAACTTGTATTGGTTATGAGTTTTACGAACCGCTTTATGTTTGTTTGGTATTTGGACCTGGATATTGTATTCCGCTCGGTATGGAACCGATGAACTTCTATTTTATGAAGTAATGTTATTTCCGGCTATGTGTTTATTTGGGAAAAAGTTTGTATGTCCAATACTGAAACAGGAACTGTGTCCTCTGAACTTCCGCATCTGCGGATCTTCGGTGTCTCTACACGTTAGAAATACCTGGGTGTTACAGATTCGAAAACCCATTTGACCCCATTCCCACCTCATGATCCCTTAAGTTTTGGTCCCCAATCCAGTGATTGCCTCAAATAATAATTCTCAAAGCCATTTGGTGCGTAGTATCAATGATGAGCCCGTGAACGAATGTCAATTTTGAAAGGTCCAATTCCCCCCCCCCCAAAAAAGTAAAAACAAACAAAAAAAAAGTAAAAGAAAAAGAGAGCAAAGAGTTTGTGAAAGAGTGGTTTTAACCATGCGCTGATGTTGTTTCAAAATTAACGTTTTGAAAATCAAGAATCATTGATTCGAAATGATGAGTGGCATTCTTACTTCTACCCTAAACAGAAAAAGAATACTATTCCCCTTGATGTCCCCTTTGAGCCTGAAATTTCCTTTCATTTGACCCTGGAAAATGATTGACACCACACTGGAATTTAGTGCATTAAGATTATCATATGAATTCCCAAGGTAGAAGATTGGTGAGATAAATATCAGGGGCAATGGAGGAAATGAAGGACAAAATTCAAAAATGAAAGGTAAAGAAAAAGTTGGGGATGAACCAATGATGGCGAAGAAAAAGAAAAAATGAGTCATAAATGAAGTGGAGACAAAGGAGCAAACGAAGAAAGAAAAATGGAAAAAGCCAAAAATGAAGAAAAAAAATCAAGAAGGAGAATGGGTGGGTATTACAAAAAAAAAGTGATATACTTTGAATACAACAGAGATGAATGCACTAAGGACCCTTGATCCTTTTAACCCATAAACCATTTTTTTAGCCTTTAAATCGCCCTTGATCCTGTTAGCCCATGGACATTTTTTGATCTTTTAAATCCCTCTTGATCCATTTAGCCTATAAACTTTTTAAGCCTATAAAGCATTTTTTTAGCCTCCATAACCCATAAAACGATTTCTTGAGCCTTCTAACCTTTTTGGATCTTAACCCATAACCCATTGCCACGTTACAAGCCTCCAAAAGTCCACTCTGATTGATAAATGATTGCTTCCATTTTCATAATGTTAATTTTGAGATAAATCATTTATTTGCTATCAAATATTCTTTGCTCTAAAAAAATGAACATAAAAAAAAAATGAATAAAGAATGAGGCCCGCTAGACTGAAAACCTGCAAGGGCAGTCTAGGCAAAAATTAGGGTAAAAAAAAGGAATGAAGCCCGCTAGGCTGAAAACCCGCAAAGGCAGTCTAGGCAAAAATTAGGGCACAAAAGGGGAAACAGACTTACCTTTGAAGAATTTGTCCACATGGGAAACTTTTGTGTTTGACATCCTCGCTCACTAGCGTAATCTCTTCCTTTCATGTCTGACATGATGAGACATTGGGGGCAATTTTTGTAGTTTGAGGTAACCTTGGGAGTCTCGAGAAATCCCACTCTGAGCCAACAAAATGTTTGCACAACCCTTCAAGAATTGAACTTTTCTTCCTATACCAACTTAGTCTTCTCTCAGGGCAATTCCTTTCACCAACACTGGGGCAAGCATTTGGCAAGACGTTCATGAGTCAAACATTGCGTGCTATGCTAGTATAGTCTCATCCCAGGGGCAATGCCGTACACCAATTTTGGGGCAAAAGTTTTGTATAACCCTTTAATGAGTCCAACTTCGCTTGTTACACCAGCGTAATCTTCTCTCGGGGCAATGTCTTTTTAGTAAACTGGGGTGTAACATCCGCAAAATAATTAATAGAATTATTTGGATATTAACCCAATTAAATTAATTTAGTACTCGACTGGTAAATTTATCGAGTGCTAAAATTATTTATTTGTTGTCATCGGATCGTTAACCGGATAATACGGACCAAGGAAGTTTTGGAATCGAAATAGGAGATTTCGATCAATATGGTAATTTGACCGCGTTACAACAAATTAATTAAATAAATAAATATAAGTGTGTGTGTGTGTGTGTTAATAAGAAAGGAAAGAAAAGAATTAAGAAAGAAAGAGAGAAAGAATACGAGAGAGAGTTACAGAGGAGAAAAAGAGAGAAAAGGAGAGAAAAGAAGAGAGAGTGGCGTGAGGGAGAAGAGAAGAGGGAGAGAGAAGACTTCACCGAAACGACTTCCGTCCAACACGAAAAATGTTCAGCGCTACTTCCTCTTCGATTTGGTACCAATTTCGTGACGATCAGCTCACTCTCTCTCACTTGGCCATTTTTGTGTTTTGGAGGTTTTGCGGGAAATCCGATTTTGGATTGGATTTGAAGGTTTAAGTTCGGTTAGGAACGAACCCAAGGTGGATTACTCGAGTATTAGAGTTCGATTGGTTGATTGGGAGCTAGTTGGGTGAGTTAGGTTGAAAAATCAAAATGTTTGGGGTTATGTGTGAATAGTGTCATGGAGGTTAGAGGAGGAAGATGATGAATAGTGTCCGTGGAGAATTCCGGGGAAATCGGTATTTCGGTCAAAATGAGGTTTCGCGATCGAGTGGAAAGCTTTGGAAGCGGATTGGATGTCGCCGGAGCGGGGAACGTTCGTGTGGCTACTCGGTGAATTCGGGTCGATCGTGGTTCACGCTTCAAGGGTGAGTTTTACTCACGCTTAGGATTTTATGTTTCGAATTAATTAATTAATTGTTTTACCGCTTTCGCTGGACTGGAATATTATTTGATAATCGAGTTTGAGAGATTTTGGGTTGAAAACCGATAATTGGAAAATATGTCGCGTTTTGATACAATTCGTTTAAAATGAGTTTTTGATTGATTGTGTGACTTTGATTGAGACTGTTTTTATAGTTGTCAAAACTGTTTTCAACCGGAACAAGAATCGGAATTGAGCGGAATAGCGAATTTCGCAAGAAAACGGAAAACCTGCAATTTTCTGCAGAGGGTCGCGTCGCGACCCGTCCCTTTCGCGTCGCGACCTGGCCCAGTTTTGTCACGCAAAAAGTTTCTGTTGTTTTTCGCGTCGCGACGGTAGCAGTTCGCGTCGCGACGCTTTGCAGATTTTCAACAGTTTTTCACTGTTTTTGTTTTCGCGATATCTTTTGATCCGGGAACCCGATTGAGGTGTTCTAAAATGTGTTGGAAAGCTTATTCAGAGGCCTAACTGAATATTCTATTTTTAAGGCAAAATGAACTGTTTTTGATATTGAAAATTATGTTGAAAAGTGTCGAGTTAGTATGCGAGAGCGAATGTGGACTTAATGTTTTTATCGAAAAGAAAGCGGACTATGAGTCCTATGTGATATTGTATAAATGACGCGGGATGATTGTTAAATCATCTAAACCGGTCTATGATTCACGATATATAAATTATATCGAATATAGGAGTTAGCCCAAATGCGGGTGGATATATATATATATATATATATATATATATATATATATATATATATATATACTAGATCGAGTTTGGGTGACGACCCATGAGGTTGACATACTAGGCGGGGAAGTCATGATCCCTTACCCTAGGCCCGTAAGCCATTAGGGAAAGTACTATTGGTAAAGGGGTTCACCGGGATTACCAAAGCTGGGGTCGGTGTTATGTCACAGTTATAGAACAGTTCACCGGGATTACCAAAGCTGGGGTCGGTGCTGTAATAAAGTTATGAAGCGGGTTACCGGGATTACCAAAGCTGGGGCCGGTACCGTGTTAAAATTAGAAAGAATGGTCACCGGGATTACCAAAGCTGGGGTCGGTGTCATTCTAAAGATATCAATGGTATGGTTACCGGGATTACCAAAGCTGGGGCTGGTATCATACTATGTTGACTAGTACGAGTCACCGAGATTACCAAAGCTGGGGTCGGTGTCGTGCTAAATTAAAAGAATGTAATTTATAAATTAAACTTCGAGATAGAAGATTTCATAACTGGACCGCGAGTGTTAGTAGGGGTCTCGGTAGAACTCACTGAGATTGTATCTCACTGTTTAAATGTTGTTGTTTTACAGAGAAACAGGGAAGGAAAGGACCACAGAGGTACGAGTAGGTTGAGCTCGGACGGGTTGCAGATGACTTAGCTATTATGCTTAAGTTTATATTTCCTTTGTTGTCTTTGTACTACAACTCTATGTATTGGTATTATAATTTTATTCCGCTTTCTTGTACGATATTGAGCACTATAGTTTGCTGAAGTTCTGGTCTGAGAACCTGTTCGATCTTATTTGTATTTAAGACTGTTTTGTTGTTATCCAGCGAGAACTATATTGTAGTGTTCATTATCTATGCAGGAATTTTATATCTCTGATTATTATATGATGGTACACTTGGGTATTTTTACTCGTTACAGTTGGTATCAGAGCAGTTCGACCTAGTCGGACTTAGTTTAGGGTCGAGTCGATTCCTTGCTAGTCCTTTTTGTAATTACACTTGTGATGCTAAGAGACATTGAGCCTGATCAACTTAATACTTAGTGCATCATAAGCGGAATTATGACAGGATGATCAAGATGCAATCCTCGACCACAATCGGAATCTTCAACCGGTGCATCCTCAGGAAAGGCGACATGACGGTGGGAGAATACACCGCTAAGTTTGAGAAGTTGTCTCAGTTTTACCAAGTGGTAAATAAGCTTTGGATGACGAACGGAGAATGCAGAAGTATAAGACGAGCATAAATGCTTTTATGATTTATGGTCTCAGTTCTTATACTGCTACCAATTATGTTGCCTTGGTGCAATCATCCTATGTCGCCGAGGATGATCTCATAGGAAATATGGGAAAGGAAAGAAGGTAGTTTAATTATCAACTCCGAATGCAAAGTCCTAAGATAATTTCATCAAAGGAAAAGCAGATGCAATTCTTTGATTCTTCAGAGGTCAAGATGTTCTAACTGTGGAAAGCCTCACAGCGGTGATTGCAAGCGAAGATCTAATCGGTGCTATTATAGAAATGTAGTGGGTCACTATGGTAAAGAGTGCCCCGTAAGGAAAAGTTCCAAGGAGTCACAAGCAGCTCCAAGGCCAGGACGAGTCAACACTTTGGATGCTCAGACAGTTACAACCGCTGATCGGGTACTGAGGGGTATGGGATCTCCTTTCAATAACTCCGTCAGTATATTATATGATTCGGGTGCAACCTATTGCTGTATATCCCGATCGCATGTGAGTCGGTTGGGATCAGCCTTATCATCGCTATCCGAGCCGATAACTATTTTAACTGCTGCTAAGGGTCGTGTCCAGACCTAATCCTTGTATAGAATTGTCTACGTGTTATAGGAGACAGAAATTTCGTAGAAGGATTATTTGTTTGCCTATGAGAAGTGTGGACACCATTTTGGGTATGAATTGGATGACTGCAAATCATGTTGCAATCGACTGTGTTAATCAACTATTAGTTTCTCTTCAGAATCAGTTGAATTGTCTAAGACAAATTCTGAAGCGGTTTCTAGTTCACCTTAGACGGTCAATCTTCATTCCAAGGTGCGGGAGCACATGTTAGTATGTTATCTGCATCCACTGAAACTAGTTTAGATTTGGCGAACATTCAGGTTGTGAATGACTTCCTGGATGTCTTCACAATGAAGTTTCTTCTGTACATCCAGAGCGAGAGGTGGAGTTTTCTATAGAATTGATTCCGGTACAGGATCAATATCTATTGTTTCTTCTTGAAAGTTTCTTGAGAATTAAAGGAAATGGAGTCTCAACTTGAAGAGTCGATGTCAAAGAAATTCATTCGACCGAGTGCTTCTCCAAGGAGTGCTCTGGTGTGATTAGTCAAAAGGAAAGTTAGTAGCATGAGATTGTACATCGGTTATCGACAACTTAACAAAGTGACGATCAAGAAGAAATATCCTTTTCTAAGGATACACGAATTGCTGGATCAACTTCGAGGTTCCCTTCGGTTTGACTAATGCTCCGGCAGTATTCATGGATTACATGAACCGAGTTTTCATACGTATCAGGATCAGTTTGAAGTCGTTTTCATCGATGGTATCTTGATGTGCTCGAAGACCATTGAGGAGCATGTCCAACATCTCCTCATTGTTCTGAGTGCACTCCGAGAAAAGAAGTTGTACGCGAAACCTCAGGAGTGTGATTTTTGGGTGTCAGAGGTAAAGTCTTTGGGACATGTGATTTTCCCAAGACGGGAGTTTCTGTAGATCCCAGTAAGAAGGAAGCGGTGTTGAATGGGAGTGACCAACATCAGTCGCAGAGATCGAAAGTTTCTGGGTCTAGCCGGTTACTATAAGAGATTTGTTCAAGGGTTCTCACAGTTAGTTTTTCCACTTACTCGGTTAACTCGTAAGGGTCATCCGTTTACGTGGGATGCCGATTGTGAAGATCGTTTTCAAGAGTTGAAGATTTTGACTTCTGCTCCAACCCTGATTCTTCCAGATCCGTTTTTGGGATTCCAAAGTTACAGCGACGCTTCAGGGAAGGGTCAAGGATGTGTTCTCATGCAGAATCATCAAGTGGTAGCTTATGCGTCCAGACAGTTGAAGGATCCATGAGGAGAATTATCCAACTTATGATTTGGAGCTGACAGCTATTGTGTATGCATCGAAGATTTGGAGACATTACTTGTATGGGTCTCGTTTAGAAATCTTTAGTGGTCACAAGAGTTTAAGGTATCTGTTTGATCAGAAAGAACTGAATAGCAGGCAGAGAAGTGTGTAGAATTTCTGAAGGATTATGACTTCGGGTTGAAGTATCATCCAGGAAATTCCAATGTTGTAGCTGATGCGAGTAGTAGGAAATCGCTCCACACGGCAGAATTATGATGCATTAGATGGAATTATTAGAGTCTGATAGAGACTTAAATCTGAATTCAAGATCGAGAGGAACCTGTTAGTGTTGAGCCATATGAGGATCTCTAGTTCCCTAAGGGATTCTAAACGCTTAGCACAGGAAGTTGATGTGAAGCTACAATCACAAAAGGTATTTCCAGATTTTACTATGGATAGTGATGGAGTCAGTTGTTTCAACGGTAGAATCTGTGCGGCCGACGATTAGAACAATAAAAGGCAAGTGTTAGAGGAAGCACACCGAAGTTTATATTCTGTTCCAGGGTGTACAGAATATAAAGCAGATGTATTAGTGGCGAGGTATTAGTTTGTTAACCTCTCCTTGTGAAGGTTAACAAGGAGATAGTATTATGTGATTCCGTTTGACAAGTCGAACGTGAATACGAATATGTAAGTGGGGTAACTGCTGACTGTTTTACACATTGCGAATAAGCACCAAAGGACTAATTGATGGATCTGCTGCAAGGGACTGAACTTTCCAAAGTGAAGTTTGGCGTGCGGTATGGTAGTTTTGAAAAAAAAAAATCATTTTTGTGAAAACCTGCATGCTAAAGTTAATTTTGGGAACGAATTAAGAGGCTAATAGAATATGATTGAGGAGGAAAATCCTAGGAGGATTACTTAGGTTGAGGGGAAGCTCTCAACGCTATTGACTAATTCGGAAGGAGCTCTGAGTTCTGTTTGATAGTTGTTTGGAGAACAACCGAGGTGATTTTCATTACGTTCAATTTATTTGTTATCTCAAAATCTTGGTGGTGAGTCGAGAAGTTTCACAAGTGACTTTTTCGTCACATTGTTGGTATGTACGAGAACCGTTAAGGATATTAGAAGATTTGTTGAGAAAGTGTTTACACCTTTCGAGGAAATCGTGTTTGTTTTTACATCTACCGAGGAGCACTTTGATTTGGATTAATCAAAGTTGGGGAGCAAGTGAGGAATGAAGCTTAGGAAGTGTTTTCGAACGCGGTGCCAAGCCTATGTAGGCGAATGATGAGTTTCTCGTGTAGATTCGTAACGAGAAAGTTAATATCAAGTTAGTAGTGGATCATACTTGGAGATTGATGTGCCAACTTGGGAAGATTTTCTACACTCATTTCGTTAATTCAAGATTGTGTTCCAGCAACTTAAGACCTTTCTGAGAATGTCGATTCTCGGTTAGTCGGATGAAAGACTTAACGAAATTTTGAGGACAAAATTCTTTCAAGTTGGGGAGAATGTAACATCCGCAAAATAATTAATAGAATTATTTGGATATTAACCCAATTAAATTAATTTAGTACTCGACTGGTAAATTTATCGAGTGCTAAAATTATTTATTTGTTGTCATCGGATCGTTAACCGGATAATACGGACCAAGGAAGTTTTGGAATCGAAATAGGAGATTTCGATCAATATGGTAATTTGACCGCGTTACAACAAATTAATTAAATAAATAAATATAAGTGTGTGTGTGTGTGTGTTAATAAGAAAGGAAAGAAAAGAATTAAGAAAGAAAGAGAGAAAGAATACGAGAGAGAGTTACAGAGGAGAAAAAGAGAGAAAATGAGAGAAAAGAAGAGAGAGTGGCGTGAGGGAGAAGAGAAGAGGGAGAGAGAAGACTTCACCGAAACGACTTCCGTCCAACACGAAAAATGTTCAGCGCTACTTCCTCTTCGATTTGGTACCAATTTCGTGACGATCAGCTCACTCTCTCTCACTTGGCCATTTTTGTGTTTTGGAGGTTTTGCGAGAAATCCGATTTTGGGTTGGATTTGAAGGTTTAAGTTCGGTTAGGAACGAACCCAAGGTGGATTACTCGAGTATTAGAGTTCGATTGGTTGATTGGGAGCTAGTTGGGTGAGTTAGGTTGAAAAATCAAAATGTTTGGGGTTATGTGTGAATAGTGTCATGGAGGTTAGAGGAGGAAGATGATGAATAGTGTCCGTGGAGAATTCCGGGGAAATCGGTATTTCGGTCAAAATGAGGTTTCGCGATCGAGTGGAAAGCTTTGGAAGCGGATTGGATGTCGCCGGAGCGGGGAACGTTCGTGTGGCTACTCGGTGAATTCGGGTCGATCGTGGTTCACGCTTCAAGGGTGAGTTTTACTCACGCTTAGGATTTTATGTTTCGAATTAATTAATTAATTGTTTTACCGCTTTCGCTGGACTGGAATATTATTTGATAATCGAGTTTGAGAGATTTTGGGTTGAAAACCGATAATTGGAAAATATGTCGCGTTTTGATACAATTCGTTTAAAATGAGTTTTTGATTGATTGTGTGACTTTGATTGAGACTGTTTTTATAGTTGTCAAAACTGTTTTCAACCGGAACAAGAATCGGAATTGAGCGGAATAGCGAATTTCGCAAGAAAACGGAAAACCTGCAATTTTCTGCAGAGGGTCGCGTCGCGACCCGTCCCTTTCGCGTCGCGACCTGGCCCAGTTTTGTCACGCAAAAAGTTTCTGTTGTTTTTCGCGTCGCGACGGTAGCAGTTCGCGTCGCGACGCTTTGCAGATTTTCAACAGTTTTTCACTGTTTTTGTTTTCGCGATATCTTTTGATCCGGGAACCCGATTGAGGTGTTCTAAAATGCGTTGGAAAGCTTATTCAGAGGCCTAACTGAATATTCTATTTTTAAGGCAAAATGAACTGTTTTTGATATTGAAAATTATGTTGAAAAGTGTCGAGTTAGTATGCGAGAGCGAATGTGGACTTAATGTTTTTATCGAAAAGAAAGCGGACTATGAGTACTATGTGATATTGTATAAATGACGCGGGATGATTGTTAAATCATCTAAACCGGTCTATGATTCACGATATATAAATTATATCGAATATAGGAGTTAGCCCAAATGCGGGTGGATATATATATATATATATATATATATATATATATATATATATATATATATATATATATATATATACTAGATAGAGTTTGGGTGACGACCCATGAGGTTGACATACTAGGCGGGGAAGTCATGATCCCTTACCCTAGGCCCGTAAGCCATTAGGGAAAGTACTATTGGTAAAGGGGTTCACCGGGATTACCAAAGCTGGGGTCGGTGTTATGTCACAGTTATAGAACAGTTCACCGGGATTACCAAAGCTGGGGTCGGTGCTGTAATAAAGTTATGAAGCGGGTTACCGGGATTACCAAAGCTGGGGCCGGTACCGTGTTAAAATTAGAAAGAATGGTCACCGGGATTACCAAAGCTGGGGTCGGTGTCATTCTAAAGATATCAATGGTATGGTTACCGGGATTACCAAAGCTGGGGCTGGTATCATACTATGTTGACTAGTACGAGTCACCGAGATTACCAAAGCTGGGGTCGGTGTCGTGCTAAATTAAAAGAATGTAATTTATAAATTAAACTCCGAGATAAAAGATTTCATAACTGGACCGCGAGTGTTAGTAGGGGTCTCGGTAGAACTCACTGAGATTGTATCTCACTGTTTAAATGTTGTTGTTTTACAGAGAAACAGGGAAGGAAAGGACCACAGAGGTACGAGTAGGTTGAGCTCGGACGGGTTGCAGATGACTTAGCTATTATGCTTAAGTTTATATTTCCTTTGTTGTCTTTGTACTACAACTCTCTGTATTGGTATTATAATTTTATTCCGCTTTCTTGTACGATATTGAGCACTATAGTTTGCTGAAGGTTCTGGTCTGAGAACCTGTTCGGTCTTATTTGTATTTAAGACTGTTTTGTTGTTATCCAGCGAGAACTATATTGTAGTGTTCAGTATCTACGCAGGAATTTTATATCTCTGATTATTATATGATGGTACACTTGGGTATTTTTACTCGATAAAAATACCGGGGTGTTACATGGGGCATCAAACTATGTTTGACACACCAGTGTAGTCTTTTCTTATGGCCATGCTTTTTACCAACACGAGGGCAAAAAAAATTGCAAGACCCTCCATGAGTCGAACTTTGCTTTCTACACCAGTGTCGTTTTCTCTTTGAGGATACCATTTGCCACCTAAGGGAAAATCTTTTGCAAAACCCTTCATAAGTCCAACTTTGGTTGCTGCACCAAGTAGTCATTCCTTTTGTGTAACACCCCGGCATATATTTATTTGATAAAAACACCCGAGTGCACAACAATAAACATCAGAGATAAAAATTCCTGCTTAGACACTGAATACCACAATAAAATTTTTGCTGAAATATAACTTAACCGTCTTATACACAAATAAGACCATACGGTACTCAGACCATAACCTGTCAGCAACTATGGTAGTCAGAGTCATACAAGAAAGCGGAATGAAAATAAACAAAACACTAATGCCATAGTGCTATGATACAGGGACAATAGAAGGAAAATAAACTTAAGCATAAGACTAAGTCATCCTCCATCACCCGGGGCCACCTACTCGTGCCTCTGAGGTTTCTTCTGTCCCTGCTTATCTGTAAAACAACAACATTTAAACAGTGAGATACAATCTCAGTGAGTTCTACCGAGACCCCTACTAGCACTCTCGTTTCAGTTATGAAATTCATTTGTTAACCCAACACGGCATCGACTGCGCGAACGCTAACTCCCGATGAACTGTATCATTTTACACATAGCATTTCACCGACTGCCCCAAGACTAAATCCCGGCGAATCTGCTATAACTCAGTGTGTCACCGACTGCCCCAAGACTAAATCCCGGCGAACACACTACAAAACAACAGTAACGTACCACCGACTGCCCCAAGACTAAATCCCGGCGGACGTTACTCAATACTCTTTGACACACCGCCGACTGCCCCAACAGTAAATCCCGGCGAACCCCTATCCAATAACAGTTCCGCTATTGGCCTCAGAGCCTAGGGTAGGGGATCATGACTGCCCCTCCTAGTATGTCAACATGGGTCGTCACCCAAACTCGATATAATATATATATATATCTACAATCATATGAACATTTAGTTCATTCACCTCAAATAACCAGTAGAACACTTAACCCACGCTTTTATAAAACCAAGTTCACACTCGCACTCTAATTTACCTCTTTTCGACACAATTTACAACTTCGAAAACAGTTTATTTTGCCTTAAAACTAGAATATTCAGTTAGGCCTCTGAATAAGCTTTTCAACGCATCTTAGAACACCTCAATTGGGTTCCCGTATCAAAAGATATCGCGAAAACAAAATCAGTGAAAAACTGTTGAAAATCTGCAAAGCGTCGCGACGCGAACTGCTACCGTCGCGACGCGAAAAACGACAGAAACATTTTGCGTGGCACTACTGCACTGGGTCGCGACGCGATGCCCTGCGGGTCGCGACGCGATGGGGGTTTGTGTGGTGCAGATTTTGCGATTTTCGCGAAATCCGCTATTCCACTCAATTCCGATTTTAGTTCCGATCGAAAACAGATTTGACAACCAATATAATAGACCCAATACAAACCACACAATCAATCAATCCAATCAAAAACATAATTAAAACAGATTTTTAATCCAAAACGCTATTTTTCGAATAACGGTTTTTGACTCAAAATTTCTCGGAACCAATGAACGCACAAATTATACCAAAACGGAATAAACCTAAACGTGAGTAATACTCACCCTTGAAGCGAGAGTCGTTGCCGAGCCGAAATCACCGAGACACGAAAAATCCCCAATCGAACCCTAGGATCTCCAATCCGCTCCAAACTTCGAATTTAGCTTCAATCCGCTTACAACCGTTGTTGGGCTTGCTGCTAGACATGATTCAACCATCAAAATCAACCCAAACTCGGATCACTATTCATCATCCCTCTCAAATCCGAAATCAAGAGAAAAGGGGGGAAATAAGGGTATGAGCTTACCTAGCTTGAGGAAATGGAAGGAGAAACAAGGATGATGATGAGGATGGAACTTTGGGATGATGGGTGATCTTCTTCTTCTTCCTTTCTCTTCTCCTTTCCTCTTCTTCTTTCTCTTCTTTTCTTTCTCTTTTCTTTCTCTCTTTTCTCTTCTTTTCTTCTTCTGCTTCACGTTTCTTTCCTTCTTTTCTTTTATTCTTTCCTTTATTTCAACACACACACACACATAATTAATTAATAATTAAGTGGTAGCGTGGTCCAATTACCGTATTGATCTTAATCCCTTATTTCGATTTCGAAACTTCCTTGACCCGTATTTTCGGGTTAACGATCTAATGTCATTCAATGAATAATTTTAGTACTCAGTAAATTTACCAGTCGAGCACTAAATTATTCCTACTGGGTTAACATTCAAATAATTCGCCTAATTATTTTGAGGATGTTACATTCTCCCTCACTTAAAAGAATTTTTTCCTCAAAATTAAACACAACGTACCTCAAGAAAACAAATACGGATACTGAGTCCGCATGTCATCCTCCAACTCCCATGTAGCTTCTTCGAGGGAAAAACCATCCCAAACCACCTTGACAATGGGAATTGACTTCGTCCGTAGTGTCCTCTCGCCACGTTCCATGATGTAATGTGGATGAGGTTGGAAAGATAAGTCCGGTCGGAGGTCAATCGTTTCAAAATCTAACGGTTGACTTGGATCGGGAATGTACTTCCGCAACTGAGACACATGGAATACATCATGTAGATTCGACAATGGTGGAGGCAAGGCGATACGGTATGCAAGAGGCCCAACTCGCTCGATAATTTGGAAGGGTCCAATATACCGAGGACTGAGTTTCTTCACCCGTAATGCCCTACCTGTGCCAATTGTTGGTGACAATCTCAAAAACACATGATCGCCTGACTCAAACTCTAACGGCCTTCTCCTTTTGTCGGCATAACTCTTTTGCCTACTTTGAGCAGCTTTCATTCTTTCCCTGATTTGGCGGATCTTTTCAGTGGTGTCTTGAATCATCTCGGGTCCTAACAATCGGTTCTCACCGACTTCCCACCAACACAATGGAGTTCTACATTTCCTTCCATACAAGGCCTCAAAAGGTGCCATTCCGATACTGGAATGATAACTGTTGTTATATGAGAATTCAACCAATGGAAGATGATCCTCCCATTTCTTCCCGTTATCAAGTACCGAAGCCCTAAGCATATCCTCTAATGTCTGGATAGTTCTCTCGGTCTGACCATCGGTCTGCGGGTGATAAGCGGTACTAAGAAGTACTTTAGTTCCCAATGCTTTATTCAGAGCTTTCCAAAATCGAGAAGTGAATTTCGGATCTCGATCCGATACTATACTGGTAGGAACCCCATGTAATCTTACTATGTTCTTTAAATACACCTCAGCTAACTTGGATACCTTACTGCTCGAACGAACTGGAATGAAATGAGCTGATTTGGTTAACCGGTCGACAACTACCCAAATGGAGTCGTTACCGGCTTGGAAGATGATCCTCCCATTTCTTCCCGTTATCAAGTACCGAAGCCCTAAGCATATCCTCTAATGTCTGGATTGTTCTCTCGGTCTGACCATCGGTCTGCGGGTGATAAGCGGTACTAAGAAGTACTTTAGTTCCCAATGCTTTATTCAGAGCTTTCCAAAATCGAGAAGTGAATTTCGGATCTCGATCCGATACTATACTGGTAGGAACCCCATGTAATCTTACTATGTTCTTTAAATACACCTCAGCTAACTTGGATACCTTACTGCTCGAACGAACTGGAATGAAATGAGCTGATTTGGTTAACCGGTCGACAACTACCCAAATGGAGTCGTTACCGGCTTGAGACCTTGGCAATGCCATTACAAAATCCATGGAAATGTCTTCCCATTTCCACACTGGTACATCTAGTGGCCGTATTAGACCGGCAGGCTTCTGATGTTCTATCTTAACTCTTTGGCAAGTCAAGCATTGAGATACGAATTCAGCAATCTCTAACTTCATTCCATGCCACCAATACATCTGCTTTAAATCTTTATACATCTTGGTGGATCCAGGATGTACAGAAAATAGGCTTCGGTGTGCTTCCTCTAGCACTTGCTTTTTAATATCTTCATTAGCGGGCACACAGATCCTACCGTTGAAACAAATCACTCCATCACTATCTTCGGTAAAGTCTGGCAACACTTTTTGTGATTGTAGCTTCACATCATTTTCCTGTGCTAAGCGAATAGAATCCCTTAATGAGCTAGAGATTCTCATGTGGCTCAGCACTAACCGGTTCTTCCTTGGTCTTGCATTCAAATTCAAGTCCCTAAAGGACTCCAACAATCTCATTTCATGCATCATAAACTCTGCTATGTGGATGGACTTCCTACTTAGTGCATCAGCTACAACATTAGCCTTTCCCGGATGATACTTCAATTCGAAATCATAATCCTTCAGAAATTCCACCCACCTTCTCTGCCTGTTATTCAACTCCTTCTGATCAAACAAATATTTCAAGCTTTTATGATCACTGAAGACTTCGAAACGAGACCCATATAGGTAATGTCTCCAAATCTTCAGTGCGTACACAATAGCTGCCAACTCCAAATCATGAGTCGGATAGTTCTCTTCATGAGTCTTCAACTGTCTGGAGGCATAAGCTACAACTTGTTGGTTCTGCATGAGAACACATCCCAAACCCTTCCCAGAAGCATCGCTGAAAATTTGAAAATCCAAAGACGGATCTGGAAGAATTAGGATTGGAGCAGAAGTTAACCTAACTTTCAACTCTTGAAAACAATCCTCACAATCGGCATCCCAGGTAAACAGTTGGCCCTTACGAGTTAACCGAGTAAGTGGAAGAACCAATTGTGAAAAACCTTGTATAAACCTCCTATAGTAACTAGCTAGACCCAAGAAACTTCTTATCTCAGTAACAGATGTTGGTCGTTCATAGTTCAATACAGCTTCCACCTTACTGGGATCCACCGCGACTCCCGATTGGGAAATCACGTGTCCCAAAAACTTTACTTCCGGCATCCAGAAGTCACACTTCGACGGCTTGGCATATAATTTCTTTTCTCGGAGTACGTTCAGAACAATGCGGAGATGTTGAACATGGTCCTCAATGGTCTTAGAGTACACCAAGATATCATCAATAAAAACTACCACAAACTGATCGAGATAAGTGTGGAATACTCGGTTCATGTAATCCATGAATACCGCTGGAGCATTAGTCAAACCGAAGGGCATTACTACGAACTCGTAATGTCCATACCTCGTACGGAAAGCTGTCTTCGGAATATCTAAGGCTCGTACCTTTATTTGATGATAGCCCGATCTCAGATCAATTTTTGAAAATACCACGGCACCTCGAAGTTGGTCGAGCAAATCCTCTATCCTCGGCAAGGGATATTTATTCTTGATCGTCACTTTATTTAGTTGTCGATAATCTATGCACAACCTCATGCTACCATCCTTCTTTTTGACTAGCAGCACCGGGGCACCCCATGGAGAGGCACTCGGTCGAATGAACCTCTTTGAGATCAATTCTTCAAGTTGAGACTTCAATTCCTTTAATTCTAAAGGGGACATTCTATAAGGAGCAATAGAGATTGATCCTGTACCAGGAACCAATTCTATTGAGAACTCTACCTCTCGGTCAGGAGGTAAGGATGAAACTTCTTCTGGAAAGACATCTAGAAATTCATTTACCACTTGCACAGATGACAAGTCTAAGCCCGTTTCAGTAGATGCAGACAACATAATAAGAATAGCTTCCGCACATTGGAATAATGACTGGCTTGCTTCGGTGTAAGAGATCATCACTTCAGAATCTGTCTGTGTCAAGCCTACGGATTCGGAGGCGAAGCTAATGGTTCGATCAGCACAGTTGATAATGACATGATTTTCAGCCATCCAATTCATACCCAGAACAATGTCCATACTTCTCATAGGCAAGCAAATAAATTTCACAACAAATTGTCTGTCCCCTATGACAAATAAGCAATTTTCACACAACGATTGGGTCTGGACACGACCCTTGGCAGCAGTTAAAATAGTTATCGGTTCGGATAGCTCAGATAATGCTAAACCCAACCGATCCACACATGCTTGTGATATAAAACAATGAGTTGCACCAGAATCATATAAAATATTGACTGAGTTATTAAAAAGAAATCCCGTACCCCTCAGAAGATTATCAGTAGGTGTGATGGTTCGAGCATCCAATGTATTGATTCGCCCCTGCTTAGGAGCATTTGGTGCTCCTTGAAAGTTCCTCCTTGATGGGCATTTATCAGCATAGTGGCCCTCTTCATTACAATGATAGCACCGATTAGATTTCTGCCAACACTCACCGAAATGATACTTTCCACAATTACTACACTTGTGGGGCTTGGTTGGGTCATGGGATTGCACCTGCTTCCCTTTATAATTACTTCCCTTGAATTGCCTGGATGGAGTAGAAGATTCAGCAACCTTTTTCTTACCCTTCCAATAGTCTTTCTTTTCAGCATACATTTTCCTCAGATCCTCCTCAGCAACATATGCTTGTTGCACTAAGGCAGGATAATTAACCAAAGTGTAAGAACTGAGTCCTTGGCTCACATCAGCTCGGAGACCTTCTTTGAACATTTGCATCTTCCACATATCATTTGGGGCATACCTCCCCAACTCATAGAACTGAGACAGTCTTTCGAATTTCGCAGCATATTCCCCAACCGACATATCACCTTGCTTAAGATTTACAAACTCTGCTTGCTTACTCAGCTTCTTTACCGAAGGGAAATACTGCTTCAGAAACAATTCCTTGAAGTTGTCCCAAGTGAGAGGAGTTCCTTGGAGTTCCATCATCTGTCTTGCATTACACCACCAGGTGTGGGTATCTTCATCGAGCACATTTGCCGCACATATTACTTTCTCTTCTTCCCCGCATTGCAAGGTTTGAAAAAATTTCTCCATTGAATCAATCCAATAATAAGCAGTCATTGGATCCGGTCCACCCTTGTAAGTCGGGGGCTTCATCTTTTGAAATTGGAAATATGTTCGGTTAGGATCTTCCTGATGAGGTTGAACATTGGGCTGCTGCAGAGCCATTTGGTCATGCTGCATTTGCAACATATCCTGCATCATCTTTTGCTGATTCTCAATGACATTCTGCATCCATTCAAAGTTTGGATCAACAGGAGGAGGAACGCCTCTACCTCTTCTGGCCATGATTCTGCGAAATATGCACAAAGTATTAAGTTGATCAAGCTCAATGTCTAATAGCATACTAGGAAAATCACGACTGGAGAAAGTAAAGACCCTAAAAGCTAAGTCTGACTAGGTCGAACCGCTCTGATACCAACTGTAACACCCCGGCATATATTTATTTGATAAAAACACCCGAGTGCACAACAATAAACATCAGAGATAAAAATTCCTGCTTAGACACTGAATACCATAATAAAATTTTTGCTGAAATATAACTTAACCGTCTTATACACAAATAAGACCATACGGTACTCAGACCATAACCTGTCAGCAACTATGGTAGTCAGAGTCATACAAGAAAGCGGAATGAAAATAAACAAAACACTAATGCCATAGTGCTATGCTACATGGACAATAGAAGGAAAATAAACTTAAGCATAAGACTAAGTCATCCTCCATCACCCGGGGCCACCTACTCGTGCCTCTGAGGTTTCTTCTGTTCCTGTTTATCTGTAAAACAACAACATTTAAACAGTGAGATACAATCTCAGTGAGTTCTACCGAGACCCCTACTAGCACTCTCGTTTCAGTTATGAAATTCATTTGTTAACCCAACACGGCATCGACTGCGCGAACGCTAACTCCCGACGAACTGTATCATTTTACACATAGCATTTCACCGACTGCCCCAAGACTAAATCCCGGCGAACACACTACAAAACAACAGTAACGTACCACCGACTGCCCCAAGACTAAATCCCGGCGGACGTTACTCAATACTCTTTGACACTCAATACTCTTTGACAGTTCCGCTATTGGCCTCAGAGCCTAGGGTAGGGGATCATGACTGCCCCTCCTAGTATGTCAACATGGGTCGTCACCCAAACTCGATATAATATATATATATATCTACAATCATATGAACATTTAGTTCATTCACCTCAAATAACCAGTTGAACACTTAACCCACGCTTTTATAAAACCAAGTTCACACTCGCACTCTAATTTACCTCTTTTCGACACAATTTACAACTTCGAAAACAGTTTATTTTGCCTTAAAACTAGAATATTCAGTTAGGCCTCTGAATAAGCTTTTCAACGCATCTTAGAACACCCCAATCGGGTTCCCGGATCAAAAGATATCGCGAAAACAAAATCAGTGAAAAACTGTTGAAAATCTGCAAAGCGTCGCGACGCGAACTGCTACCGTCGCGACGCGAAAAACGACAGAAACATTTTGCGTGGCAATACTGCACTGGGTCGCGACACGATGCCCTGCGGGTCGCGACGCGATGGGGGTCTGTGTGGTGCAGATTTTGCGATTTTCGCGAAATCCGCTATTCCGCTCAATTCCGATTTTAGTTCCGATCGAAAACAGATTTGACAACCAATACAAACCACACACTCAATCAATCCAATCAAAAACATAATTAAAACAGATTTTTAATCCAAAACGCTATTTTTCGAATAATGGTTTTTGACTCAAAATTTCTCGGAACCAATGAACGCACAAATTATACCAAAATGGAATAAACCTAAACGTGAGTAAAACTCACCCTTGAAGCGAGAGTCGTTGCCGAGCCGAAATCACCGAGACACGAAAAATCCCCAATCGAACCCTAGGATCTCCAATCCGCTCCAAACTTCGAATTTAGCTTCAATCCGCTTACAACCGTTGTTGGGCTTGCTACTAGAGATGATTCAACCATCAAAATCAACCCAAACTCGGATCACTATTCATCATCCCTCTCAAATCCGAAATCAAGAGAAAAGGGGGGACATAAGGGTATGAGCTTACCTAGCTTGAGGAAATGGAAGGAGAAACAAGGATGATGATGAGGATGGAACTTTGGGATGATGGGTGATATTCTTCTTCTTCCTTTCTCTTCTCCTTTCCTCTTCTTCTTTCTCTACTTTTCTTTCTCTTTTCTTTCTCTCTTTTCTCTTCTTTTCTTCTTCTGCTTCACGTTTCTTTCCTTCTTTTCTTTTATTCTTTCCTTTATTTCAACACACACACACACACATAATTAATTAATAATTAAGTGGTAGCATGGTCCAATTACCGTATTGATCTTAATCCCTTATTTCGATTTCGAAACTTCCTTGGCCCGTATTTTCGGGTTAACGATCTAATGTCATTCAATGAATAATTTTAGTACTTAGTAAATTTACCAGTCGAGCACTAAATTATTCCTACTGGGTTAACATTCAAATAATTTGCCTAATTATTTTGAGGATGTTACATTTTGTGTAAAACCTTTTACCAAATTCTACCAAGTAAGTTGCCTTAAGTAAATAGAAATGCCCAAAAAGATTAGTCTCGAGGCAAACCTAATCCCTTTTCCCAACCATCTCAGTTTCTCCTCGTCTTCCCCATTTCTTTCGCTTTGTAAATAGCATTCACTTCCAAACCTTCAAAAATCCAAAAAAAAAATCATAAGAACGAAAAGCCCAGACGTAGATCTCCTATCTGATTGTGAGCCTACCCAGTCCGCATCTGAGGAACATGTGATTTTGGCATTGCCTCTATCTTCATATAACAGTCCTCTCTCTGGTGAGTTCTTGATATACCTAAGAATACATGTGACCGAATCCCAGTGGCTATCACAAAGAGCAATCATTACGTGACTCACAACACTTACTGCAAATGTTATATCTGGTCTAGTAACAGTGAGATAGTTGAGTCGGCTTACATGACGTCGATATCCTCCAGGGTCTTTCAATGGCTCCCTCTGACCCGGAAGAAGCTTGACATTGGGATCCATGGGGGTATCAATAGGGCGGAAATCAATTATACCAGTCTCAGTGAGGATATCCAAAGCATAATTTCGTTGGTTAATGGCAATGCCTGTAGTGGAATGAGCAACCTCAACCCCCAAGAAGTATCTGAGAGGACCCCAATCTTTTGTGTTAAATTGTTTGAAAAGATGGGCTTTGAGTCGTTCGATACCTTCAATGTTATCTCCAGTAATCACAATGTCGTCCACATATACAACAAGAAAGATGCGCCGTCCATTAGAAGAATGGATGGTGAAAATAGAGTGGTCATCTTCACACCGGGTCATGCCAAATTGTATCAAGGCAGAGCTAAAACGGCCAAACCAAGCCCGAGGAGATTGATTCAATCCATATAGGGATCAACAGAGGCGACATACAAGTCGAGAGTCATCTGGAATAGTAAAACCCGGGGGTTGGTCCATATCATATAGACTTCTTCCAGCATCTCACTAGGCAGGAAAGCGTTTTTAATATCAAGTTGATGAAGGGGCCAATGATGAATAGCTGCCATGGCAAGAAATAGGCGAACTGATGTGATTTTGGCCACTGGAGAAAAGGTGTCCCCATAATCTAGACCAAAGATCTGTGTGTATCCTTTAGCTACCAGACGATCTTTTTATCGGTCAATTTGGCCATCTGGTCTGATCTTTACTGTGTAAACCCAACGACAACCCACTGTAGTCTTGTCAGGAGGTAAACGAACGATCTCCCAAGTTCATTTGAATGTAATGACGCCATCTCTTCTAACATTGTCTGGCGCGAGTTAGGATCAGTCATGGCTGAACTTGTAGTCTTAGGAATAGACACGGAATCCAAAGCAGAGATAAAAGAAACATAGGAAGTAGATAAACAATCATAAGATAGAGTAGAAGCATATTTAGGATTAGGATTGAGAGATGACTGAATACCTTTTCTAATTGCGATAGGAAACTCAAGAGCTGGCAGGGTAGATGGAGGGGGCATTTGGAGCCGGAGATGAGACTGGGGGATCAGTGGGAGGAGGCATTACAGGAGCTTGGGTCTGCCACTGGTAAGTATGTAAAGTAGGTGTTGTAGTAGGGGCAACAATAGGTGCCGGAACGATAGGTGGGATATAAGGAAGGTCCTCAGTGAAGTTTGCATCAAATATAGTAGAAGAGGAGAAAAATGGGCTAGTATCAAAGAAGGTGACGTCTGCACAAACAATTTATCAATGTAGTTGTGGACTAAAAAAACGATAACCTTTTGGTAGACGTGAGTAACCAAGAAAAAGGTATTTGAGTGAGTTGGCTTAGAGTTTATCTTTACATGGAGTGAGATTATGGACAAAACAAGTGCAACCGAAGATCTGAAGGGACAGGGTAAAGGTCTTGTTAAGGATACAAGAGCGAGTACGGAACTTGATGGTTTGAGCTCTCTGGGAAAGAACTACACTAACCTAGAGAAATTCCGAAAGTTACTAAATTGTCTATGTCGTGACCGGGATCTCGACGCAGACGGCTCAGAAATGGTAATTTTAGGAGTCGCCACCCAATTTATTTAATAGGGAAAATTGAGAAAAATCGCTTTCAAAAGGTATTTGGTCTGCGTAAACTAGGTTGGATTCGAGAGTCGATTATGCATAGGGAAGGGCGAAAATTTAATTCCACAACACCCCTAATACATCCGTCCTAAGACAGTTGCCCTGATTTTCACACTAGAGAAAAAGAAGGATCCTTGCTCTATTTTACTGCTACTGCATTGTTATCACCTCTTCTCTTCTCTTTTGATTTTTTCTTGCAATGTTTAAAAGACTAGAGTTTCAATATGAAACCACTAATATGTTCTGTGATTTTTCGAATTTTTCCCTCTGTTTTTTCTTCACACTATTTTGAAGCTGTATTTATAGACAAACCCGTATAGATAGATGCACCGAAAGGTCAATTTCTTTTTTAAAACTCTGATTATGTATTTTCTCAAAAAAAATCATGTTTTGATGCTTAAACCTTTCCTTGCAGAAATTTTCTTCACCCAAGCCTCTGTTGCATTCACAGATTTAGACTCCTTTGACTAATACCAGGCTGCTTGACTCTTTCCTCTTGTGTGTAATTGTTCAGAGAAAAAAAATGTGAGAAAAGAAGACCTCCCATTTGCAGCTTTGAAGCCTAGGCCTATTGCTGCAACTATTTGGATTCTTCCACTTGTCCATATTGCTGCATTTTGTCATCTATTGTTTGTCTCTGCCAAGTAGCTAGTTGCTGATGGTGTAGAGCCTCTTGCTAAGACAGGTTGCCTTTGGTCTTTTATCATGTGTAATGCTTAAAAATATATTTTCTACAATTTGTAAGAGAAAGAAGCCACGCACAGCCCCTATTGTAGGCTATCATATATTATTTTTTATGTTAGCCTTGGAACACCCCTTTGTTGATATTGTATTATGCTATTATATTTTTTTTACTTTCAGTTTGCAATTTAAATAGCAATTTGTTTGTAAAAAAAACTCTTTATAAAACTTTTTATAAACTGGGCAACAACAACAACATCACGCTTGCCCTCCATTCATTTTTTTATTATTTTAAAATAAGAATTTTGATTGTGTTGTTTTATTAATCTTAATAATAAAAAGAAATAAAACCGCTAAAGGCACTGAAATAACACGCGTAAATGGCGAAACTCTCGTAATGCATCACAAACGATTTTTTGGGATTTTTTTAATTAAAATGGGAATTACCGGTTAAAATTGGGTGTTCACAGTTGCCCCTCTGTGCTTAATCTCTTACGATATAATACATAAATCTAAGTTTTGTTGTGATATCAAAGTATGAAATAAGTACAGATATGAACTTCAATTTTAGCTGGAGAAAAATGTGTTGTTTTCAAGGGAAAGAAAAGAATGCCATGCCAGAGCATGATTGATAGCATGTATATAGAGGAGTAGCAAGGGAAAGAAAAAGAATGTCATGCCCGAGCAGGATCGATAGCATGCAGATAGAGGAGAATGCCGGGGCGGTATCGTTAGCATGAAAGAAAGAAACGTCTGCCATGCCAGAGCAAGATCGATAACATGCAGATAGAGAAAAATGCCAGGGCGGGACCGTTAACATGAAAATAAAACAGTGCTAGAGCTGAATCGGTAGCACGAAATTTAAAAGACAATGCCAGGGTTGAATCGATAGCATGAAAATAAAATAGTGCCAGAGCTGAATCGGTAGCACGGAATTTAAAAGAAAATACCAGGGCTGAACCGATAGCATGAAAATAAAACAGTACTAGAGCTGAATCGGTAGCACGAAATTTAAAAGACAATGCCATGGCTAACCGGTCGCATGTAAATCTAGTGCCAGAGCTGTATCGATAGCACGAAATTTAGAAGACAATGCCATGGCTGAACCAGTAGCATAAAAATAATAACAGTGCCAGAGCTTAATCGGTAGCACGAAATTTAAAAGACAATGCCAGGGCTGAACCGATAGCATGAAAATAAAATAGTTTCAGAGTTGAATCGGTAGCACGAAATTTGAAAGACAATGCCAGGGCTAAACCGGTAGCATGTAAAACTAGTGCCAGAGCTGAATCGATAGCACGAAATTTAAAAGACAATGCCAGGGCTGAACCGGTAGCATAAAAATAAAGCAGTGCCTGAGCTGAATCGGTAGCACGAAATTGGAAGTAAAATGTAATGGGTGCCTTATTTTGAATGACTCCCTTTTTTAATTAGTTTATTCACAAAGAGTCTGAAAAAAAAAACATGATTCAGTCATGAAGTGGAATGCATGCTTTGACATGAAATGTATGAGTTATGCATGAGCCTTGAGTTGAAATTGACATGGACATGTTTTCAAGGTTAGATTTGCCGAGAATATCTTGTTTTTGTGCTTGCTTCCTTTGAAACCAATCAAGCTCATCCTCAAATGGAAACTTATCATCATCCTTTCTTGCGTTGCGAGATCTCTTATCTTTTATGATCCTCATCCTTCAAAGCAAAACATGTTTAAGTTTGACCATATCTCACAGATTGTCATTAGCTCTATAAATCATATCAATGATTCCAAGTTGACTATTTTTGAAGCATTACTTAATGAGCATTCATAGATATATAATTCCTCTCTCAGTGTAATTGCTTGAAGAAAGGAAATAGCAGTTGAAAGCTGTTACCACGTCCCTCGGCTAACTTTCAGTTTGAACAACAAAAGTTTCTTGTGGATTAAATATGACATGGTCAACAAACTCCTCCTAATGCTCCTAAAGGAAAGCACAAAATGGTCAAAAAGAAAGACCAGTACTTGTATAACTTTATGTTTTGTGTAAAACCATTGTAGAATTGTGTTGTTATGTGGATCTTTCGTATATTTTTTTAAAGCTCTACATTTCAATAGAATTTTGGAACTTGTGATGAAAATTCAATGCGAGAAGCTGAATATCGGGCTATGGCAGCAGCTTCCTCCGAACTTACATGGCTCTGACAACTCCTCCAGCAATTAAAATTGGGAGACCTCCAAGACACAAAGCTTATTGGTGATAATCAAGCTGCACTTCATGTAACACCCCCTTTCTACCCTTTTATTTTAATTAAGAAAATCAGAGTTCAAAAATCATTTTCGATTTTACCACGAGGGTGTCACACATACGTCAAAATAAAACCTCAAGTCTCAAATAAAATAGTACGTCGTCAAAGGTGCAATACATAGCACTCCACAATAGGGAGACCTCAACTCATCGAAAACTACATAATAAAATCCAACGTCAACGCAGCGGAAAGTAAATCAACCCATCAACAGTATAAAGATTTAAGTACATCAGCAAAACATCAAATACATCCCCCCAGGTGCTACGTATCAGAGCATGACGACTCGACTCAAGAAGTGAAGCTAAGGCATTCACTGGGAATCACCTGCACGTTACCAACACGGGGGTAACATTCAAACAGGAAAGGGTGAGCATCATTTCAATCCATATAATAGAAAATATGACAAGTACTAATCATAGGCTACGCACTAGAACAATCAGCATCCAAAACACTAAATATTCACACCACAGTCATCATTCACATCACTTACAATAACTCATCTCATGTCATGTAGGTGTATGAAATGCAACCCACTCGCGGGCACATGCATGAGGTACCTTTTCACAAACGTCGCTTAGCCCTTAAGGCCTCATCGTCACTTAGCCACTCAGGCCTCAAAAACGTCACTAGGTTTATGCATATGGGCATGAGACACTATGACATGCACCACTCACCACACACAATTACACAAATACCCAAATCATAGTCAACTATGTGACTCGTCACTTACCGGTTACTCACAAGGAGTGCAGCACCTGTCAAATCCAAAATCAACACACAACGTCACTTGGCCATTTAGACCTCAACATCACTTAGCCTTTCGGGCCTCAAACGTCACTGGGTTTTCATCGTCACTTATACAATAAATATCATCAGCTCAAACAATAGCCACTGAGGGCAAAAACGTCATTTACTAGCCACCAAGGGCATCATCGTCATTTACACGTCATTATAATTAATATTAGCCACTAAGGGCAAAACAGTCATTTACACGTCATTATAAAATAACTTGAGCCACTAAGGATAAAACAGTCATTTACACACCATTATAAAATCATATGAGCCACTAAGGGCAAAACAGTCATTTAACTAGCCACTAGGGGCATCATCGTCAAAATCATCATTTTGACACTAAGTCGTTAAAATCACTGGTCGTACGCAAAAGAGAGTTTTTAAAGACATCAAAAATATCTTTTCACTGTCACAGCAACGATCACCGGGAACGGCCACTTGGGGCGCCCCAGCAACCTTCAGAAATAATAAGTCTTTATTTTTAAAAATGATACACGCAGATGGACAACTGAAAATGCTTCACAACGCTTTTTGAATCGTTCGAAACGGATGTCTGAGTCAAAAGTTATGTTAAAAATAAATTTGGGAAAAATTAGGCAACATTCTGAAATTGGCGCCTTAGGCTCCCAGGCACCAGGCAACACGCGCACTGGCGCCCAGCGCGCAACACACGCACACACGCACGCACAACAGGCGCCCAGCGCCCAGGCGCGCAACACCCTCACACACGCACGCACAACAGGCGCGCAACACACTGCATAGCCACACACACAAGGGGATCCAGCGCCCATCACCAGGGCGCCCAAGACAGATTTTTCCAGCGACAACCAAGAACACAAAAATCCATTTTTCACAATTTTAAAACATCAAAATTATATTTTTCCAACATCTAAAACCTCACTCACCCAAAAGTCAATTTTATTCAAAATCACCAAAACCATATGGACAACTATCATCACCATCACCATGGCGCCCTAGGCGCCTATGCACACACCCACACCAAAGCATCACCAACACACCCAATTACAATTTCATGCTCACACAAGCACCATCATCATCAAGCCAAACACATAGATCACATATTAGGCATGTTCAAACAATAAATCAAACTCGCCTATATGTATATATATGTAAAATCAACATCAAAAACATATCAAGAACACATCAAGAAACATAAAAGAACATCAAGAACAACATGGATCTAGTATAGACCTTAGATCTAGGACCTATCATGAGACCTATTAGATGGAAGGATAGAGCTCCCCTAACCTTTCAAAGAAGAAGAGCTTGAACCCTAGGAGTAGTCACCTACAGAGCCACAGCAACAACGGTGATCTCCTCTCTCCTTGATCTTCGAAATCCCTCTTCTCCTTCTCCTCTTGTGTTCGACTTCCTCTTCTCTTGGCCGCCCCTTGCTCTCTCTTTCTCACGCTCCTCTCTTTCTTTTCTCTCTTTTCTCAAAATTTCGCAATTGGCCACAACAAACCCTAACCCCTAAGCACTTGTCCACTTCGCATATGCCTAGAGTCATGGGCTTGGGCTTCTCACTTAAGCCCAAGTCCATTTAGTTTGGCACCTCCACCTTCTAATACTTCCTACACATATTAATATAATTCTAATTAATTAAATTATACCCAGTAAATTAAATAAATGCCTAAATACTTAATTAAATAAATTAATTAAATATTTAGGGTGTTACAACTCTCCCCCACTTAGAATATTTCGTCCTCAAAATTTACCTGATCAAACAACTCTGGGTAGGATTCTCGCATCTTGCTCTCTAGCTCCCAAGTCATACTCTCGCCGGCAGCTCCTAGCTAAACCACCTTCACTAATGCAATCTCTTTGCCTCTAAGCGCCTTCACTTCACGATCCTCAATCCGTACGGGCATCGTCTCCACAGTGAGATTATCCCGCACCTCTACATCGTCCATATGGATCACATGAGATAGATCCGAAACATACTTCCGAAGTTGCGACACATGAAACACGTCGTGAAAATTCGAAAGATTTGGCGGTAAAGCCACTCTATACGCCACATTCCCAAATCTCTCAGAAATCTGATAAGGACCAACAAATCGAGGAGTGAGCTTCTTCGATTTCAACACTCGACCAACACCGGTAATAGGAGAAACCCTCAAGAACACATGCTCACCCTCCTGAAACTCTAAATCCTTCCTCCGCTTGTCATGGCGTCCTACACTTTCGACCATACAATGCTTCAAACGGTGCCATCCCGATACTGGAATGGTAACTGTTGTTATAGGTAAACTCAATCAACGCAAGGTAGGAATCCCATGAACCCCGCTGTTCCAATACACAAGCCCTCAACAAATCCTCTAACGACTGAATTGTCCTCTCTGACTGACCGTCTGTCTGAGGATGATACGCCGGACTCATTTTTAACTTTGAACCCAATTCCTTCTGCAAACCCGTCCAAAACTCAGAAGTGAACCTCGGATCCCTATCTGACACAATGCTCTTCGGAACACCGTGCAGCTTCACAATTTCTTTGACATATACCTCTGCCAATCTCGACACCGGATAAGTGATACTAATAGGAATAAAGTGAGCAGTCTTCGTTAACCTATCAACGATCACCCAAATAGCGTCATGACCCTTAACTGTATTCGGCAATCCCGTCACAAAATCCATCGCTATGCTATCCCACTTCCACTCTGGAACTTCCAACGGCTGCATTAACCCTGCAGGCTTCTGATGCTCCACCTTAGACTTCTGACAGGTCAACAGGCATACACAAACCGTGCCACATCTCTCTTCATACCATACCACCAAAACATCTTTTTCAGATCTTGATACATTTTCGTCGCTCCAGGATGGATACTCAACTTGCTACAGTGACTCTCCTCTAAAATTGACTTTCTCATTTCCTCATCATCCGGAACACAGATCCTACCCTGGAACCTCAACACGCCACTGGAATCTAACTTGAAATCTTCCTCTTCAGATTGACCAACCCCATTAATTAAATCTACTAACTTGACATCTGACTTCTGAGCCTCTCTGATGCTGCCCAGGAAATCATTGTCGATCTTTAACATTCCCAGCTTGACACTGCGAGGTGTCATTTTACAAACCAAACTCAAATCTCTGAATTCCTCAATCAACTCTAATTCTTTCACCATCATTGCCGACATATGCAAAGACTTTCTGCTTAAAGCATCAGCCACCACCCAGACCCATCTTCGAAGCGTCACAATACACAACAAACGGCTCCTCTGGATTAGGCAACGTCAGAACAGGCGACGTCGTCAATCTCTTTTTCAGTTCCATGAAACTTTCCTCACAGCGAGCATCCCAAACAAAAACTTTAGCCTTACAAGTCAACTGAGTCAACGGAAGGGCCAACCTGGAAAAACCCTCGATAAACCTCCTGTAGTACCCAGCCAAACCCAAAAAGCTTCTAATCTCTGTTGCGGACTTCGGAGCCTCCCACTCCAACACTGCTTCTACTTTTGCCGGATCAACCGCAATACCATTGCCAGAAATCACGTGCCCAAGGAAACTCACCTCTTTCAGCCAGAACTCACACTTTGATAACTTAGCATACAACTTTTTCTCTTTCAAAACTTCTAACACTGTCTTCAGGTGCTCAGCATGCTCTTCCTCTGACTTAGAATAAACTAGAATGTCATCTATGAAGATCACCACAAACCGATCTAGGTAATTATGGAAAATACGGTTCATATATTCCATAAATACACCAGGAGCATTGGTCACACCGAACGGCATCACTGAATATTCATAATGCCCATACCTCGTCCTGAACGCCGTCTTCTGAACATCTTCATCCTTTACTTTAATCTGATGATATCCAGACCTCAAATCAATTTTTGCTGAAAACACGGGCACCCACTAACTGATCCATCAGATCGTCGATCCTCGGAAGCGGATACTTGTTCTTCATAGTTACCTTATTCAGCTGCCTATAACCAACACACGACTTCCTACCACAATCTGCAGCAGCCCAACAACAGCAGCAGCGGCCCAACATCAGCAGCAGCAGCTCAACATCGGCAGCAGCAACTCAACAACAGCAGCAGCGATCCTCCCAGCCATCTCAACTCACTTGCTACAACAACAACAGTTAGATATAACTGACAACACACCGTTGTCAGTTGACACTACGACTGGACAACTTGGCCGGACAGTCCGAACTGCTCTGATACCACTAATGTAACACCCCCTTTCTACCCTTTTATTTTAATTAAGAAAATCAGAGTTCAAAAATCATTTTAGATTTCACCACGAGGGTGTCACACATACGTCAAAATAAAACCTCAAGTCTCAAATAAAATAGTACGTCGTCAAAGGTGCAATACATAGCACTCCACAATAGGGAGACCTCAACTCATCGAAAACTACATAATAAAATCCAACGTCAACGCAGCGGAAAGTAAATCAACCCATCAACAGTATAAAGATTTAAGTACATCAGCAAAACATCAAATACATCCCCCCAGGTGCTACGTATCAGAGCATGACGACTCGACTCAAGAAGTGAAGCTAAGGCATTCACTGGGAATCACCTGCACGTTACCAACACGGGGGTAACATTCAAACAGGAAAGGGTGAGCATCATTTCAATCCATATAATAGAAAATATGACAAGTACTAATCATAGGCTACGCACTAGAACAATCAGCATCCAAAACACTAAATATTCACACCACAGTCATCATTCACATCACTTACAATAACTCATCTCATGTCATGTAGGTGTATGAAATGCAACCCACTCGCGGGCACATGCAAGAGGTACCTTTTCACAAACGTCGCTTAGCCCTTAAGGCCTCATCGTCACTTAGCCACTCAGGCCTCAAAAACGTCACTGGGTTTATGCATATGGGCATGAGACACTATGACATGCACCACTCACCACACACAATTACACAAATACCCAAATCATAGTCAACTATGTGACTCGTCACTTACCGGTTACTCACAAGGAGCGCAGCACCTGTCAAATCCAAAATCAACACACAACGTCACTTGGCCATTTAGACCTCAACATCACTTAGCCTTTCGGGCCTCAAACGTCACTGGGTTTTCATCGTCACTTATACAATAAATATCATCAGCTCAAACAATAGCCACTGAGGGCAAAAACGTCATTTACTAGCCACCAAGGGCATCATCGTCATTTACACGTCATTATAATTAATATTAGCCACTAAGGGCAAAACAGTCATTTACACGTCATTATAAAATAACTTGAGCCACTAAGGACAAAACAGTCATTTACACACCATTATAAAATCATATGAGCCACTAAGGGCAAAACAGTCATTTAACTAGCCACTAGGGGCATCATCGTCAAAATCATCATTTTGACACTAAGTCGTTAAAATCACTGGTCGTACGCAAAAGAGAGTTTTTAAAGACATCAAAAATATCTTTTCACTGTCACAGCAACGATCACCAGGAACGGCCACTTGGGGCGCCCCAGCAACCTTCAGAAATAATAAGTCTTTATTTTTAAAAATGGTACACGCAGATGGACAATTGAAAATGCTTCACAACTCTTTTTGAATCGTTCGAAACGGATGTCTGAGTCAAAAGTTATGTTAAAAATAAATTTGGGAAAAATTAGGCAACATTCTGAAATTGGCGCCTTAGGCTCCCAGGCACCAGGCAACACGCGCACTGGCGCCCAGCGCGCAACACACGCACACACACGCACAATAGGCGCCCAGCGCCCAGGCGCGCAACACCCTCACACACGCACGCACAACAGGCGCCCAGCGCCCAGGCGCGCAACACACTGAACAGCCACACACACAAGGGGATCCAGCGCCCATCAGCAGGGCGCCCAAGACAGATTTTTCCAGCGACAACCAAGAACACAAAAATCCATTTTTCACCAAAACCATATGGACAACTATCATCACCATCACCATGGCGCCCTAGGCGCCTATGCACACACCCACACCAAAGCATCACCAACACACCCAATTACAATTTCATGCTCACACAAGCACCATCATCATCAAGCCAAACACATAGATCACATATTAGGCATGTTCAAACAATAAATCAAACTCGCCTATATGTATATATATGTAAAATCAACATCAAAAACATATCAAGAACATCAAGAACAACATGGATCTAGTATAGACCTTAGATCTAGGACCTATCATGAGACCTATTAGATGGAAGGATAGAGCTCCCCTAACCTTTCAAAGAAGAAGAGCTTGAACCCTAGGAGTAGTCACCTACAGAGCCACAGCAACAACGGTGATCTCCTCTCTCCTTGATCTTCGAAATCCCTCTTCTCCTTCTCCTCTTGTGTTCGACTTCCTCTTCTCTTGGCCGCCCCTTGCTCTCTCTTTCTCACGCTCCTCTCTTTCTTTTCTCTCTTTTCTCAAAATTTCGCAATTGGCCACAACAAACCCTAACCCCTAAGCACTTGTCCACTTCGCATATGCCTAGAGTCATGGGCTTGGGCTTCTCACTTAAGCCCAAGTCCATTTAGTTTGGCACCTCCACCTTCTAATACTTCCTACACATATTAATATAATTCTAATTAATTAAATTATACCCAGTAAATTAAATAAATGCCTAAATACTTAATTAAATAAATTAATTAAATATTTAGGGTGTTACACTTCACATTGTGATAATGAACAAACCGATCACATAGAGATAGACATTCACTTTGTAAGAGAGAAAATACTCACAGGAGAAATCACTACAGACGTCGTCAATTCTAGTGATCAGCTTGCCGATATGTTCACCAAGTCCCTCAGAGGTTCTCGAGTTGGCCACATATGTAACAAGCTCAGATCATATGACATATATGCTTCAACTTGAGGGGGAGTGTTAGAATCTCAGTTTTAATGTTGCTGACTAGACTATGAGTAGGCTATGACTCATAGTAATCATATGTAACTAATGTATAGATTATACTAGCACTATATATAGGTATCTCACGTATTGTTGGAATACATCATAGAAATACAAATCCATCTTTACACTTCACTACTGGTACAATCGACTCATTTAGTATTGTTTCAGTGTGTCTATGCTTTGTGTCCATTTCCCTTCAGGCCATCTTCCATTAAGTATAGTATGTCTAAGTCAAATATCAGTTTAGGGCTAAAACAAATCACACGTCCCGTTGAGTCCAAAAGTCCATTTGAGTTTACATGTTTTTTTCTCTTTTTTCCTGTTTGTAAAGTATTTCTGTGATAAACTCGTTGTAGGGTTGTTCTTTTCTCCAATTTTCTCCTGTCTCCGTGCCTTCTTTCTGTCTGTCTTGTGTCTTCTTTGTTTTGCGTCTATTTTTCGCATCTGTTTTTCTCAGCTGTAGTTGGTTTGTGTCTTTAGTTTCTGTTCTCTCTAATCCGGGTCCTATCCACGGTAAGATTTCTTTCCTTGGTTTGCTAACATGGCCTACTCTTCTGGTCATCAAGATGAGGGCTCTGAAAACCCTAGAATGCTATATATGTGAACCTTGTTTCTGAGAATCAAAACAGTTGCTCTATGTCAAAAAAATCTCATGTTGGAAAAATCAGATCTACAAAAACTCTCAATATCAAGCCGGTAAAAGAAATTATAATCAAAGCATGGGCCTCATATAAGGGATTACAGATTACTGAGTTGAGGAAAAATATGTTTTTATTTAGCTTCTACCATGAAGCTGAAGCCAAGGAAGTCATTCAAAAAGCTCCACGGTTCATCATGAACTTCCTAATGTGTCTTGATGATTGGTTTCCCCATGTGTCTTGCTTCGATATCAATTTTGAGAAAGCCCCATTTTGGATTCAGATTCATCAACTCCCTCTGGAAAACATTAATGTAGTTAGTGCTAAGCTGCCATTGAACAAGGTTGGGGTGGTGTTAGAGGTGGATAACCCTATCGTGGAAAGTACGATCCTATGACGTTTCATTAGAGGCCGAACAAAGATTTGGGTGGTTTACAAGTATGAGAGGCTGCAATCCCTGTATTTTAGTTGTGGGATAATTGGCCATGACCAAAAACAGTGTCAAAACCCTACTGCCAAGAACCCTGCTAACCCTTCCAAACCTAAGTATGGTCCTGAGTTTAGTGTTGGTGCCCCCAGAACTATCTAATATCTAGGGAGTGATTTAGGCAGAACCCCCCCCCCTATAAAATTTCCAGAACTAGGAAAAACCCTACTTCACTAAAGAACAAGAAGCCCATTACCGTCATATGACCTTAAAAGTCCTCCTGAAACCTAGCGATAACCTAGAAATGCACAATGGAAACAAAGATATCCCCATCCCGATTTCCAGAGCCTTCCCTTGGGAAAAAAAGTATGAAACAGCCCAATGTTTCTTCCCTAAACCTATAGCCAAAGTCATCTTTCCCCCTGACCAAACACCTAACCCTATCCCAAGCCTATACCAAGTCATATCTAATACTCCTAGCCTTTCCAAAGTGGACCTGAACTCTGGTCTGCCTCAGCTTGGCCTTGGGAGAAATTAGAAAATTTGGTTCATTTTGTGTTGGTTACTAGAAATCTAAGGTTAAGGAGGTGACTATTCTGGAATAAAATATAAAATATAGTAATATGTTGTGTTCTTGCCCTTGGAACTTCAGGGGGTTTGGGACTATTCTGGAATCGTGATTATGATATCCAGATTATTGACTATTGTAGGAACTACATGCATGCTTGTTGTTGCACCCGAAAGATCCGGGGGATTTCCCGTGTTCAATGAAGTCGCTATCAATATTTAATTATTAGGGAAAACATTGAAAAATCCCTTTAAAAACGAAAATGGTCTCGAAAACCAGATTTTGGATTCGGGAGTCGATTATGCGTGGGAATGTATTAGCACCCTACAACATCCTTTCGAAAAAGGTTACCTCTAATTAATTGTATATTTTTGTTTTATTTAGAAATAACAAAGAAGAGTTTTATAAAAGACTAAAAAAGGCTCAATTGAAATGAATGAACAAGACTTAATAAAAATTATATATTTTTGTTTTATTTAGAAACAACAAAGAAGAGTTTTATAAAAGACTAAAAAAGATTTTTTTACTATTGCATTTGACAGAGGTGGGCCACCCTCTGCTGCAACGTATCTCAGGGTAGAGAATCTGTAACACCCAGGTATTTCTTTAACAAAGAAATTCCTAAATATACAATTTGGTATAAATCAGAGTATAAAAATTCCTGTTCAGATATACATCTTTACAAGAAACAGCGGAAACTATAAAAATATAATACTGATACAAGTTCGAGTCATAAGACCGAATACAGAGACTACATCAGAAATAATCCAAAACATAGATGGAAGATTACATCTCCAACTTCTCCTCGAGCCTGATGACTAACTGTGCCGCCTGCTGTCCTTATAACCTGTTCTCTGTAAAAACAACAAATATGGACTGGGTGAGACAACTTGTCTCAGTGAGTCCTACCGTGCCCCCTCACTGACACTCGGTTCAATTTATTAAACCGTTACAACCAAAGTTGACATAACAATGTCTTATTTATTAATCGAATTGCCGACTGCACAACGACTGCTAATCCCGGCAAATTCGTGTTCTTAAACTTTTAATCGAATTGCCGACTGCACAACGACTGCTAATCCCGGCAAATTCGTGTTTTTAAACTTAGCACAAAGTCTTATTTATTAATCGAATTACCGACTGCACAACGACTGCTAATCCCGGCAAATTCGTGTTCTTAAACTTTTAATCGAATTGCCGACTGCACAACGACTGCTAATCCCGACAAATTCGTGTTTAACCTTAGCACAAACCGGCTGCACAACGCCTGCTAATCCCGGTAACCCGTGAATTGACCACGCCAAAACACATTCAGGGCCTAGGGTGAGGGCTCATGACTTCCCTTCCTAGTATGCTACTTGTCGGTTCGTCACCCAACGCGATACATATGACAATACGCATCAAATTCTCGAGAGTTAGATAATTTATATCTTTTTCGATCACCAAAGGATCAGTCCTAAAAGTTCATTAGATAATTTATATCTTTCGATCAGCAAAGGATCTTTCACATAGTAATTGGATAAACAATATCCGTATCGATCTATAATCCGTTTTGAGGAATTCATAAATTAGACCTCCGGCATTATAATCATATTCAATTGACATATATAAATATATATATATATATATATATATATATATATATATATATATATATATATATATATATATATATATGTTCAGCCAGTCCATCGGACGGTGTACCCACACGTATACTAGGGTTTCGGTTTTTCAATCAATTATGCTTTCGAAGCTCTTTTCAAAAAGATGAGTTGAACAAGTTCAAAATACGGTTGTCAGTAAGGCAATGTCCTTAAAGTGGGTTGGGGAGAAAATTAGAAGTGATTCGGGATCGAAAGGAGCGACGAAATGAGAAATCGGAGTCCGGTAACAGCAGGTCACGCACGGCCCGTGACCAGGGGCGCACGACCCGTGCGTGATTTACCAAAATCACACAGCCAACCCGAAGAGGACGCACGGTCCGTGCCCAGGGGTGCATGACCCGTGCGGCCTGTTCTGTTACTGAATTCTAGTTTCTCATTCCGCTTTCCATTTCTCGCCCAAATCGAATTCCGATCGTTCTCCAACCTGAAAACGGATTTAATAAAAAACATTCCAGACCATATTCCAGTGAAAGCACTTAAAATCACAATTTCGCAAATTGTTCAACAATTCAATAAAGACCGTAAAAACGCGATATTGCTCAAAAACGGTTTCGGTTCCAAAATCTTTCGAAAATTGATAATTGCCTTATGACTCAACCCGATATAATTTTAAGACACGAACAATATCCCTATCCGTGAGTAGAACTCACCCGGTTGACGATCTCGCGAGAAATCACGCCGGAACACGGACGGCCGGATTGTAACCACTCGAACAATCCCCGTAGTCACGTACACGCTCCTAGTGCCTCCGCATCTGAACTCGATGGGTCCCACATGCACCACCAGTAACTCGATCAAATTCTTGCTACTGAACACTCATCCGGTACTTGAGTTTATGACCCTCGAGAATTATGACGAATCGAACTCAATTTTGACGAGCGGGCATACTAGCTTCGTATTTCCATTTCCCAGTATCAGGATCCAGTTTTGCAATAAGCATAACTTGGTCAATCCGTGACCAAATCTACTCAAATCAGTGCCCATTGTGAAGATAATTTCGTCTACTTTCATATGGAAGAAGTTTCACGCGCATGCATCCAGTAGATTGAGAGATATCACCGAAACTATGTGACTGGTTCAGTACAGTGGCAGATTCTGAAACCGTAACTTGGGAACATGATATCGCCTTCATTTATCCATGAAATCATACGGTTCTTGTGCCCAAAATGAAGATCTTTGTGTCTAGTTTCCAGAGGGACAAGAATCACGATCATCGGAGTTGTGTGCAGGGAGATACGATGAAATCACTGAAGGTAGGTAAAACGGTTTCCCAGCTGGATTCTTGATGAATCTTGAATCATCAACCTTAACTACTTGCAAACCACGAATTTGAGCTCAAGAGTTCCAGAAATGGTGAGTTGCAATTGGAAGAGAATGAGGTGATGAAAATTAGTTGGTTAGAAAGAGAATGAGCAGCTGAATTGAAGTGTCAAGACATTGCTTACATGCAATGAGGTTTGAGTGGAGTTTCAACTCCTTCTCCCTTCTTCCTTCTCTCCCACACTCAGTCTCTCTCTCCCTTTCTATATTCTGAACTCCACTTTTGCTGAGTGTTGTGGCAAGTGAGGGGAAATTGTTTTGACCAGCTGAAGGTTTAATGAGGTCAAATTACCAAAATGCCCTTGGCCCATTAAGTCTTGGTTTTGAGGCTAAAACCCCAATACTCTTATGGCTTTCCGCTCGGCATAGGTTTCTCGGCTAATCCTCATTCGTTTCGAGATTAATTTCTCACTCAATTAATACGTCTTCGATGTGAGGCAAAATGACGATTTTACCCTTCAGCTGAATTGTTCATTTAATTTATGACTAAGCCACAATTAAATGTAGAGTAGGATTTCTTTGGACTTTTCCTCGACTATTAATCCCCGAGACACGACCAATTATTCCCACAAATAATTACTCGGTCTTAGGCATCATAGTACGAGTCTTTAAAAATTAGGGATGTTACAGAATCAAAGGCTACGTATCTCTGGGTAAAAAAGTTTTAGGATTCATGAGCTGTACAACTCGTTAGTCCTAAAACGCAGATTAGTTCGGTCGTACAACCAACTTAATCCCCTTTTTTTTATAAGAATAAAATGACTAAGCATGGTTTAATTAACTATAATTTTTTAAACGGATGAAGTGAGTAATGAAAATAGAATTTGGGGTGTTGACCATATAACATAACAAGAGGTGTTGAAAAAATAAGTGTGTAGAAATAAATTATTTTTTTAAGGAAATTATATTTATATATAAATTGAACTTGGAAAAAGCATTAATGAATAAATAGTTTGATATGTTTTATTATAAATATAAATATTACTATTTGTAAGTGAATGTTATTTGATAATAAGATAACGATTATAAATAGTAATATTAATATTTGTAAGCGTTTGTTATTTGATAATAATATGAGAATTTATTCTAAGTATGTTGACAAATACGTTTCTAAAATTTTATTTTTATACTATGTGTAATAATAAAAAAAAGTAATAAATGTTAAGATGATGTAAAACTAATAGTAAAGAACAACTAAAATACATTTAAAAAGATGCGATCATTGAACATACAAAATACATTTGAAGCAAAGAGCTGAAATTATACTCTAGATTTGAGATTTGCCTTTGAGTAAACACTTTTTTAAAAGGATCTCTCACTAAAACTTCATCTCACTCTGTCCTTCTCTTTGATCTTTCATCTGCTCACTTCATCATCCTGTAAGTATCACAACCAGCTCCCTCATCACTCAACACTCATCACACATTTTCCAACTCACTCACCACTGACCACTCATCAATTTTTTCTCACTCAAGATCTACACTTCCTTAACAGAACTAGGAAGTGGGTTGTCTGTTTATGCGCGTTCTCTCCTTTTCACAAAATTGGGTACCTCTTAGGGTCCAACCCAAGGTGTGAAGTCCACACTTATAAGCACTCTTAAAGTGCCTATTCTTTCCAATGTGAGACTTTTTCAATTCAGAACACACCAAGGTTCCAACAATCCTCCATAAAAGCACTCTTAAAGTGCCTATTCTTTCCAGCGTGCATAGGTGTATTCTCTAACATCAAAACCACGCATAACCTTTTCCATAGGTGTATTCTCAAAAGCCCGTGCTTTTATGGCCCTGCACGTCTATCCCAATTTAGTGAACGCTCTAGGAATTTCTACCAAGAATTCCATAGGAAGCGACCCCACTTCCACATTCACAAAGGTGAGTCCATCAAGAGTACTCTTATAGCTAGGTACTCCACTCCACATAGATTATAGATCTCATTAAGAGTTTCTATTACCTCAACCTTACATGGCTTCAGGAATCATGCTTCTCAACTTATAATAGCATGTTCATCTCGTATCACTTCACAACTTGTTATTACCCATTGAACTTAATTCTTGGGATCTCCAGTCTTTTAGGTCGGGTTACCATCGTGAGTGACTCATGGTTCTAATGGCAGTAATCCCATCTTTTGAGATGTATTTTGGACTTTCTCTTTGGATAATCATTTCGTCAAAGGATCACGTAAGTTCTAATCAGTGCGTACATGATCCACTCTCACAGATCTTTTTGAGAGAAATTCGCTAACAATGTTGTGCCTACAACAAATTTGTCGCCTTTTATCGTTGTAATAACGATTCTCTACTTTGCAATAGCCGCGGAACTATCGCAGTGGATCAACACAATGGCATCAGTTTTTCCCATAAAGGAATCTCTGCTAGTAAGCATCTCAACCAACTAGCTTCTTCACTGGCGGTCCCTAATGCTATCATTTCAAATTCCATAGTGGGTTGAGCCAATATGGTCTGTTCCTTATCTTTCCAATTGACAGCAACTCCAGCTATACTAAATATATAACACTAGATGCTTTGGAATCATCTGATAGAGTATCCCAATCAGCATCTGTAACATCCCTAATTTCGGTTAATTTCGTTTTATGAAATTCACTAGCGAATTATTATTCGATGAAATAATAAATCGAGTCATGGTCATATGCGAGGAATGAAATCATTACTTAATTGTGTGATTGCTCAATTTGATTTCATTATTGTTTGAAGTTTGTGATTGTGTGTGATTGTTTGGGATAAAAATAGAGTTAAGTGAGAATTAGAGCGCAAGGGGTAAATTGGTCTTTTAACCACCCAAATTAAAACACCCAGCTGAGTCAATATTTGCAAAACACAAAACACAAGACCGTGACTCCACTTTCAAAATTATTAGCAAATATAGGTTCAATTGAGTATTAGTGAGCCAAGGGGTATTTTCGTCATTTCCTACCTCATTAACACCCCCAGCTCACCAACACTCAGCTGACCAAGTCTCAAACCCTCAAACCCATTTCAGCCAAAAACAGAATTCCAAAATAGAGAGAGGGAGAGAGAAACTCGAAGAGAGAGAGGAAGAAGAGGGGTGAGAGCTCCATAACCTCATTGCATGTAAGTAAAATTACCACCATTCTTTTCCATTTTCAATTCTCCTCACATTGGTACTAATTTCAGAAGCTAGTCCTTCCTCTTTCATCAACCTCCATTTTCGAGCTTGAAACTCAACCATGGCCAAAATCTGAAAGTTTGTCTTGCATGTGTCTATGGAAGCTTGTAGGTGGATTGTGAGGTGCAAGGTTCAGTTCTAGAGCTCATAAGCTAGCTACATTGTGGAGTTAAGGAGAGATTGGAGCGTTGAAGTTGCTGTTTTCGAAGTTCCTAGTGGGTTGGGTTCAGTTTCGAAGTTTGACCAAGTTCGGTGCGAGTTCGTGATTACGGGGATTGTTTGAGAGGTTACAGTTCGATCGTTTTGTGTAAGCACGTGATTTCTCGCGAGTTCGTCAAAATAGTGAGTTCTACTCACGTTTAGGATTTTATTTCGTTTTGGAAATGAATGTGATGTCGACTGGTTTTGTGACTATTCCGTTGTTTCGAAAGATTTTGAGTCGAAACCCGTATTTTTATAAAAACTAGTGTTTTGAACTATGGAACAAATCGATTGTTGATGCATTGTGATTTAATGATGTTGTTTGGACTGGAATATTGTCTGGTATTCTATGTTTTGAGGTTGGATTTTGATCGGAATACGGATTGGACGCGAACGGAGAAGCGAAACGAGAGAAACGGAATGAATTTGGTATACTAAACAGAGCACACGGACCGTGCGCCCCTGTGGCACGGACCGTGCGCCAGCTTCGTTGTTGGCTGATTAAAATGGTGCAACATGCACGGGTCGTGCGCCCCTAGGGCATGAACCGTGCGTGTGGTTCGAGTTCAAGGTGAAAAATTCTCGTTTCGTCGCTCCTTTCGATTCCAAACCTCTTCTAATCTTCTTGCCAACCATCCCTCATGTAATTGGACCAATGATGCTCTGTTTTTGAACATGATTGCAAGGTTTAAATTGAATTGTTTTTGAAAGTTATAAATGTTTCAAAAACCGTAAAGTAGTACTCGCGAGCGAACATGTGTTATGTTTAAGGTCATGGAACTAAATGTTCAAGCAACTGTTTAATGTCATGGAACTAAATGTTCAAGCAACTGTTTAAGGTCATGGAACTAAATGTTCAAGCAAGGTTAAGATATATAAATTATATCAAAGCGCGGGTGACGACCGAGTTAATTAGTATACTAGGGGAGGGGAAGTCATGAGCCCTAGAACCTAGACCTCACGAGGTTTGAAGCTAGTGTAAGTTAGTGGAGAGGTTCGATGGTAACAACGTGGTCATTACCGGAGATGTACTATGTCTTGTCATGTAAAGATGTATATGCACGTAGGACCTAAATGGACTACGATTGAAAAAAAAGAAATAAATGGATCGAGAGTCATTGCGAGGGGTTACGGTTGAACTCACCGAGATAATGTTTATCTCACCCTTTATATGTTGTTGTTTTACAGATACTCAGGGAAAGAACAAGGCAAGGAAGCATGGTTGATGAGACCTTAAGGAGAGCGTGAAGTTTTAAACTTATGTTCATGTTGTTTTTCCCTAGTGATTGTACTTCGATTTGATGACTTGTACTAGCTACTAGTTAATGATCGTTTGCGCTAGTTTCTTGTTGTTGGATAATGAACAATAGGAGTTGCTAGCAAGAAGAACATAGTACTTGATAAAGATTTGGATGTCTTGAGCTATGTATAACTCTTGATTTTGGGTTAAGATAAGAGTTTTAGTTTTGTTCAATATTTTGAAACAGGAAATCCTACTCTGATGTATGCCATTTCGTGCATCTTAGCATTTCTACTTGTTAGAAATATTAGGGTGTTACAACATCGCTGTACTCTTCAAATACACTAGGAAATCCTTTACAGATAAGATTCATGATCCTTTTAAGGTATCTCATGACTCTTTCAATAGCGTGCCAATGCTCTATATAGTTGGCCGAGTGGTAAACCTGCACAACAGTCCCATGACATAGGCAATGTCTGGTCTAGTACAATAAGTGGAATACCTTAAGCTGCCAATGATGCTCGCATATACCATTTGTCTAACACTGTCACCAGTGTTCTTAAAAGTTTGACAATTGGATCGTATGGTGAGCAGACAGGTTTACAATCAAAGTATTTATATTTCTTTAAGATCTTTTCAATATAATGAGATTGATCCAAAAAAAATTCCTTTCTCGGACCTAGTAATCTTAATACCAAGGATTACAGTTGCTTCTCCGAGGTCCTTCATATCATAGTTGTTGCACAACAATGATTTCACTTTATTTACAGCATGGATGTTTGAGCCAAATATGTGTAAGTCGTCTACATAGAGACATATGATAGTGCAAATGTCGTTTTCGGTTTTGTAATAAATACATTTGTCACTTTCGTTCACTTTCAGCTCATTCGATATAATCAAACTTTGCATGCCATTGCCTAGGAGCTTGTTTAAGACCATATTGAGAGTTATCTAACATACAGACCTTGCTTTCTTGACCATGAATTACAAACCATTCAGGTTACTCCATATAGATTTCTTCTTCTAATTCACCATTTATAAAAACAATTTTGACATCCATTTGGAGTACTATTAAATTATAAATAGCAGTCAATGAAATTAGTACCCTTATGGATGTAATTCTAGTAACAGGTGAAAATGTGTCGAAAACCTTTGGCTATTTCAGAAAATATTGTTGATTTTCAGAAAATATGTTAAAATTGTTGTTTTTGAGTTTCAAAAAATATTGCAGAAAATCAATCCATCGAAGAAATTACTGGGTTGAGTCGCAGACTAGGTCGCTCTCTTTTAGACGTTTCGTGGCACTGCTCAAAATTGTGCAAGCAGGCTATCAACCACGACGAACCCGACCTGGGAGAATCGGGCCAGCCGGTTGAACATACAGCGGCGGCGTGCGCGTGTGGTGGGCGATTTATGTGCGTTCTCTCCCTTTCACAAAATTGGGTTCCCCTTCAGGTCCAACCCAAGGTGTGAAGTCCACACAACACACCTAGGTTCCAACATAAACAACGTGTCGCATAACACATCCTTACAACTAGGACTCTATCGAAGTTTATTCTTCTACGTAGGTGTTCATAAGTATCACAACTCGAGAAAAATAGTCATGACACATTCTAACAAAGAAGTAAATAACACATTGGTTAGCAACGTTTCAAAGGAATTAAATACAATAAGTAATTTTTTTTTATATCTACCGAACATATAATTATACCAATTTCAAATAATAAAAAAATTATATATACAGTCAAACACATGCATCAAAGACTCTTTTCTTTAGTGTAATTTACTTCGGAAATATATACATAAAGTGAACAAGGGCAGTCAGCGAAACAGGGGGGTGTATGCAAGTAAAGTAGGCCAAAAATCAGTGTTTGGCCATTTTTAAAGCTCATTTTCACCACAACTATTATTTTAACACTTCAATAGTCCAAACTAATTTTTAAAATAGGTAACATCTAAAATACTATTATTTATAAAAAATAATATAAATATATAAAAAACAATCATATATTACCAATAGCATATAAAAAATACATTTAAATGTATTTCAACTAATCATAACAACTCAAACACACAATAAATTAAAATAATTTTATTTTATTAATTCAAAATAATTCATAAAACACCTACTAAAAGAACCACAACTGTAAGACCCTAACCTTTAGACGTCATAAAGTCTAGAATGAACTCAATGCTTCAATCAAAACACGTTAATATTGATACAAAACATTGAACAACACTTAGAACATCACATTTCAACACAACATGAATTCCAAGTAAATGCCAAAATAATATGATTTCAAACACCACATGCATGTCATACATTCCAGAATGAACTCAATGCTTCAATCAAAACACCTAAACACAAAACCTAAGGCAAAGAACTCACAAGTCTTGGAGTGAAATCGAAGTTCGTATACATTGTAGTTCCCGAACTCTACAAATCGACCCCAAGTTCCATCTCCACTCCCTTGAACCTTCTAAACCTTCAATTTCGAAATCCCCCAAGCACCCAAAACGAAATTGTGAGCTCCTCTAACCCAAATGATGTATAACGTGATGTTATCTCAGCTTCTAAGGCTCAAAGGAAGGGAAAAACTCAACATGCATCTTGAATCCTTGACTTTGCCATAGAGGGACAACTTTGGACTATGAACATTGGAGGTGTTTACTTGACAAAAGATACAGTGGAGGAGGAAGAGGATGGCTTGAAGGCTCAATTGCAAACTAGTGTTCCCACATGCATGAAGATATGATGGTGATCTCCTCCCTTTCCCTCTTCGCTCTCTCCCCCTCCTTCTCTTCTTTCTTTCTTTCTTTCTTTTCTCTCTCAAGTGGGTGTGTGTGTTTTTCTTTTTCTAAAACGAATGTGAGTGGAAATAATGAGAATGACTGACATGTGGTTCAACATGTTTTATGGAAATGAGTGAGTGTTTGGTAAGTGAAATTCTCATTTTGCCCTTACTCCCGCTTTCCACTTAAGACTACTTCTAATGAATCACAGAAGTATTCTTTCATCCAAATATCACATTTAGACCTTTAAATCATGTAATTATTTGAATCATGAAATCACCAAGAACTCAATATCATGTTCCATCAAACAATCTACTTAATAAGCAAAGTAATTTTATGTTACAACAACGCATGAAAATCGAGGTGTTACACTAACCAATAGGGATTGGTGGTGCATCTATTGTGTTAATTTGTTGGATGATATTTATTTTGTTTCTCTCTCTTATTGTTAAATTTCCCTAGTGCTATGAATCATGTGTATATGCATATTTCTACTGTTATGATACATTGCTTTGAAAGATGACTCTTGCCTGTGTTAAGGCAATAACTGGCAGGAGCTCTTCGAAGATGATATCAGCTGAGCTGCCTTGTGTTAAGGCAAAATACCTAAGTCATGTTTTGATGAAAACAAACAGTTTTGATAAGCTTCTTAAGCTTTCTGACTTATTAGAGATCAAATGAGTTCTCTTGAGTGATCTTATAGACATGGATAAATTAATACATTTCAATAAGAACATGTGCTATGAATTAGCACATCATAAGAAGAAGGACTGAGCCTTAAAGGATACTTGCTAAGCTCAAATAGGTGGTCAGAAGATACCAAGCAAAGAATTAACAATATGTGACCTAACTTGATGCAAAGCAATACAAAGCAACATATGGAAATCAAGATATTCCTCAAGACCACATGTACTCAAGTTTATAATTACTTAGAAGATACTTCAGAAGGCATTCTAAATGTATCTCAGAAAATATTGAGAAGACAACGTTCAAAAGCTTATGAACAAACTTCTGAAGCATGAAGGAAAATTATCAGGCTTCTCTCAATGGTCAAATTGCTAAATCAACAATGGTTTTATGCTAAGAGGAATGGAGTCAAATGACAGAATCCATCGCTAGAAGCATTCATGCGCTAACGAGCTCAGAAGCTTTCAACGATCATCTGCAACAATAGTGTACCCGTCAAAGCACAAAAGGACTTAACGACTATATTCTCTTTGCTAAAGCATTTCAACGGATCTTTCAAGGGAAATGGCCTATAAATAAAGCATTGAGCCCTTAAAACTTCTTTAAGGTAGACTGCACAAATTTGGTCAAGACATCAGAAGTTTCTCAGTAGCTTCTGAGTAAGTCTACACTCTCTCCCAAACACACTCACTGCAAATCAACATATCTAGGACTCTATTGAGTGTGTTCATAGCTTGGTGTCAATAGTCAGATGTAATTTACTTAAGCTATTTTATTTCATCCCAGTTCAGAACCCGGACATATTTTCATATATGTTTGTACCTTCTAAGTAATAAGCACAGGCTACTGTATTGTGAGGGAAGAGGGCTAAGAAAGTATTTCTTAGATGTTTAAGTTGCTAGACTTGGAAAAACTAGTGGGACAGTTGATAGAGCTGTGTTAAGAAAAATATCACGGATTAGCCATTGGTTGGCTTGGTACTATTTGTGAAATAGTGGAAAATCTCACTAGGTTGGAGGAGTGGACGTAGCCCTGGGTCTGGGTGAACCACTATAAATCTCTATGTCTTCTTTACATGCTTTTTATACTATTTTCTCACTAACTGTTTTCTAAACTAAACAAGTTAAACACGTTATATAAGAACAAAACTATATCTTCTAAACAATACATATCTACAAAGGTCATCTTTTCACTAAGTACCAAACTAGCTTCTAAACGAATTTGAGTCTTGAAAAGGAATTTAAAATGTGTCACAATTCGACCCCCCTTTCTTGTGACTTATGTTTGACTTGAATTGGTATTAGAGCAAGGCCTCTGGTTGAACACAATCAAAATGTGTCAGAGGAAAGATCTTGGAAGAAGTCATGGCCAAACCAAATTCTGTTGCATTTCTACCAGAAGGAGAATCTTCAAATAGACTTCCAGGATTCAATGGAGAACACTACTACTACTAGAAGAATTAGATGAACCTATACATGGAATCCGAAGATACAGACATCTGGGATATTACTCAAAATGGTCCCTATGTTCCAAAGGTTACATATGATGATGGAAGAGTTGATGACAAACCAAAGGAAACATGGACTGCAGAAGTCGAACGCCTAATCCTGCTGAACTCAAAGGCAAAGTACTGTCGAACTTGTGCTTTAAGCATAAGTGAATATGACAAAGTTGTTGCGAAAGAAACTGCCAAACAAATATGGGACACACTGCAAGTAGCTCATGAAGGAACACATCAGATCAAGGAAGCCAAACAAGAATTCTAGTTAGAGATTTTGAAATGTTCACAATGAGTGAGGATGAATCAATTGATGAAACGTCTGCAAGATTTACCACAATGATGAATGGCTTGAGCTCTCTAGGAAAGAACTACACTAACCTAGAGAAAATCAGAAAGTTACTAAATTGTCTACCAAAGGCATGAAGACCTAAGGTGACAGACATCGAAGAAGCTAAGACCTTATCTACTCTAAACATTGATGAACTACTTGGCTCATTGAAAGTACATGAGAAAGTAATCAAAGAAGAACTTCACCCAAAGAAAAGCAAATCTATAGCTCTGAAAGTCTCTCAGAAGATAGGAAACTAATCTTCTATGAAAGGGAAAGGAGCAGCATTAAAGTCCTCCCAAGAAACAGATAAAGAAAGTGATGAAGAAAGTGAGGAAGATTCAGAAGGTGAAGAATGGTCATTAATCTCAAGAAGGGTAAACAAGTGGTTTGCAAACAGAAAGAAAGGAAAAGCATTCCCTTAGTACAAAAGAGAGATTTCAAACAATGATTCAAACAAACAGAAAATCACTTACTTTGAGTGTAGAAAAACTGGTCATATGAGACAAGAATGTCCTCTCTTGAATAAGAAAGGATTCAGAAGGTCCTCAAAAAAGAAGAAAGCACTCATGGCAACTTGGGATGACTCAGAAGATTCCTCTTCAGAAAATGAAGGACAAGCTGCAAATCTATGCCTCATGGTAGGATCAAATCAAGATGAGGTATTTGACTCTGAACTCTCTAGATGTGATACTTGCAAATAAATAGAATCATCTTTTGATAGCTTCCTTTATGATTCAAACATTTTATTTCAAAAATGCATGCTTTTCAAACAACAACTCAATGAATCAAAAAGTGAAAATGAGGAGCTGAGAGAAAAATCCCTAAGTCATGTTTTGACGAAAACAAACAGTTTTGATAAGCTTCTTAAGCTTTCTTATTCAGTAGTGATCCTATTGAGTTCTCTTGAGTGATCTTATTGACAGGGATAAATTAATACATCTCAAGAAGAACATGTGCTATGAATTAGCACATCATAAGAAGAAGGATTGAGCCTTAGAAGATACTTGCTAAGCTAAAGAGGTGCTCAAAAGATAACAAGCAAAGAATTAATACTATGTGACCTAACATGATGCACAACAATACAAAGCAACATATGGAAATCAAGATATTCGTCAAGATAACATGTACTCAAGTTGATAATTACTTAGACGATACTTCAGAAGGCATTCTAAATGTATCTCAGATATTGAAAAGACAACGTTCAGAAGCTTCTGAACAAACTTCTGAAGCTTGAAGGAAAATTATCAGGCTTCTCTCAACGGTCAAATTGTGACATCAACAATGGTTCTATGCTAAGAGGAATGTAATCAAATGATAGAAGCCATCGCTAGAAGCATTCATGCGTTGGCGAGCTCAGAAGCTCTCAACGGTCATCTGCAGCAGTGTACGGCGCCTGCTGCAGTGTACCTATCAAAGCACAAAAGGACTCAAAGACTATATTCTCTTTGCTAAAGCATTTCAACGGATCTTTCAAGGCAAATGGCCTATAAATAAAGCATTGAGCCCTCAGAACATCTTTAAGGGAGACTACACAAAGTTGGTCAAGACATCAGAATCTTCTCAGTAGCTTCTGAGGAAGTCTACACTCTCTCCTAAACACACTAACTACAAATCAACATATATGGGAGTCTATTGATTGTGTTCATAGATTGGTGTCAATAGTCAAATGTAATTTACTTAAGTTATTTTGTTTCATCCCAGTTCAGAACCCAAACATATTTTCATATATGTGTGTACCTTCTAAGCAGTAAGAATTGGTTGTTGTATTGCGAGGGGAGAGTGCTAAGAAAGTGTTTCTTAGAGGTTTAAGTTGCTAGACTTGGAAAAAAACTAGTGGGACAGTTAATAGAGCTTTGTTAAGAAAACTATCAGGGATTAGCCATTGGTTGGCTTGTGTACTATTTGTGAAATAGTGGAAAATCTCACTAGGTGTGAGGAGTGGACGTAGTAGCCCTGGGTTTGTGGGTTTGGGTGAACCATTATAAATCTCTTTGTCTTCTTTACATGCTTTCTTTACTATTTTCTCACTAAAAATTTTCTAAACTAAACAAGTTAAACACATTCTTTAAGAATAAAGCTATATCTTCTAAACAATACATATCTACAAAGTTCATCTTTTCACTAGGTACCAGACTAGCTTCTAAACCAATTTGAGTCTTGAAAAGGAATTTAAAATGTGTCACAATTCAAACCCCCCTTTCTTGTGACATATATTTGACTTCACCTTGGTCCACTAGAATCCTTCTGACATCGAAATTTGCCATTATGGCTTGGATGATCAGCGGAATGTGTTGATTAGGTTTTCCGTCGAGTAGGTCCTTGTCATTGAACTGTAGAGGAGGTGGGTTAATGGGTCCTTTGGTGGGAGTGGAGTTGGTTATGCTCATTATCTCCTTCCATTTTCTCTTCATTGTTTTCCTGGTTGCATCGCCTTCGATAGGATATCCGCCAGAGATGACCATTGCTTCTGGGCGGCTAGAGCTTTTGGGCTCTTCCTCATCTGGATTTGAGTCACTTTGTGTCTTTTTTGCAACCCTCTCGGTGTCGTTGGTGGCTTCCTTACCTTTCCTTGGTGATCTAGTATGTGTCCGGGCTTCGCCTTTCTTGACCGTCTTACATGTATCACCAACGCTGCTTGTCTTCCAGCCCTTGAACATTTAGAGCTTCAGCATTGAATCTTTCATTGTATTCCCTGCTTGTCTCACCTTCATGTTGCCGGATAGCCTTGAATGTCTTTTCGGACTTCGGTTTCACTCGCGAAGTGGTGAAATTATCTTTAAAGAATTCGGTTAACTGATACCAGCTTGTAATCGAATTTGTTTTGAGAGTTCTGTACCATGCTAAGGCTGCCTTGGTGAATGTTAAAGGAAAGGTCTTACATTTGACTTTGTCCTCGGCATTTCGATATCGCAACATAAGCTCAAAATAGTCATCATGATCTTCGGGGTCTCCAGATCCATCATACAGGTTCAACATGAGAGGTTTCTCCAGAGATCGGGAGACGGGATATTCGTTTATCTCTCTGGTCAATGGACCCGGCTTCGACTTTTTACCCTTCTTTGAGAATTTCCTGTGTGGTGATTTCCTTCTGCGCTCCCGGTGTCGGGGAGATGAGGACCCCAAGGAAGAAGATCGGTCAGATAGGTTCCTCATGTATCGGGAAGATTCAGGCGTAGTTTGTGAAGAGCTCAAAGGGAATCTGGGAATCTGGAGTGTCTTTCTTTGTAGTAATCTCGCTGAGACCGGTGCTTCGGTATGGGTGAGTGATGGCGCCTCGATGCCACTGTTCAGGGAGGTGGAGATCAAGGCCGACTTCTTCCTAGGTCAGGAGTAGTGTTAGCTCTTCTTGCGTCCTGGTCGGCGAGTGATGAAGTTCTGCACGGCTTGGGCTAGAAGGGGGACCAATGGCTCCCCTGGTGGGGCTGTGATGGCCTCCATGTTGTGGAAAGTGGCCATTCTTTTGATTTTCAATATAGATTCTGGTTGCAACTTATATTTTTGTGTTTTTAGGTGTAAAAAGGATAAACAAAGGGGAAAGGGGGAGTGAAGAATTTCATGGGTTTAGGGATGGGGAATTTAGGGACAGTTTCGGCACTAACGGGAAGAATGAATTCGGTTGCTGAATTCGGGAAGAAGATGGTGTTTAGGTTAGGGGCGGCACCTTAGTCTAATCCAAGACAAGGATAAGCCTATGAGTGTGAGGATCACCACAAGAAAAAGAATTCTTGATAAGATCGAATAAACTGGTCCAATCCAGAACCAAAGAGTATGAACTCAAAATCTTTGATAAAGTCTTTCTAAAATTTCATTGACACTTAAACTCCCTATTTATATTAAGGGAGGTTCTTGCTGAATACAAAAGAAAAGAAATAAAGGGTACCCAAAAATTACAAGAATACTAGTCAAAACAATTAAGAAAATATCCTAGTTGATTTGGCATTGAATACGCCATTAATGATTAGGATCTTGCAATTTCTTTTTCCTTTGATTGCCTTTCTTGATTAGCAAGTTTGCTTGGTTAGCAAGTTTGTCTTCCTTGATCAGCAAGTTTGTTGGCGCCATCATTTCACACAAATATGTGCCACACACACACCACATTTGGATTAAACACACTAAAAAAATAACTTGAAATGAAATAACTTAGTGCCTTGGTCCCAAATAAATCAATTGGTCACATGCACTTTTTATTTAATAAAATGAAATAAATTTGCTGCCTTTGTCATGCAAATTGTGCCTCCTCCATAGCTTGTATGACAAGCATGCTTTTTGGTGCAATTACATTGTTGCCCTCTTTTGCAATGGTCTTAGTTATGAATTGGACTAAGCCTTCTTGGACTCTCTTTGACCTTGACCTAGTCATTGGACCTCCTAAGCTTTTAATGGCATTTTGGTGCTCCATGTCCTCATCATTCCCTCCCTCTTAAGGAGAATTCGACCTCGAATTGAAATCTTCATCACCTACATCAAAAGGAGACAAGTCAGCAACATTGAAAGTGGCACTAACATCATACTCACTGGGGAGGTCAACTTTATAAGCATTATCGTTGACTTTGGCAATCACTTGAAAAGGGCCATCGCCCCTAGGCATTAACTTAGATTTCCTGTGTGATGGAAACTGTAACACCCCGATAATTTCTAACTTGTAGAAATTACCGAAATGCACTACTGGCATACATCAGAGTACCTCCTGTTTTAAATACTGAACACATACTAATACTCGATGCTAAAAACCATCAAGCGCGTTACATAACTTAACATGAAAAATACATAAAGCGTTCTTACACCGCTCAACTAGTGTTCAGTACCAAAATAGAAAGTGTGCGGAAGCGATTTACAACTTTATAATATAAGTCGTACAATCGTACATACTAAGGTACACAGTGAAAATACAGAGATACATGACATAACAAAATAAATAGCGCCAGCAACTCTTCAAGCGTCTCCATGACCATGCCTCATCGTCTTCAATTTAGCCTGTAATTCTGAAAAACAACAACATGGATTGGGTGAGACAACTTGTCTCAGTGAGTCCTATCGAGACCCCTTACTAACTCTCTCGGTTCAATTATGCTTGATTCGTTATTCTTGATTCATAATTCATAGTCTTAATATTTGACTATGTGGCTAACATAAACGTTGTCCTCATAACCCTCATAAGCAGTTACAAGAGGCAACACATGAACAATGAACAATGATTTTTTTAGCATGTCACCGGTCACTTGGAAAATAAGCTCCCGGTGAACCCAATCCACTAATCCGTACATCAGTGGGCAAACCTCAAGGGGCCTAGGTTCACAGGGCTCATGACTTCCCCTCCCCTAGCACACTAAATTAAAATAGGGTCGTCACCCTAACATAATGTATATATTTTAATATACCTTGAACAATGAACAGTGAACAGTGATCTGTGAACATAACAATGAACTTATACTTAGCATAATCTTGTCATTAGGTGATCTCACACGGAATTACTAACGTTGCTAACTTAACTTATAACTATCCATTACCTAGTCCACATCATAATGTATCGCCCATACTCAACATTATGATAACCTAACTTAGTCATAATCGATCTCATAAATACCACACCGGGCCATCACATAAGCAAAGACATGAACATAACATAAAATTACTTCGATCGTACTTGATTTCATGATACTAATATGTTTCCATCCTTGGGAAACCTTGAGGAGTGGATTAGAAGGGACTTAGGACCAATCAGAATAGCTTAGGACGTATTTCAAATTAGGGCATTAGAAGGGGACGCACGATCCGTGCGGCTTGGCGCACAATCCGTGCGCATTTTCACAAAAACAACCTTGAGTACCAGAACCCCACGCACGACCCGTGCCCAGGGGCGCACGGTCCGTGCGTGGCCATCAGCTTTTCAGAAAATCAGTTTTCGTATTCTCTTGTCCATTCCGATCGTTCCCGTATCCATTCCGATTCACATCCGAACTTAATAATACATCAAAACAGTCATGGAAACCAATCAATCATCATATAGCAATCAACAATCATAACAACAATCAACGATTAAACTCAACCAATCACATAATTTAACAATTCGAACAATGTTTTCAGAAAACGGTTCAATACCGGTTTTCATAAAATGCGAGACCAAAACTCAGAATGAGGAACACATGACCATACAACCCTAGTGAGTATAGAACTCACCTATTTGCCGAGACTTCAAGGATTCGACCGTTCCCGAGAACCACGAACTCTCCTCGGACTCGATCACAACACCAACTCACGAACTATCTCCGGAATCGCTCCGAAACACTCCCAACCGAAAACTCAGGTTCTCTAACACTTGTATTTTGATCCCAGAACTGAAATGACTTCTAGGTGGTTCCAATTCGTGATTTGGTTGCAGTAGTTGATTCTAAGGCTCACAAAAATGACATGCAAGGTTCAGATTTTGTGTTTTGGCCAAATGGAGCTTGGTTTGTCCTCCAATGGTGATTCATGGTGGAGGAGGGGGATGGTTTCGAGTTGGTGATCAATGGAAAGAGGAAGGTGAGCTGATCATGGTTGTGCCATTGGATTGAACATGCAATGGACTTTGAGAAATTCCTCCTCTCTTCCTCCCTCTCAAACTCACGCCCTCTCCCCTCTCTTTCTCTTCTTCAGCTTTGCTGTTTTTTTTTTTAACTTAGAAAAATGAAATGTTGTTCCTAGGTTCAGCTGGAAAGGGGGTATAAATATGGGGCATAGGGAAAAGACAGTTCTACCCTTCACTTACTAACTCCATTCCCTATGACTCCTTCCCATTCTAATTACTTTACTTAACTTTAATTAATTATCACTCATACATAAAACTTATACTTAATCAATCAAAAAAATTTATTTCCATAATATTTTGTTTTTTAACAAACCTAAATAATCATCAAAAGTAATTCCATGCCAATATAGTTAAATAGCAAATATAGGGGATGTTACATAAACCTTTCTTTCCTCATATGAATCCAAACCCAATTTCCGGGTTCAAAAGTAACCTGTTTGCGCCCTTTATTGGCACTTTTGGCATAACTTTCATTTTTCTTTTCAATTTGCAGTTTGATTTTCTCATGCAAACCTTTGACAAATTCAGCCTGGCTTTGCCATCTTTATGCTTCAAGAGAGATGTGTCAGGTAAAGGTAAAAGATCAAGAGGAGTTAAAGGATTATAACCATACACAATCTCAAATGGGGAGTGATTTGTGGCACTATGGACAGCCCTATTATAAGCAAACTCAACATGCGGAAGCCATGATTCCCACATTTTCAAATTCTTTGACAGCACAGCCCTTAAAAGGGTAGAGAGAGTTCGGTTTACTACCTAAGTTTGCCCATCAGTTTGGGGATGACAAGTTGTAGAGAATAGTAACTTTGTTCCCACCCCCCACAAAGTTCTCCAAAAGTGGCTTAGAAATTTACTGTCTCGGTCGGACACTATGCTTTTTGGAAGGCCATGTAGGCGCACCACTTCTTTGAAAAACAAATCAGCAATGTGGCAGGCATCATCCACCTTTTTGCATGAGATGAAATGTGCCATCTTTGAGAACCTGTCCACAACAACTAAAATAGAATCTTTCCCGTTCTTTGTTCTAGGTAACCCTAAGACAAAGTTCATGGAAAGGTCAATCCAGGGATATTCAGGAACAGGCAATGGGGTATACAACCAATGGGGCATAACTTTGGATTTGGCCTTTTTGCAAACAATGCATCTTTCACAATATTTTTGCACATCAACTTTCATGTGAGGCCAATAAAAATGTTCTTTCAAAAATTCCAAAGTTTTAGAAACACCAAAATGTCCCATTAAGCCCCCCTCATGCGCCTCTTTAACAAAGAGTTCTCTAGGGGATCCTTTTGGCACACACAACCTTTTTTCTTTAAATAAATAATCATTGTGCCTAAAAAAACCATTATGGGCAACATGCACACATTCAACATATTTAGCAGAAAAATCAAGATCATGCTTATACAAATCCTTAATGTGCTCAAGACTAAAAATTTTAGTTTCAAGGGTAGAGAGTAATGCGTACCTCCTTGATAGTGCATCAGCCACCACATTGGCTTTACCCTTCTTATGCTTAATCGCATAAGGAAATTGCTCCAAAAATTCAACCCATTTGGCATGCCTCTTGTTCAACTTACCTTGCCCTTTTAGATACTTCAACGACTCATGATCACTATGAATGACAAATTCTTTGGGCAGCAAATAATGTTGCCATGTTTGCAACGCCCTTACTAAGGCATACAATTCCTTATCATAAGTTGAGAAGTTTAGGGAAGCCCCTTTTAATTTCTCACTAAAATAAGCAATTGGATGTCCTTCTTGCATCAAAATAGCCCCAATCCCAACATTCGAAGCATCACACTCAATTTCAAAAGATTTTGAAAAGTTAGGCAATGCTAGAATTGGTGCTTGGGTGAGCTTTTCTTTAAGGTTAGAAAAAGCTTGTTCTTGTTTCTCACCCCATTTAAAACCAATTTCTTTTTTAACAATTTCATTAAGAGGAGCCGCAATAGTACTAAAGTCCTTTACAAACCTCCTATAGAAACTTGCTAACCCATTAAAACTTCTTACCTCAGTCGAACTTTTGGGAGTTGGCCACTCTTTGATTGCCTTCACCTTTGCTTCATCTACATGTACTCTTTGAGAGCTTATGACAAAACCTAGAAAAATAACTTGATCTGTGCAAAATACACATTTTTCCAAGTTTGCATACAAACTTTCTTTTCGTAACACATTTAAAATAGCCTTTAGGTGAGTGCAATGGTCCTCCAAATTTTTGTTATATATGAAGATATCATCAAAATATACAACAAAAATTTTTCCCAAGAATTCCCTCAAAACATGGTTCATTAATCTCATGAAAGTGCTGGGTGCATTAGTCAAACCAAAAGGCATAACTAACCACTCATATAAACCATATTTAGTTTTGAAAGCTGTTTTCCATTCATCCCCTTCCCTAATCCTAATTTGATGGTATCCACTTTTCAAATCAATTTTGGAAAACAAGCATGCACCAAATAGTTCATCAAGCAAGTCACTAACCTAGGTATTGGGTGTCTATACTTAACAGTGACATTATTAACAGCCCTACAATGAGTGCACATTCTCCAACTACCATCTTTCTTAGGAACTAAAATAACAAGGACGGAACATGGACTTAAACTTTCTCTTACCCAACCTTTACTTACCAATTCAACCACTTGCTTTTGTATCTCTTGTGTTTGTTGTGGTCGCCATCAAACTTTCTTTCTTTTTTTCATCATTCTTTTTTTTTGTCACTCTTTTTTCTCTCTTTTTCTTTGGCGATCTTTTCTTCTTTTTCTTTTTCTTTCTCTTTTTCTTTTTCTTTTTCACATTTTTCTCTCAATTCTTTTTGATCAGTTCTCACCTCACTTGGACTCAAAGGAGCCAATACAATTCGTTTTTCATGATGAGCAAAGGAATACTTGTTGGTACGCCCATCATGGATGGCCTTTTTGTCAAATTGCCAAGGCCTTCCCTGTAACATCCCCAATTTTAGCTAAGTTAGTTAATAGAAGTTAGTAAGAGGTTACGTTTGATTAATAAGCTAATTGGAGCAATTTAGCTTAATTAATTGATGATAAGGCGACTGTCATGGGTTGGATAGATTGATTATGTGTTTAGTTACTAAATAATATTAAGTGTTTGAGTTATGAATCAATATAATTAAATGATTTGATTGGATAATTATTAGTTAGTTAAATTAAATTATGTTGAGTAGTGTATAAGTAAAGGGGGAGGTATGAATGGTAATTTGAAATGTTAAAAATTAGAAAGAGCCCAACTACCATAGGCCAGCCCAACATAAAGACAATACCAGCTGAAGTAAAACAAAGTGAATCCATTTTCCCTCTTCACGTTTCATTTCCACTTCCAGAATTGAGAAAGAAAGAAATTGAGAGAGAGCTTAGGGAGAGGGAGGAAAACGTGAGAGAAGAGAGGAGAGAGAGGTCACATCCTTTGATGCATGTTTAATCTCTCTTCACCATTACAATCCTTGTCTTCTCCTCTATCTTTTGATGCCAACATCACCACCAAAGAACTCCTCATCCTCTTTCCACCATTTTCACACCCAAGCTCCATTTGAGGAGAATTTGAGTTATGTTCCTTCTATTCTGAATTTCTGGGCATTTGGTCACTTAATTGGAGATTAGTTTCTGTTTGAGGAAGATTGGGGAGTCAATTGTGAAGGGTTTGGAGTCGTGGTTGCTGTCCTTGAGTTGAGGTTTTGGGAGTAGATTCAAGAACTTAAAGTAATGTTTCACAAAAATAAAAAACAAAATCAGTGGATGCATGTACAATGTGGGAGCCGGATGGAGTCATCTAGGAACTTCATGGTAGATTGGAGTAGCAAGGAGAGGGTCCAAGCTGCTGGAATTCGGATTTGGAGTACTTCGGGTAGTTCGAGTTTGAATTGGAGAGCGGTTCGGAGAATTTTGGATCGATCGAGCATAGCTTGGATTTCGTATTGGTTGTTGTTGTGATTTTCATCACACTACGGTGAGTTCTATAACTCGCTAGGGATGTTTTGGTGTCGAGTCATGTGTGTCTTTCCGAACTAATAAACTACTGAAATATGTTTTGGGAAAAATAGCGAAAAACCATTTTATCGAAAAGTCGTTGTATTATAATTGATTGAATTGGTGTGATTGATGATGATAATTAATAATCGTTGAATTGATGATTGGGATGGACTGGATTGGTTGTGTTGAATGTCTGTTTTTATGTCTCGAAGATTATAGAATGTCTCGGTATCGGATTGAAAGCGAAACGGAACAAAACGGAGTTTTCGAAAAGCCATTTCAGTACTTCTGCCAACGGTCACGTCGCGACGCGTGGCCATCGCCTCGCGACTATGTGTTATTTTGCAACGAAAATCTTTCTGTTACTTTTCGCGTCGTGACAAACCCTGTCCGCGTCGCGACACGTTGTAATTTTCACCAAACTCTACCGATTTTGTTTTCGCAATAACTTTTGATCCGGTAGTCCGATTCAAGTGTTCTCAGGTGCGTTGGAAAGATTATGAAAAGGTCTAACTGAATATGTAATTAAAATTGTACAGTGCCCTGTTTGTATGTAATTATGACTGTGATTAATGTTAGTTGATGTTCCGGAATCATGTTGATGTTATGAGATCGATTATGACTAAGTTAAGTTCACGTTATGAAACTGATTGTCTTGTTGTGATTATGCTAAGTATGATTGATGTGATTATGCTTGGACTGACTGGGTAGTTGAGTAGATTAAGTTAATAACTTTAGTAAGCCGTGTGAGATCACCTAATGTTAGTAATCAGATCATGTTAGTAATTAGATCATATTAATAATAAGATCTTGTTAGTAATGAGATCATGTTAAGTTAAGCTCAGTGTTAAGTTAAGTTCATTATAATGCTCAGTTCATTGTTATGTTCAGATCAGTATTTAGTTCAGGTATATTAAAATATATACATCAGTTCAGTTAGGGTGACGACCCTATTTTCAGTTTAGTGTGCTAGGGGAGGGGAAGTCATGAGCCCTATGAACCTAGGCCCCATGAGGGATCCAGCCGATTAGTGGAATGGGTTCACCGGGAGCTTATTTTGTCAAGTGACCGGTGACACGCTAAAAATCATTGTTCATGTGTTGCCTCTAGTAACTGCTTATGAGGGTTATGAGGACAACGTTTATGTTAGCCACATAATCAAATATTAAAACTATGAGTTATGAATCAAGAATAATGAATCAAGCATAATTAAACCGAGAGAGTTAGTAAGGGGTCTCGATAGAACTCACTGAGACAAGTTGTCTCACCCAATCCATGTTGTTGTTTTTCAGAGCCGCAGGTTAAGTTGAAGACGATGAGGCATGGTCATGGAGACGCTTGAGGAGTTGCTGACGCTGTTTATTTTGTTATGTTATGTATCTCTGTATTTTCATTCAGTATCTTAGATGTACGATGGTACGACTTGTATTATAAGTTGTAAATCGCTTCCGCAGACTTTCTATTTTGGTACTGAACACTAGTTTGAGTGGTGTAAGAACCGGATTTATGTATTTTATGTTAAGTTATGTAAGCGCACTTGATGGGTTTTTAGCATCGAGTATTAGTATGTGTTCAGTATTTAAAAGGAAGTTACACTGATATATGCCAGTAGTGCATTTCGGTGATTTCTACAAGTTAGAAATTATCGGGGTGTTACATTCCCAACAAGACATGACTAGCCTCCATAGGAACTACATCACAGACAGCCACATCCTCATATTTACCAATTGAAAAAGAAATTTCTACTAGCTTATCAACAATCATTTCATTATCATTGACAAGGCACTGAAGCTTATATGGTTTGGGATGTGGTTTAGTTTCTAGTTGGAGTTTAGAGACTAACCTTGTGCTAGCAACATTGGTACAACTTCCACCATCAATAATAAGGGAACATACCTTGCCTTGTATGAGGCACCTTGAGTGAAATATGTTCTCCCTTTGAGTAGTATCTTCCTCCTTTACCACGGCTTCCAATAACCTTTTCATCATAAGTAACTCTCCACTAGGCATTTGGGTCGCCTCATCATTAAAATCCCCTTCATACACTTCAGCCCCTTCATCCTCCTCCTCAACCTCCCCTACAAGCATCATTCTTTTGGTAGGAAATTGAGATGCAATGTGTCCTAAACCTTGGCACTTGAAACACTTAACAACCCGGTTAGTTGAAACAACTTGAGAAGGACTAGTTGTAGTGTTTTTACCTTTTGGGTCAGCCGCAGTTTCTTTGGATGATGAAGTACCTTCATTCTTAACATTGCTCTTCCAATTTTGGGGATTGGAAGTGGTAGTGCTTCTTCTTATTTGACCCTTCCTCTTGAGTTGTTGTTCTATCTTTGTTACTTGATGAACCAAATCGTCTAGTTGAACATAGTGTTGTAGTTCCACTATGAACCGGATTTATGTATTTTATGTTAAGTTATGTAAGGGCACTTGATGGGTTTTTAGCATCGAGTATTAGTATGTGTTCAGTATTTAAAAAGGAAGTTACTCTGATATATGCCAGTAGTGCATTTCGGTGATTTCTACAAGTTAGAAATTATCGGGGTGTTACAATTGGTATCAGAGCAGTTTGACCTAGTCGGACTTAGAAATCAAGAGTCTCTTACGTCTTCTAAGTGTGATTCCTCTTAATATGCTATTAGACATTGAGCCTGATCAACTCAATACTTTGTGCATATTTCGCAGAATCATGGCTGGTAGAGGTAGGAGAAGCGTCACTGTCGACCCACACTTCTAGCCTTCTCGTTTCATTAGAACGCGCAGTAGGAGCAAAGGGCTACAGACGTCGTACCGGAACAACAGGTGGGCATCAGTGATGGTTCGAAGAAGATGTGGGCTACCGTTTATTTCTTGAAACCGGTTCAACCATAGGATCATGTAGAGAGTTCAGGTTACATTAAGTTTGGACGGAAACTTGATTGCACTAAAGAGCGAAACCACTTTTAAAAAGATATCTGGCTTCTTTTCTTAAACTCTTTGATGCGATCATGATTCCATTCAATCCTTAATGTGCGGAGATAGAATTGACTATGGTCAATCCAAGTTGGGGTGAATCCCTTTAAGTGTTAAAAAGAGAAGTTAGGGTTTGACTTGTGAAGAGGCATGAAGATAGATGAAGCTTTAGGATAGTAGCCTTTTAGTACCTTGAACGATTTTGAGGACAAAATCTTTCAAATTGGGGTGATTGTAACATCCCCAATTTTAGCTAAGTTAGTTAATAGAAGTTAGTAAGAGGTTATGTTTGATTAATTAGCTAATTGGAGCAATTTCGCTTAATTAGTTGATGATAAGGCGACTGTCATGGGTTGGATAGATTGATTATGTGTTTAGTTACTAAATAATATTAAGTGTTTGAGTTATGAATCAATATAATTAAATGATTTGATTGGGTACTTATTAGTTAGTTAAATTAAATTGTGTTGAGTAGTGTATAAGTAAAGGGGGAGGTATGAATGGTAATCTGAAATGTTATAAATTAGAAAGAGCCCAACTACCATAGGCCAGCCCAACATAAAGACAATACCAGCTGAAGTAAAACAAAGTGAATCCATTTTCCCTCTTCACGTTTCATTTCCACTTCCAGAATTGAGAAAGAAAGAAATTGAGAGAGAGCTTAGGGAGAGGGAGGAAAACGTGAGAGAAGAGAGGAGGGGGAGGTCACATCCTTTGATGCATGTTTAATCTCTCTTCACCATTACAATCCTTGTCTTCTCCTCTATCTTTTGATGCCAACATCACCACCAAAGAACTCCTCATCCTCTTTCCACCATTTTCACACCCAAGTTCCATTTGAGGAGAATTTGAGTTATGTTCCTTCTATTATGAATTTCTGGGCATTTGGTCACTTAATTGGAGATTAGTTACTATTTGAGGAAGATTGGGGAGTCAATTGTGAAGGGTTTGGAGTCGTGGTTGCTGTCCTTGAGTTGAGGTTTTGGGAGTAGATTCAAGAACTTAAAGTAATGTTTCACAAAAATAAACAAAAAAATAAAAAACAAAATCAGTGGATGCATGTACAATGTGGGAGCTGGATGGAGTCATCTAGGAGCTTCATGGTAGATTGGAGTAGCAAGGAGAGGGTCCAAGCTACTAGAATTCAGATTTGGAGTAGTTCGGGTAGTTCGAGTTCGAATTGGAGAGCGGTTCGGAGAGTTTTGGATCGATCGAGCATAGCTTGGATTTCGTATTGGTTGTTGTTGTGATTTTCAACACACTACGGTGAGTTCTATAACTCGCTAGAGATGTTTTGGTGTCAAGTCATGTGTGTCTTTCCGAACTAATAAACTACTGAAATATGTTTTGGGAAAAATAGCGAAAAACCGTTTTATCGAAAAGTCGTTGTTTTATAATTGATTGAATTGGTGTGATTGATGATGATAATTAATAATTGTTGAATTGATGATTGGGATGGACTGGATTGGTTGTGTTGAATGTCTGTTTTTATGTCTCGAAGATTATAGAATGTCTCGGTATCGGATTGAAAGCAAAACGGAACAAAACAGAGTTTTCGAAAAGCCATTTCAGTACTTCTGCCAACGGTCACGTCGCGACGCGTGGCCGTCGCCTCGCGATCATGTGTTATTTTGCAACGAAAATCTTTCTGTTACTTTTCGCGTCGTGACAAACCCTGTCCGCGTCGCGACACGGTGTAATTTTCAGCAAACTCTACCGATTTTGTTTTCGCAATAACTTTTGATCCGAAAGTCCGATTCAAGTGTTCTTAGGTGCGTTGGAAAGATTATGAAAAGGTCTAACTGAATATATAATTAAAATTGTACAATGCCCTGCTTGGATGTAATTATGATTGTGATTGATGATAGTTGATGTTCTAGAATCGTGTTGATGTTATGAGATCGATTATGACTAAGTTAAGTTCACGTTATGAAACTGATTGTCTTGTTGTGATTATGCTAAGTATGATTGATGTGATTATGCTTGGACTGACTGGATAGTTGAGTAGATTAAGTTAATAACTTTAGTAAGCCGTGTGAGATCACCTAATGTTAGTAATCAGATCATGTTAGTAATTAGATCATGTTAATAATAAGATCATGTTAGTAATTAGATCATGTTAAGTTAAGCTCAGCGTTAAGTTAAGTTCATTATTATGCTCAGTTCATTGTTATGTTCAGATCAGTATTTAGTTCAGGTATATTAAAATATATACATCAGTTCAGTTAGGGTGACGACCCTATTTTCAGTCTAGTGTGCTAGGGGAGGGGAACTCATGAGCCTTATGAACCTATGCCCCATGAGGGATCCAGCTGATTAGTGGAATGGGTTCACCGGCAGCTTATTTTGTCAAGTGACCGGTGACACGCTAAAAATCATTGTTCATGTGTTGCCTCTTGTAACTGCTTATGAGGGTTATGAGGACAACGTTTATGTTAGCCACATAATCAAATATTAAGACTATGAGTTATGAATCAAGAATAATGAATCGAGCATAATTGAACCGAGAGAGTTACTAAGGGGTGTCGATAGAACTCACTGAGACAAGTTGTCTCACCCAATCCATGTTGTTGTTTTTCAGAGTCGCAGGTTAAGTTCAAGACGATGAGGCATTGTCATGGAGACGCTTGAGGAGTTGCTGACGCTGTTTATTTTGTTATGTTATGTATCTCTATTTTCATTCAGTATCTTAGATGTACGATGGTACGACTTGTATTATAAGTTGTAAATCGCTTCCGCAGACTTTCTATTTTGGTACTGAACACTAGTTTGAGTGGTGTAAGAACCAGATTTATGTATTTTATGTTAAGTTATGTAAGCGCACTTGATGGGTTTTTAGCATCGAGTATTAGTATGTGTTCAGTATTTAAAAGGAAGTTACACTGATATATGCCAGTAGTGCATTTCGGTGATTTCTACAAGTTAGAAATTATCGGGGTGTTACATTCCCAACAAGACATGACTAGCCTCCATAGGAACTACATCACAGACAGCCACATCCTCATATTTACCAATTGAAAAAGAAATTTCTACTAGCTTATCAACAATCATTTCATTATCATTGACAAGGCACTGAAGCTTATATGGTTTGGGATGTGGTTTAGTTTCTAGTTGGAGTTTAGAGACTAACCTTGTGCTAGCAACATTGGTACAACTTCCACCATCAATAATAAGGGAACATACCTTGCCTTGTATGAGGCACCTTGAGTGAAATATGTTCTCCCTTTGAGTAGTATCTTCCTCCTTTACCACGGCTTCCAATAACCTTTTCATCATAAGTAACTCTCCACTAGGCATTTGGGTCGCCTCATCATTAAAATCCCCTTCATACACTTCAGCCCCTTCATCCTCCTCCTCAACCTCCCCTACAAGCATCATTCTTTTGGTAGGACATTGAGATGCAATGTGTCCTAAACCTTGGCACTTGAAACACTTAACAACCCGGTTAGTTGAAACAACTTGAGAAGGACTAGTTGTAGTGTTTTTACCTTTTGGGTCAGCCGCAGTTTCTTTGGATGATGAAGTACCTTCATTCTTAACATTGCTCTTCCAATTTTGGGGATTGGAAGTGGTAGTGCTTCTTCTTATTTGACCCTTCCTCTTGAGTTGTTGTTCTATCTTTGTTACTTGATGAACCAAATCGTCTAGTTGAACATAGTGTTGTAGTTCCACTATGAACCGGACTCTTCTCTGAGCGATCGGTCCTTTTGTTGAAATAGAACTGTTTGTGCTCGTGCTGTCTTGACGGCTTGGTGCCAGATATTGAGGTCGCTCCTGTATGTAGGCTGGTCGCGTGCAGAGCTCCCTCGGGGTGTACCTGCGATGGCACTCCAACGCCCAAGTCAGTGGGGTGATTTAGTGTAGTAATATTGGTTAACAACGTACCTTTCATATGATGTCAGGGTCTCGTTATATAGCACCTGGGTGCTGAGGACGGCCGTTGGATCTGCGAGAATTCCTCTCCACCGTAGATTCTCCCATCGTGGGTATAGGTTGGAGTTGGTCGTTGTTGGGCCGCTCGCATAGGCCCAAACTTCTGAACGGGTTGCGATCCGACCCACAAGTCGTGTGATGCTGATTAAGTAGTGGGCCGTCCGCGTCGGTCCAGTATTCGTTTATGGGCTGCGGCCCAATCCAGAACAGTTGCCCCCCAGGCCGAAGTCGTTCAGTAGAACGGGTTCAGGCCTAAGAGTCAGATTCTTTTCGGTGAGGCGGGCTGCCTCCACATTGGCCGCCTGCGCAGGCCTGCGCCGTGATGACCTGATCGTGTACCCGTTTGATTGAGCCTGCTCGCACCTTCTAGCGACGTGGTGTTCTGACAGATATGACGGTTTGAGAGGACAAGCATGACGCTTCGATGGGACTGTCACCATACTTCACGCTTTTCAAAAAAAGGGGGGCGCTTGATGATGACGGTTCAATTTTCGAGGAAGATCATCAATTTAGAAGGGGAAGGGACGTGTCCCTTCGAGTTCTGGCTTCCCCTCCCTATAAATATGGGGCACCCTTATGTCAATTTGTTCACTTTCTGGATTTTTTGCTCTGAGGGCGACTTCCTTTCTCCGACGAGCGATCTATTTTCCGGCTACTCTGGCACAGTGTTTCCCGATAAGCGACTTCAAACTCCGGCGCGATCTAACTTCCGATCGCCTCATTCTGGTGATTCATAGTGCAACGAAACTGTATCCCGCTCCTGGTATGTAGTTTTACTTTTGGGCTTTAGTAACTTAAATCGCATTTCTCTTCTTGTTAACATTAACATGGGCGAGGAGGGGGTGTCAGACCCGGGGTCGATCATGTCGCCCCTTTCCGTAGGTCATCTTCGATGGTCTGACTTTCATGCTCCCTTCTTGCAAGTTTTCTATCTTATGGCGCGGACGAAGATGACCGCCCAAGTACCTGGCAGCCCGCCAGTTTCCTCCACCGACCCATCATCCAATTCCCGAACGTCTACAGATAGGACGACTTCGGAGGGTGGGTTTACTTCTACGCCTCCTGCTGATGGATTGGATGTTGCGACCCCCGATCGCCCCGTATACTTCCAGACGAGGGAAAGTCATGATCCACCTTCTACGTCCTCGTCCCCTACGGAGCGGGTAATCCAGCCAAACGCCGAGAGAGGGGAGGCCGATTGGAGAGGCTCTCTAGGGGAGGATCGCTCTTGGATCTCGTCGGCCGTGCTAGGCCGGATTCTGTCAATATTCAAACCTGGGGACCAAGTGCTATCGTATTTTGCCGGGCTGGTTGGCGCACCGGACCAGGTGTGGGCGGTCGAAGGCCCTACTTCAACGGAACACGTGGCTATGATTCCGGCCACCTTAAAATTCACCATGTATGCCACTGTCCTTCGTGACGTGCGGATTCGTCCGCCATTTACATGCTTTCAACGCGGTATACTTCGTTATCTTGGGGTTGCACCCTCACAGCTGCACCCTAACTCGTGGGCATTTATCAAGGTGTTCGAGCAGTTATTGAGAGTGATGGGGCGAGAGTGCAATCGGCAAACTTTCTTCAAAATTTTTGAGACAAGCAGGCGGCCAGAGTCGGGCAGCGATCGGAATCGGTGGGAGCACCTGAGTCTTAAGGCTCAGTCGGACTACAAGATTTTCAAGCCGTTTTCTAACTCGCTCAAACCCTGGAAGTCGTCTTTTCTATGGGTAGTCCTAGTTTGCGAGGCATCTCAGCGGATGGTGGGGACGGTTGACTCCGGTGGGCGAGTAACAGGCATGCAATATCCTATAGCGTGGACGTACGCTCATTTTCGCCGCATGCCCACCACGTACAGAACCCGTTGCCAACTTGGCGAGGAAAATACTGAGACTCTGAGGTTGCTTGAGAACTTGGCCTCTTGGATGGAGGAGGGTCTGATCAAATGTCACCAATTGGTGAAAACGACCGATGATAATGGTTTCAAAGTCGCACTTGGTATGGGTAGTCGTACCCCGCCCTTTTTTTTAACTGTGTTCTTACCTTTTTCGCAGGTGAAATGGCCGGTCTAGGTTTTGCCGAATTGATGAAACAAGCTAAGAAAGGGAGGAGGTCCCAGGTCGGCCCGTCCACCCCTGCAGCTACCCTTTCCCCGGTTCCTGAGGGTTCTGTGGCTGCTGAAGGTGGCGAGAGAAGTCCGCCTGTTGCTGGGACGAAGAGGGGACGTCCTCCTCCCACTGTCGATCTGACCCAGGATGACCATGCTCATAAAAAGTCCAGGGCCCATAAAGGACCTCAGAAGAGTTCGGCCCTGGCGGTCGATCTGGAGGAAATAACCGATGAGAGAATCATCAGAGGATTCCGCGAAGACCCCCTACTGTTTGCGGCCGAGGTGGTCAAGGCTGGGTCTCACCTGGTAGCGAAATTGAAACACGGAGAAATGGAGCGGACAAAAGGTAATCTTCTCCTCGCCCAAAATTTATGGTTGGAGAGTGATAACTTAGACAAAACCGACAAGCTTAGCCGTGCTTATGTTTATATCTCAGAAGTTCGGGAGGAGTTGGAAGCTTTCAAGAAGAAACTGCAAGATTCAGAGGCCGCCCTTCAGCCGACCGTCGCTGCCCTCAACGAAACAAGGAAATCACTCTCTATCGTCACCCAAGAGCGAGATGATGCCCAGGTCGCATTAACTGAAGCTGAGAAGAATTTGCAGTTTGAGGTGGGGAAGGTTAGCGATTTGACTGAGCAGATGAGCGGCTTGAATCTGGAAGTTGCTGAAATGAGGTCGTCCATTGAAGCTTTGAAGAAGGAGCGGGAAGAGGCTTATGCCCAATATGATCGGCTCGTTCATTCCACTGTTTCAATTTGCAAGGAGCGGTTTGATGAGGCTCTAGCCCAGGTGCGGTGCGTTTACCCGGACCTTGTGCTGGACCCGGGTGTTATCGATTTTTCCCATTCTTATGTGGACGGTCAGATCATCAAACCTGCTGAGGAGGACGAGGAAGGAAACATCTTAGCGGAGGAAATGGTTGTTTTCGATCGTTCCAATTAGAATTTTTGTAATATGCTCCAAGTATTTGTAATATGTACTATGCTTTTGGCTTTGAAATCATTATTTTAACCGTTCTGTTTAATTCGTTTAGCCTTCGGGCAGTTTACTGGACCTCGTATCTAGATTTAACTCGCCCTTGGGGGTGCGACTTTCGGTTGTGAGTGCTTCGTTTCTTTTAATTCGTGTTTTTAGCCTTCGGGTCGTTTACCAGGGTTCGTCCCTAGATTTAACTCGCCCTTGGCGTTGCGACTATCGATTAAGATCACTTCGTGTTACTTAGATCGACTAAGTACTGCTGAGCCTGCCCAGTGGTTTATCAAACTCGGTTTGATTTTAACCCGCCTGGCGGTTGATGGATCTGTATGGAAAACAGAAAAGGATGAGACAACATATAAAAACATACCATCTGTCGTGATGGCCGGGCGGGCCTCAATAAAAACCCAGTGGGAAAAGAGTGTCCCGCCCGGTGTACTTACTTTATTCATTCAATAAGTGTCAATGATACAGTTACAATTGAATTTAGTCAAAAGTTTATACAAAGTATCGCCTTAGGTTGGCCGCGTTCCATGTTCTTGGCACCGCCCCGCCTCCCATGGTTTGAAGTTGGTAGGCGCCCTTTCCTGTCTTCGAGACGACTCGGTAGGGTCCTTCCCAGTTTGGAGCGAGTTTACCTTGAGTTGCGAACTTCTGTCCTATCGTCGCTCTTCTGAGGACGAGCTGGCCGATGGTGAATTCTGTAGGGACGACCTTTAAGTTGTGTCTCGTTGCCATCCCTTGTTTCACAAGTGCTTCTTTCAACGACGCTTTGGTGCAGAGTTCTTCAACCAAGTCGAGTTCCTCTCTGAGTCCCTGATCGTTCTCATCGGTGTTTTTGGGATATGCAGTTCTCCAACTGAGCTCTCCAACTTCAACCGGGATGAGTGCCTCCACCCCGTATACCAACTTGAATGGGCTTTCACCTGTGGTGGAGTGGGGGGTGGTCCGGTATGCCCATAGTACGAAGGGGAGTTCTTCTGCCCACTTGCCTTTGGATTCGTCCAGCCTTCTTTTCAGCCCGCGCAGGATCACCCGGTTGGCGGCCTCTGCTTGTCCGTTTGTCTGTGGGTGCTCGACCGATGTGAAGCGCTGCTTGATTCCTAGTTCCGACATGTATTCCTGGAAGTTTTTGTCAGTGAACTGGGTGCCGTTGTCCGAGACTACGACCTGAGGGACTCCGAATCGAACTAGTATATTTTTCTTGAAGAACTTTAAGCAGTTTTTGGAGGTAATAGTCTCTAAGGGCTCGGCTTCCACCCACTTGGTGAAGTAGTCTACTGCCACTATTAAGTATTTAAGCTGTCCTGGGGCTGCTGAGAACGGGCCCAGAAGGTCGATTCCCCACCACGCGAACGACCATGGAGCGGTAATGGAGTTCAATTCGACCGGGGGGCGATATGTATGTCTGCGTGCTTCTGGCACTTATCACATTTTTTTACTAGCTCGTTGGCATCGCCCTCCATCGTTGGCCAATAGTATCCCGCTCGAAGTGCTTTTTTGGCTAGTGCTCGTGCCCCTAGGTGATTCCCACATATCCCTTCGTGGATTTCCCTCAACACATAATTGGCCTCTTGTGGTGTCAGACACTTCAGTAACGGTGTTGAGAGTCCCCGGCGAAACAATTTGCCTTCAATAACCGAATATGATGATGCCCGCCTTCGCGTGAGAGCAGACTTTTTTGGGTCGTCTTCCTCTTCCCCCAACACGAGGTACCTTAGGATGGGATCGATCCATGTCGTCCCTTGACCGATCATGCAGACATCGGTACTTGGAGCTGTTTCTAGTTGGACGCTGGGTTGAGGGAGTATCTTCTGGATTACGCTCCTGTGGTTTCCCGGGGTTTTTGTACTCGCCAGTTTCGAAAATACGTCCGCCCTTCCATTTTCTGACCTGGGGATGTGTCGGACTTCTGCGCTTTCGAACTGATCGAGCAGCTCTCGTACCTTAGCGAGGTACCTCCGTAAAACTTCATCTTTGGCATCATACGTTTCTCCAATCTGGGACACTACTAGCAGGGAGTCAGAATGGAGCTCGACCCGTCGTGCTTTGAACTCCCTGGCAAGCATAAGTCCTGCAATGCATGCTTCGTACTCTGCCTGGTTATTTGACGTTGAAAAGGAAAATGTCAGCGACACCTCCACGGTCGTTCCTTCTGGGCTTTCTAAAATCAAACCCGCCCCGCTCCCTTTGCAGTTTGAGGAGCCGTCGACGTATAGCGTCCAGGTCGGATCAGGCCTTTCTTCCTGGATCGGGGTCATCTCGGCTATGAAGTCTGCCAGAATTTGTGCCTTTGTGGTCGTTCTTGTCTCATATTTCACGCCGAATTCTGAGAGCTCTACTGCCCATTTGATCATCCTTCCTGCTAAGTCGGGTCGATGCAAGATCTGTCGAACGAGCTGATCTGTTCTGAGGACGATTTGATGAGCCACGAAATACGATCTCAGTCTTCGAGCGGCCACGATTAGTGCAAGAGCTAGCTTCTCGATCCTTTGGTACCTAAGTTCTGGTCCCTGGAGTGCTTTACTCACAAAATACACGGGATTCTGTTTCTCCCCGTTTTCCCGCACCAGTACGGCTGCTAGGGCTTCATCACTGATGGAGAGGTATAGGTACAACGTTTCCCCGGTCTCTGGGGTGGTCAGGATGGGCGGTTGCAACAAAACCTTTTTCAACTGATCTAGGGCCTGGTCGCATTCGACCGACCATTCAAACTTCGCCTCCTTTTTAAGTAATTTGAAAAGTGGGAGAGACTTGCTGGCCGCTTTTGAAATGAATCGCGATAGCGCGGCTATCATCCCGTTCAGCTTCTGAATCTCTTTTCTGCTAGTGGGTGACTTCATTTCTGTCACGGCCCTGCATTTATCTGGATTTGCCTCAATTCCCCGCTCTGTCAAAAAGAACCCCAAAAACTTGCCCGCCCTGACTCCGAACGTGCACTCGAGGAGGTCTTCAAAGATGATATCAGCTGAGCTTCCCTGGTCGACGAGGATTCTTCTGACCTCGACATTAGCCATTACCGCGGTGACAATTAGTGGGACATACTTATTAGGCTTCCCATCGAGCAAATCATCGTCGCCGAATGCCAAAGGCGGCCTTTTTGAGGGGCGACCGGGCGTGGAGGTTGAGGCGACATTCATTATTTCTTTCCAGCGTCTTTTCGATGATTTGTTCGTTTCTCCTCCTTCCAAAGGGCATCCTCCAGTAATCACCATCGCGACCGCGCGTCCCCTTGACCTCCTGTGGTCGTTTCTTTCTTCACTGTATTCATCCTCGTCTTCCTTTGAGCCTTTCCCAACTTCATTCACGATCGCCTTACCCTTTCGAGGGGACCGATCTCTGTCCTTCTCCTCTGGTTTCTCTGTAGGCCCTTTCTTCACGTACTGGGTTAGCTTTCCCTTTCTGATCAGTTCTTCGATGTCGTCTTTCAGGGCCATGCAATTGTTGGTGTCGTGTCCGTTACCTCTATGATAACGGCAGTACCGGCGAGACGGGCGTTGTCCTTCTTTAAGGACTAGCGGTTCGGGCCTCTTAATATCTTTGAATTCCGTGTTCGCGCACTCGGCCAAGATCTGGGAGTACGAGGTATTCAGTTTGGTCCGGTCAGAGAATTTCTTCTGCCTGAATTCCCTGGATGGTCCTTCTCTGTCTCCTCTATCCCTCCTGTAGTCTTGAACCCGGTTCGATTGGGGATCCTTCGCTTGCCCTGCGACGGCTTGGGTTGCCATCGCTCTTTCCTCATAGTCATAAATCTCTGTGATCGGCGTAGGAAAGTTTCGAGGTCTGGCGGCTTGTTCACACCAACTTCTATCTCAAATAAACTGCCAGTTCGGAGGCCGTCCCGGAGAAACCATAGGCGCATATCGTCCTCCAGCCCACGGACATTGGAGGCTTCTCTGTTGAAGCGCTCAACATACTCACGGAGGGATTCATCCGGACCCTGCCTAATCGCTTTCAAGATGGCATGTGATTTAGGCTTCACCCTTGATGCGGTGAAGCGGGCACTAAAAACTCGAGCCAATTACTCCCAGGACGAGATACTGTTGGGCCTTAATTTCGTGAACCACTCCAGAGCGGGTCCCTCTAGGGTTAGTGGAAAGATTTTGCATTTTACCGGCCCGTCTGCCCGCCTATACTTCATTACCAAGTCAAAATACCGTAGGTGGGCATCGGGGTCCTTTACCCCGTTGTACATCCTGAGATCAGAGGGTGGCTTCTCCAGTGCACGCGGGATTGGGTACTCGTCGATTCCCCGGGTGAAGGGTCCCAGGCCGTCATTGCCCGTCCTCCTACGAGATGGTCGGTCCTCGGGGTAGCGACCCCGATGACCACGTCGTGGAGGAGGTGATTCATACCTATGAGCCCGTGGAGGACGCGCATCCCAGTAGGGATGAAGGAATCTTTCCTGTGATCTACTTCTGGACCGAGTCAGTGACCCAGAGGAGTCGTACGAAGATTCTTGGTAGGACTCTTCCTCGGGCCAGTATGTCGGGTCAGTTGAGGAAAGGGGGGTTCGTGGTTGTTGCTGGACCAGTCCTCGTCTTCTTGGGGGCGATCGGTGTACCAATTGCCTTCTCGGGGGAGATCTATGTCTTCTGGAGGGATTGCCTCTCGGTCTCGACGATTCGTCGTCGCGGCGACGCTGTTCAGGCGCGGTGTATGCTCTTCCAGAGGCGACTGGATCGGCGATGTTTCCGTTCCTAGCTCTCAACAACTCGCGTAATTCTTGTAGTATCTCGTTTGGCAACATGACGCTTGTATGGCGTGGAGGAGCCCCTTGTGCACTGGACGCAGTATCGCCTACATCGGCAACGTCGCCCTCCGGTGTTTGTTGTCGCTGAGGAATTGCGGTGATGTCTCGTGGATGCGGGGCGCCGCGTGGTCTGCCTCGCGGAGCCATGTCTATTGGAGTGGGGATGTTCGCTCTCCCACTGTGGTCGCCAATGAACCGGACTCTTCTCTGAGCGATCGGTCCTTTTGTTGAAATAGAACTGTTTGTGCTCGTGCTGTCTTGAGGGCTTGGTTCCAGATATTGAGGTCGCTCCTGTATGTAGGCTGGTCGCGTGCAGAGCTCCCTCGGGGTGTACCTGCGATGGCACTCCAACGCCCAAGTCAGTGGGGTGATTTAGTGTAGTAATATTGGTTAACAACGTACCTTTCATATGATGTCAAGGTCTCGTTATATAGCACCTGGGTGCTGAGGACGGCCGTTGGATCTGTGAGAATTCCTCTCCACCGTAGATTCTCCCATCGTGGGTATAGGTTGGAGCTGGTCGTTGTTGGGCCGCTCGCATAGGCCCAAACTTCTGAACGGGTTGCGATCCGACCCACAAGTCGTGTGATGCTGATTAAGTGGTGGGCCGTCCGCGTCGGTCCAGTATTCGTTTATGGGCTGCGGCCCAATCCAGAACACACTATGTCACTTATATCACGATTTAGACCATGCAAGAATCTGGCCATGGTTGCTTCTTCATCTTCCACCATATCGGCTCTAATTTTCGCCACCTCCATCTCCTTGAAGTACTCATCAACACTTTTGTTACCTTGAATGAGCCGCTGCAATTTGTTGTGCAACTCTCTGTTGTAGTATGATGGAATGAATCTCTTCCTCATGTGTCTCTTCATCTCCTCCCATGTGACAATGGCTGGCTCATTGTGCCTTCTCCTCTCCTTTGTCAATTGATCCCACCACACCAAAGCGTAATCTGTAAATTCAATGGAAGCAACCTGCACTTTTTGAAGATTAGTTTCCCATTCCATATACACATCCGCATCATTTTTCCCAACAAACTGTGGTACTTTTATTTTTATACCACCCAACCTATCTCCTCTAGGCTCTTCACGCCTTCCTCTCCTCTGAGCCTCCTCGTCACTGTTATTTTGTCTGTTTTCTAACTGATCAATTCTTTCATGTATACCTTCCACTTCCTCTTTCAAAAGTTTTTTCATTTTTGCCGTGAGGGCTTCTAGTAGTAATCGATTTTGAGGATCCATAACTCTTATCAGTTCTTTAAAGAAACCAGCAAATGATAAAAACAAAGAAAAACAATTTCAAATAATAATCCACACACACAAAAAGCTTGGAATTGTAAGGAAAAGTCTTCAAAACAACGTGGGTTAGAATAAGGAGTAAAATTTCAGGGTATATTATTTTTTTGGTAGGCAAATTTCAGGGTATAGTAACAAGGAAGAAAAACAACCAGAATATTTTTTTCGAATTTTTTTTTAATTTTTTTTTAAACTCAAAAGCAAAAGAGATGTAAACAAAACCTGAAATTGGTTGAACAAGCTAGAACCTTGCTCTGATTACCACATGATGGCCTCCTTGTTGTGGAAAGTGGCCATTCTTTTGATTTTCAATATAGATTCTGGTTGCAACTAATATTTTTGTGTTTTTAGGTGTAAAAGGATAAACAAAGGGGAAAGGGGGAGTGAAGAATTTCATGGGTTTAGGGATGGAGAATTTAGGGACAGTTTCGGCACTAACGGGAAGAATGAATTCGGGAAGAAGATGGTGTTTAGGTTAGGGGCGCCACCTTAGTCTAATCCAAGACAAGGATAAGCCTATGAGTGTGAGGATCACCACAAGAAAAAGAATTCTTGATAAGATCGAATAAACTGGTCCAATCCAGAACCAAAGAGTATGAACTCAAAATCTTTGATAAAGTCTTTCTAAAATTTCATTGACACTTAAACTCCCTATTTATAATAAGGGAGGTTCTTGCTGAATACAAAAGAAAAGAAATAAAGGGTACCCAAAAATTACAAGAATACTAGTCAAAACAATTAAGAAAATATCCTAGTTGATTTGGCATTGAATGCGCCATTAATGATTAGGATCTTGCAATTTCTTTTTCCTTTGATTGCCTTTCTTGATTAGCAAGTTTGCTTGGTTAGCAAGTTTGCCTTCCTTGATCAGCAAGTTTGTTGGCGTCATCAATTCACACAAATATGCGCCACACACAAACCACTTGAAGTGGATTACACACACTAAAAAAATAACTTGAAAAGAAATAACTTAGTGTCTTGGTCCCAAATAAATCAATTGGTCACATGCACTTTTTATTTAATAAAATGAAATAAATTTGGTGCCTTTGTCATGCAAATTGCGCCTCCTCCATAGCTTGTATGACAAGCATGCTTTTTGGTGCAATTACATTGTTGCCCTCTTTTGCAATGGTCTTAGTCATGAATTGGACTAAGCCTTCTTGGACTCTCTTTGACCTTGCCCTAGTCATTGGACCTCCTAAGCTTTTAATGGCATTTTGGTGCTCCATGTCCTCATCAGGCTGCCAACATGGGTATTCCGCCTTGAGAGGGGCCTTGGGTCACGATGGGTTGAATTTCTTGATTGCGGGGGTCATCCACTGGCAAAGTTTGGACAAAGCCTTCGGGTGTTTGTTCCCTTGGAGGCGGAATAGTTACTTGAGAGCGGACACGAGGGGTTTCCCTAATCGGGCTCCCGCGCGGCTGAATCTGACGCTCTGGAGACATCGTCAAGTTCGGAGTGAATTCGAAAAGTGTTTGGGATGAGCTCCCACTGTGGTCGCCAATGACCTGTATTGGCTGCAATCTTCGGTCGAGTTAGAGACTGAAGTTCTCACCAAGCTGAGTAGCTAGCTCACTCCGAGTTACTCCCGAGGTGTCGTCGTCGTGATGGTTGATCAGCCTCTGAAGTGAGTAGGCACGCACACACTCCGATGCTTAAGTCAGTATTTGGGAATAGGTGATTGTGAGGTAATAAATGTGTACCTATAGCAGTGATGTGACAATGCTTTTACAGGGATTGGTGCCTACACGATACCATTGAATTGCATTAACATGCGTTAAAGTTATACATAAATGAAGTCCATTTTTTTTAGATATATACATGTGACACGAGAACTAGTAAATAGAAACCATAATTGTTAGGGTGGCATGCCACATACCGGCGGCCTAGTAAGAAAGTTGCAATTGTCAGAATAGCACGCCACATACCAGCGGCCATTGTTGCACCTATGAAAACCATCCATTGTTGACACTACCAACAATGTCCTTTTGACACTGACTTCTCAATTGACAAGTTGTTTCTAATCTATTAGAAACATGCATTAATTACGTCATATTAAAAAAAAAGTAAATATTATCTTCACTTTCATGTAGTGTTTTACCCCATGAACCCAATCGAATGATGGTAACCGACTATTTATTTCTAAACAATGGGTTCAATATACAATCCGCATGAGAAGATAGCCTAATTCTTTAGACGTGTTTCAGATTGGGCCTCAATGGCCAATCCCCCAAAAAGGCCCAATAGCAAAGAACCAAATTCATCCAACGGTGGAGATTGCAGACCTAGATCCAATGACCCTCCTCCACTCCAGATACCTATAAATAAGCATTGATTGCTAGCATTAATGGTACACACTTCTCCAATACTCTTACTTGTAATTGACTCACTCACTGACTTGAGCGTCGGAGTGTCATTGCATGTACCACCCCACCACGGATCGGAGCACCAACTCGGACTGACCAAGAACTTAAGTACGAACTATCTCGGACCGGGCTACTTATCCAAGACCGGATACCTAGCTAGAGATACGGTACCGAACATTGGCGACCACAGTGGGAGATCTTATACTCTAGTCTTTCCCCCAACCTCCTTGGTCAGCAATGGCTCCAGAACTACGACGGAGGAACGTCTCCAGCGTCGTGGTTAGACCCGACCAGCAGCAAGAAACCCCCGAGGGCGTAGCGGTTACCCTCCCTCGCAGCTCGGCCCATGGCCGGAACTCATCCAGGGCGATGATTCCTATAAGCTCCGCTAGGAACCAGTTTCCACCTCCAGTCCCGACTGTCCCGGTAGCGGTCGATGCTGTTCAACAGCTCATCCAACTGTTGACAAGGCAGGCCGAGGCTGAGCAGAGGAGTCAGCGTTACTCCCAGCTGGAGGCCGAGATGGCCGAAGTCCGGGCCCGAGATATCCCGGATCGATCTTCCCCTCAAACCTATTCTCCTAGCAGAAGAACCTCTAGTAAAAGACGTCACCGATCTCCTGCTTGGAGAAGACACCACCATCGCTCGCCACCACGCCGAAGAGGGAGACGAGGATCTGGAACTCCCCCAAGAGAGACTCAGGACGATACTTATTACCCTGAGGACTCAACTCACCAAAGCTCATCATTAGCATCTTCGTCCCCAAGGCGGCGTTCTATAAGCCGGGGAAGCCCCCCGAGGTATGAACGTCGGCGCCCTCGGTCTCCCAGATCCCTTGTTCGATGCCCTATCGGGAGGCCTCCTCCGAGGGAAAGGTCCACGGCGCGAAAGGGACCCTTTACAGCGAAAATCGACTACTTTCCGCTGCCCAAGCACTTAGAGAAGCCCCCGGAGGGTTTAAAGATGCATGACGGGACTGGCGATCCCGATCGACACTTAGACTACTTCGACACGATGATGCAATACCGGAATGTCCCGGAGGAGATCAAATGCCGGATCTTCCCTCTTACCCTGGAAAAATTGGCTTTGGACTGGTTCAGAGCCCTCAAGCCAAACTCGATATCATCTTGGGACCAGCTTGCGAAGCTCTTCTCGGCCCAGTTCGCCCACTCCAAGATGAAGCCAAAGTCTCGGAAAGTCTTACAAGCCATCCGGCAAGGAGAGAACGAGTCTCTCCGGGACTACATCGAAAGATTCAATAAGGAAGCGGCTCAGGTCCGAAACTTGGATGATTCATTTCGACTGTTCTTCATGGAAGCCGGTCTTCGAGAAGGAAGTCTATTTCAGATCGATGTCGGTATCAACCAAACTGAGTCGCTTGCCGAGTTCCTCCAGCGATCTCAGAAATACATCGATCATGAAGAGGGGGCTGTTGCAAGAAAGTCAGACGCCGCCCCCAGAACGAGCAAGCCTCGGTATGAAAAAGAGGCCCTGGCACACCAGGTAGGAGAGGCCCGGTATGAAAGGGAGGCCCGGAACGACGGTAGACTCCGACCTCGGAACCGGCACCCGCAATATTCCGACCTCAATGAAACAAGGGCCAGGATTCTGGCGGAGTGTATGAACGCTGAGTTCAAAGAAGTCAAGTTCCCTGATCCGCTCCCACACAGACCGGGACAGAGATCCAACAAGTACTGCCGGTATCACCGGAGCAAAGGGCACGACACCAATCGATGCAATGCTTTGAAGGATGACATTGAGGATCTGATTAAAAAAGGAAAATTAAGCCAGTACGTGGCTAAAACACCCCGGCATGAGGCCGAGGTTAAGGAAGAGGAAGTCGATCCAAAGCGGAAGGGTAAAGCCCCACAAAAGCGAGAAGAGAGCTCGGAGGACGAGCGCGATTTTCGAAAATCAAAGGGCCGACCTGTAATGATGGTCATCTCTGGGGGCTACCCCGTCGAGGCATCGGGCAGAACGATGAAAAGAAAGTGGAAGGAGGTCATGTGTGCTGCTTCCACCTCTGCAGTAAGCTCAAGCCCGGAGCGCCCACCCTTGGCATTCGGCGACCGAGACTTATTGGATGGCAAGCCAAATAAGCACATACCCCTTATAATCAGGGCAGTCACGGCCAACCACGAGATAAGAAGGATTTTGGTCGATCAAGGGAGCTCTGCTGATATCATCTTCGTCGACCTTGTAAGAAAACTGCAGATCTCGGAGGAAGACTTCACCCCTTACCGAGGATCAGACCTGTCGGGCTTCAACGGGTCTCGAACTAAACCCCTCGGCTATCTGGAAATGATGGTCACCTATGGAGAGGAACCGCTAGAAAGGATGGTCAAGACCAAATTCTTGGTACTGCCATGCCCTTCGGTTTACAGCTGCATCATCGAGAGACCCACCCTGGGAAGGCTCGGAGCCGTAACCTCGACGGTTCACCTGAAGATGAAGTTCTACTCTTTGAGTGACCAAAGAATCACCCTTGATGCCGACTTAGAGTCCGCCCAAAGATGTTTTTATCTGCATGTCAAGGCGGACAGACAGGCCTCAGAGGAGGGGGTTCCCCCCATAGAAGCAGGTGCTCAGAAAAGCCCAAAGAAGAAAAGAGCCGGTCAAGCTGCCGAAGTCAACGTCACAGACCTCGATGCAAGGTACGATCCGGACAGCTCCGAGGAAGAGAGCGACGACGAGCTAGCGCGGGAGCTAAAAAAGAAAATCAGGCGACCTCAACCTGATGGACAGTTCATACAAATCCAGCTGGGAGAGGACCCAACCCAAACTGTCCAAATCAGATCTGATCTCCCCGAAGAAGTAAAAGCAAAGCTCACCCTCTGCCTGAAATCTCACGCCGATCTCTTCGCTTGGTCGGCAAAAGACATGCCCGGGATCCCCCCTGAAGTCGCCTGTCACCAGCTGGCAGTTAACCCCGGGGCAAAGTGGGTCGCCCAACGCAAAAGAGCTCAAAGCCAGGAAAAAGCAGCTGCTACAGCCAAAGTCGTAGATGATTTAATTAAAGCTGATTTTGTAAGAGAAGTCAAGTACACAACTTGGCTTTCAAACCCTGTACTTGTTAAGAAAAGCAATGGAAAGTGGCGAATGTGCGTTGACTATACCGATCTTAATAAGGCCTGTCCTAAGGACGCCTTCCCTGTTCCTAGCATTGATCGACTCGTCGATAATGCTTCAGGTTTTCGTTTACTATCATTCATGGATGCTTATTCCGGATATAACCAAATCCCGATGTTTCCCCCCGACCAAGAGAAGACGGCCTTTATGACTGACCGCGGTAATTTCTGCTACCGGGTCATGCCATTTGGTTTGAAGAATGCGAGGGCCACTTATCAAAGGATGATGAACAAGGTATTCCGAAATCAGATCGGACGTAACGTGGAAGTCTACCTCGACGATATGATCGCAAAAAGCGAAAGGGGAGACCTCCACGTAACCGACCTAGAAGAGATCTTTACTGAAATCCGAAGAAACAATATGAGGTTAAACCCGGAAAAATGCACTTTCGGGGTCCGGGATGGAAAATTCCTGGGTTTTTATCTCACAGAAAGGGGCATTGAAGCCAACCCGGATAAATGCCGAGCAGTAACAGAAATGCGGACCCCGTCCACTAAGAAAGAGCTCCAAAAACTCAACGGTATGATAGCTGCACTATCTCGCTTCATTTCCAACGCCGCCTTCAAATCACTCCCATTGTTTAAACTGCTTAAGAAAGAAGCAACTTTCGAATGGACTCCGGAGCGGGACGAGGCCCTCTCCCAGCTCAAAAAGGTCCTAACCGAACCGCCCATACTGAGTCGGCCAAGCCCAGGGGAAGACTTATTCCTGTATCTAGCCATCTCGGATGAGGCCATTGGTGCCGTGCTTATCAGGGAAACCGAGACCGGTCAGAGCCCGGTATACTTCGTGAGCAAAGCTTTGCATGGATCAGAAGTTAGATATCAGAAAAATAGAGAAAATCGCCTTTGCTCTACTCATCTTGGCACGCCGTCTCCGACCTTACTTCGTCGCTCATCAAATCGTGGTACGAACAAATTATCCAATCCGGCAGATCCTGCACCGACCCGACTTAGCAGGACGAATGATCAAATGGGCAGTAGAACTCTCCGAGTTCGGAATCAAATACGAAACGAGACCGGCCATGAAAGCTCAGATACTTGCCGACTTTATCACGGAGATGGCACCCGCCGACCCGGAGGATGGGTTATGGACACTCCATGTGGATGGATCCTCAAATCCAAAAGGAAGTGGTGAAGGACTAATGCTCGAAAGCCCGACGGGCGTTGTAATCGAAGAATCGCTCACGTTTGGTTTCCCTACCTCAAACAACCAGGCAGAATACGAGGCATGCATAGCTGGACTCCGGCTTGAAATCGACCTCCGAGTCTCCCGACTTTCCCTGAATACCGACTCATTGTTGGTAGTTTTTCAAATCGGGAAACAATACGAAGCTAAAGATCCGATCTTGCAGAGGTACTTAACCCGTGTGCAGGAGCTGCTCTCTCTTTTTGCATTCACGGAAGTAAAACACGTTCCAAGAACGGAAAATATCAGAGCGGACATACTTCCCAAGCTCGCCAGCACCAAAATTCCGGGGAACCATCGGTCAATAATCCAGGAAACACTAAGCAAGCCGAGCATAATCCTGAACCCGGAAGCCAATTTTTCTGTCAATGTGGTTCACTAAAGCAAGGATTGGATCACGCCATTAATGGATTACATCAGAACCGGGGACGAGCCTCCGGACCCAAGCGAAGCCAAGATCCTCCGGAGGAAGGCCTCATCTTTTTCCATAATCAATGGAAACCTCTACAGAAGAAGCTTGTCCGCGCCGCTGTTAAAATGCGTTGAAGGAGGAGAGGCGGACTGCGTCTTAGCCGAGATCCACGAGGGAATTTCTGGCCAACCATGGAGACCGATGCAAGAAACTATGTAAAGAAATGCAGTAAGTGTCAAATCCACGCCAAGGTCCACATAGCTCCTCCTACGGAGCTCACCAGCCTCAGTTCGCCATGGCCATTTGCACAGTGGGGAATAGATCTCCTGGGACCATTCCCAACTGCCCCCGGCCAGATCAAATACCTGATAGTGGCGGTGGATTACTCCACCAAGTGGATCGAAGCCGAGCCTCTAGCCATCATCAGCGCAAAGAACTGCATCAAGTTCTTCAAAAAGAATATAATGACTAGATTCGGGATCCCCGAGGTAATAATCACTGACAACGGAACCCAGTTCGCCGACAAAGGCTTCAGAAAACTCATGTCCGATCTCCAGATCAAACACCGCTTCACCTCGGTAGAACACCCTCAAACGAACGGACAGGCAGAAGCCGCCAACAAAGTTCTACTTAATGGATTGAGAAAGCGGCTCGATGAAGCGAAAGGAAACTGGGTTGAAGAGCTACCCTATGTGCTGTGGGCCTACAGAACCACCCCGCAGAGCTCAACCGGGGAGACCCCTTTCCGGCTTTCGTACGGGACAGAGGCGGTAATCCCGGTAGAGATCGGGGAGCCGAGCTGGAGGACGCTCCACCCGAAGTCTCTGGAGGACAATAATCAGGCGTTAAAAGAGAACCTCGACCTCGTCGACGAGGTCCGAGGCCAGGCGTTCCTTAAAGGAGCAATAATAAAACAGAGGGTAGCAGCACGATATAACTCGAAGGTGATCCCCAGGGACCTTGAGGTCGGTGATTTAGTTTTACGAAGAGCCGACGTCGGTTTGAAGAACGCCGCGCAAGGCAAGCTCTCCCCCAATTGGGAAGGACCTTACCGAGTTTTATCTAAAACCGGTAAAGGTGCCTACGGATTAGAGACCTTGGCCGGGAAGACGATCCCAAGGACTTGGAATGCCACCAAATTAAAGAAGTACTACAGTTGCTCCTTATTTTATCTGAAGAACGGTGTATACCGATGTTATCAATTATTCTATCCAAAGAACGGTGTATACCGATGTTATCAATTATTTTATCCAAAGAACGGTGTATACCGATGTTATCAATTATTTTATCTAAAGAACGGTGTCTACCGATGTTATCACCTATTTTTAGTTGACCGAGGTTGTCACTACCCTAAGGGGCGAGTTCGATCTGGGCCGAGTCCCGGTAAACTGCCCCGAAGGTGGCCGTCGTTACGCAATTAACCAGTTGGCCAAGGTTGCCACTACCCTTAAGGGCGGGTTCGATCTGGGCCGAGTCCCGGTAAACTGCCCGTAAGGCGACGCTTACCACTTGAGCGAATCAAACGCAAGTGCACGAATTTAAATAAACAGTATAAAGACTCAACCGAGGTAAATGAAACCGGAAGCACATTAAAATACATTTCTATTACAAATTACCCCGGATACGGCCGGGTCCTCTAGTTCAAAAAAGATGGTGACATGTTACAAATTCCGGTTCCGCCCGGAACCCGGGGCTTTTCTCCCCCACCGGTTCCACCCGGAACCCAAAAAACAACTAATCCTGAGCTATCCCATCAACAACAATCACGGCAAGGAAGGGTGAGGGTAAATGACCTCAAACGCTTCAGAGCCAGGATTGGGCTTGACAACCCGCCCGCCTTCTACGATATGCTCCAAACGAAGAATCTCCCGGTCCAAAGGCACAGATGGATGGATAACGGCGACCTGAGCAAGCGCCTTTTCGAAACTCTCCCCAGCCACCTCCATAGCCATCTGGGCCACCTCCACCATCTCCCGGTCCAAAGGCACAAAAGCTTAGAATTTGTGAGTCCAAGATGTTGGGCACGGGAGTGGAGGTTTTCTCCTTCCACTTGTGGGGTTCCAAGAATGATGGATACGAAAGAGGAGGTTTTCTCCTTCTACAGAATTGGTACCCAAGAAATTCATGGACCGTAAACCGAAACTCATTACAATCCAAAAACAATGTGTACCTTCATCTCCGAAAAAAGGTAGTGATGGTGAGTCCGGTAAATTTTACATAGTCCGATCACTCTCAAATACATATAACGAAATAGAGTCGAATATGACCCGGTCCCCCGCCTTATGCACCACGACACTCTCATGAAGAGGCATGCTCCTATGAGAGTGTTCAGAGTATGTAAGGAAGAGGAAAGAATCAAGGATTAACATTGTTAGGATTTCGGCAAGTGTACCGAATCGTTGCAAGTAATATTAAAACGGTAACACCAAGTGTCGAACTCAGGGATTACGATTAATTATCAATTTAATTAATCAATTACTAAAATGTTTACAATAAGGAGTGATAGATAGTAACCGAAAAAGATTAAATGTGAGAATAAAGTGCGAGAGTAAAAGCGATTAGGAATCGAATCCTCTCCCCTACGCTATCATGCAATATACCTTCGATCAATTTCAATGTAATTACCCAATTAACAGATTCAATTCAGTTATAAGATTAAGGACAATCTCTTGCCTCAAAACCCCTTTTCTCTAATGGGAACCCTAATTCCTTAATTGAAACACCAATAGAAAAAGCATTAACCACACCGAATTAACGAATTCTTGAGACAATTCCATATTCCTATGATCATCATACTCATGACCTTAAACCCCAATCCCCGGCAACGGCGCCACAACCCCAAACTTGGAGTTTTGCTTGTCCTCAAGCAATCATTCAATTCTGGCTGTGGCAAAAAAATTTTCCAGCTTTCACACCCTTTCACACATACCATTAGACACTTCAACACATCAAAAGTCATCATCTAACATAATGTAATAGCAAGACAAACCGAATTGGAAAACACAAGATCATATAGGGGCAAGCATTCTCAAGTTCCTCTTTTCACGCATCTCACTAATTTGCCTCTCTTCTCTGAAGTGTATAAGGTAATCACTCAATCCACAGTACATGCATCATCGTTTCATAGGCTTGAACAAGTTCTAGAAAAATCCACACAAAATGATATGCACACACACTATTCGAGGACTTAAGGGTTGTAATGGGGCTTAGGTAAGAGTGGATATTATTTGGGTAAGTAGGTTAAAAACTTGGAGTTAGGCACAATTCCCTTTATTCTCATACTTTAAACAATCTCACCACTCACAATTTTTCCCAACAAAATTCCACAAAAGAAGGATTGTTATTTTTTTTCTTTATATATATATTTTTATATTTTTCCTTTCTCTTGTATATACCACCCCAAACTTAATTTGTTGCTATTCCACGAGCAACCCCAAACTTAGATATTTACCACACGTGCATACATTTGTCTACCTAACTCTGAGTCAAGAAAACAAACTATGAATTTAGTTTGCCTGGTGCGGTCTATGTCAGAACAAAATAAAAAAAAACATTTAGGCTCAACAGGGCTAACAAAGGATAAGTAATTATGAGGTGGTTTGAAAGGCTCTGGGTTTCTAAGAAAAATTGCCTCAGTGTGTGTATAAATCAAATGTAAGACAATTAAGCACAAGTTCAAGTTCTGCAGAATAATACATGCAAGGAATACCCACATTGGTAATGAATCATAAGTGTTTTAGGCTCAAACCTCACGGCTGGGATCTTAAGAGATTGAACTATCAGAAGCTTGCCAACATATGATCCAGATTTTCCTCAACCTTTATCTTAAACAAATGACAATACCTGATGATAAAAATTGATGCAAAAGTGATCACATGGTAAGATGCAAACGTGTTAGAGCTAAACAACCATCATCATTGAGAATGCATCTATGAGTTCAAAGTTGTGGTGCATCATAATCAATGTAAAAGTCATATCAGCATAGTATAGACCAAAATGCAAAAGGCAAAATCCAAACAAAAGGGAAGACAAGAACCCAAAAAGTATCTCAAAAAGAGAATAATGAAAGTGAACCATCCTGCTCGAGGAAATGAGATCTGATGCTCAATGTAGTCATCCCCATGTAGTAAACGATCATGTGTCTCCTACGGCTCATTTGTTGCTGCTGGTGATGATTGTTCTTAAGCACCTCTACACTGAGTAAGCAAGTCATCAGTGCTCTCCTCACATTCCTTCATGAAGGACCAATCTTATCTGCTTTTTCCATTTATAACCTGTAAATGATTCCTGCAACACTCTTGTGAGTTCTCAGGGAGCCCATTGAAATAGGTTCCACTCAAATAGACTAAAACACAAGGTTTAGAAATAAAGTAGTTCACCCATAAAATGGAATCATTCTTTCTTAGACCAACAATGGAGCACTTCTATTCTCTCTTCTTTTTTTTTTGATAAAAAAAACTAAAAGAAAGACAAAACCATAAATTCAATTTAAAACTTGTTACCTATACCATGGGTTGCCTCCCAAGAAGCGCTTCTTTACTGTCACTAGCTTGACAATGCAATTCCACTATCAAGGTGGAATATATGACACAAAGAACACACCATCCTTCTTCTTTCGTTTATGGGGCAAGAACTTCATGAACTTGAAGTATAATTGCAGATGCTTCCATACCCTCTCAAGGTGAAGGATGACGGACAAGGCATAGAAGGAGTCTAAATATCGATCAAGCTCTTCACTTCTATCTTCCTTGCTGCTCGAAAGATTAGTAGGAAAAATGATTTGTTGGGTTATTTTCTTGTTGGATTTTCACACCTTCCCAACATTGGGAATTTTGAGCTTCCCTCCAAACTACATGATCCTCCCGTTCAATCTTTTCTTCTTCCTCATCTTTCTTATTCTCCCAAGATTCTTCTTTTGTAGAGGCATGTTCTTCTTGTTCTACATTTGTAGTAAAATAAAACTCCTTACAATTTCTATTCAGATAATGCCCCCCACAAAAATCACAACGCGAGTGATGTGGTTGGTCAATACTTGGCTCAAGAAGTTTTATATCCGCTAACCTGTGAAAATATCCCACAACAGTTGTCCACTCTGGCTCACAATTTCAATACACAAGATCCTTCCGACAAAGATCACAATAAGTGTGTGTCACACAATTGCCATTTAAATGTGGTTCTCCACAAAAATCACAACGAAGTGACTGTAGTGTGGACTCCATGATTTACAAAGATTTCATCTGGCTTTCATAGAATCAACGGAGTGATAGTAATAAAGAGATAAAAAAAATAACTGAAAAATAAAATTCAATCTAGTAATTAAAGATTAAACTGATAAAAATTGGCAATTCCCGGCAACGGTGCCAAAAACTTGTTAGGATTTCGGCAAGTGTACCGAATCGTTGCAAGTAATATTAAAATGGTAAGACCGAGTGTCGGACTCAGGGATTGAGATTAATTATCAATTTAATTAATTAATTACTAAAATGTTTACAATAAGGAGTGATAGATAGTAGCCGAAAAAGATTAAATGTGAGAATAAAGTTCGAGAGTAAAAGCGATTAGGAATCGAATCCTCTCCCCTACGCTATCATGCAATATACCTTCGATCAATTTCAATGTACCCAATTAACAGATTCAATTCAGTTATAAGATTAAGGACAATCCCTTGCCTCAAAACCCCTTTTCTCTAATGGGAACCCTAATTCCTTAAGTGAAACATCAATAGAAAAAGCAGTAACCACAGCGAATTAACGAATTCACGAGACAATTCCATATTCCTATGATCATCATACTCATGACCTTAAACCCCAATTTTCGGCAACATACCCATCTCCCAATGGTGAACACAAACCCTAAATCAGTACAACATTAGATATCATTGTAAAGCAATAAGAACAAAGGTAAAGGCAATTGTTAAACGGATAACTAATCGAATTGATCATAACAACGGATTCACATGATAGATCTGGAGAGATTCATGTCTTCCTAACCCTAGAAAATTAGCTACTCATAATCAAAGTAATGAAAGATAAGATTAAAGAGAAGTTACACAAAGAGGAGTACATTGGATCCTTCAATTCCTTGTTCCCAAGTGTAGAGAAGCTCCAAATCTTTCTCTTTTTCGCAGCTCCAAAACCCTATTTTCGCCTCCAAGAAGAATCCCCCAAAAATTCTGATTTTTCACTTAAAATCCTGTCAATTCTGTAGTCCTTCGCGTCGCGATGCGATTCCGTCGCGTCACAATGGTGCAGAATTTTGCATGGGTCGCGACGTGAAGGTGTCTGGTCGCGACGCGAAACTGCATAGATTTTTTCTTCTTCTTTTCTCTGCTGCATCACTAGGCAAACTGTCTGGTTCACTAGTTGACGAAACATCAAATTGAAGGTTTTCTCTTAATATAAGCACTAGAGAAGAGGATAATAACTTACAATGCAATCCTAATGACATCAATTTAAATCTATGCTATTTCCCCGTGACAAATGACCGAAACATGATCAAATACTAGCATTTTGGCTTTAAAACTGAACAACAATATACATATGACGATTAGTCAACAAACACCATCCACATAATGGCATAATATTAAAAACCGCCATCGTATACATCACCACTATTTGTACCATCGTCATGAAAATAAATTCCACCATCACAAGAGGCAAATCGAAGTTTAACAAAATGGGAAGTAAATGGTTTGAAGGGTAATGTCGTAGAGAGTTAGTGTCACAAGTTATAGAAGGGATTAGGTGATATGTATGGTTGATAGTAGTAATTGCATATGAATGTAGTTAGTTAGGTAGGTTAAAGTAATAAATTTTGCAACTCATTTGAGCCAATGAGAGTCACATACACATTTGTGCATTAATAACAAGAATTAATTTTTAAAAATTAAAGCACACAAACTTTTATTATTAAATATGGATAATTATTATTAAAAATAAAAACACAACAGGGATATTAAAATTTATGAAATGTTTTTTAACATGTAAATGTTTTTTAAACATGATAAAATGTAAGACTATTGTTCACCCCATCCAATTATTCGGTGTAGTGTTAAACCCACTTCTCTCGTGGATAGTATATTTTGGCCGTCGATAATATCAAATTAGTCATCTCTCCACCTTTGATTTTGTTTCGCAATCCACACCCATGTGAAAAAATACAGATCGGCCATGTAGTATTAAGCAACTGTGCCGCCTGCTGTCCTTATAACCTGTTCTCTATAAAAACAACAAATATGGATTGGGTGAGACAACTTGTCTCAGTGAGTCCTACCGTGGCCCCTCACCGACACTCGGCTCATTTATTAAACCGTTAACAATGTTTAATTAGCTACCACGAGCTATAATCGAAATGCCAAGCAAATCGTGTTCTCAATTATGTTTTTAATAGCTTAGCTTAAACCGACTGCACAACTGCTAATCCCGGTAGCTATAGCTTAACATCGGCCGACTGCACAACTGCTAATCCCGGCAACCCGTGAGTTGACCACGCCAAAACACATTCAGGGCCTAGGTAAGGGGTCATGACTACCCTCCCTAGTATGCTACGTGTCAGGTCGTCACCCAACGAGATATATGTATGACAATACATAACGATTTCTCGAGAGTTAGATAATATATATCTTTTCGATCACCAAAGGATCAGTCACATAGTCTTTTTAGATAAGTTATATCTTATCGATCTATAACCCGTTTTGATGAATTTATAAACATCCGGCATTATAATCATATTGTAACGTATTATTGACTTATAACCCGTTTTGATGAATTTATAAACATCCGGCATTATAATCAAATTGTAACGTATTATTGACTTATAACCCGTTTTGATGAATTTATAAACATCCGGCATTATAATCAAATTGTAACGTATTATTGACTTATATAACCAGTTTTGATGAATTTATAAACATCCGGCATTATAATCAAATTCAATTAACATATATAAACATATATATTCAGTCAGTCCATCAGACGGTGTACCCACACGTATACTAGGGTTTCGGTTTTTCAATCAAATATGCTTTTGAAACTCTTTTTCAAAATCATGAGTGGAATAAGTTCAAAATACGGTTCTCAGTAAGGCAACTTCATTTTAAATGATTGAGAAAGAGATTAGAAAAGGTTCGGGATCAAACGGAGCTCCGGAACGAGAAATCGGGAATCGGTGACAGAAGATCACGCACGGTCCGTGCCCAGGGGCGCACGACCCGTGCGTCCCGTTTTATTTCCAACTGAACCAACCCGTAGCAGGCGCGCGGTCCGTGCGACCTGTTTCTGTTTCCAAAAATTCACCTATTTCTCAATTCCGCTTTCCGTTCTCGCCCAATTCGATTTCTAATATCGATCACTCCTGAAACTCAGAAAATCCCAAATATTCCAAATAGTTTACAAATCATTTTATTTCAACAATTTAATCACAACTTCATAAATTGTTCAACAATTCCGTAAAAACCGTAAAAACGCAATATTTCTCAAAAATGGTTTTCGGTTCCAAAAATCTTTCGAAAACGGATAATGCCTTATGACTCAAAACCGATATATTTTCAGGACACATAAAAATATCCCTATCCGTGAGTAGAACTCACCCGGTTGACGATCTCGCGAGAAATCACGCCGGAGCACGGACGACTGGACCGTAACCACTCGAACAATCCTCGTAGTCACGTACCCGCTCCAAATGCCTCCGCAACTGAATTCCGCAACCAACACCCCTCTTGATACTGACTTCATCTCCGGTGGATAGAATTGACGTCTCGCGCGACTTGACAACTCGAATCCCAAATCCGACGAATCACATTTCCAGCTTCTTCTTTTCTGTTTTCCAGAATCAATGCACACTTTTGCAACAGCCATAACTAAGCCAATTCGTAACCAAAACTATCCAAACCGGTGCTCATTGTGAAGCTAATCTTGTCTACTTTCTGATGGTCAAGGATTCACACGCATGCATCCAGTGGTTTCGGATATATCACCATGACAAGGTGACTGGTCCAGGATAGTGCTTGATTCTGAATCCGAAACTTGTGAGCATGATATATCTCTCATTTCTCCATGAAATCATACGCTTCTTGTGCCTAAAATGAAGAGATTTTTGTCTAGTTTCCAGAGGAACAAGAATCCTGATCATCGGAGTAGTGTACAGTGAGATACGATGCAATTACCGAAGGTAGGTAAAACGGATTTCTAGCAGAATTCTTGATGAATCTTGAATCCTCAACCTCATCTTCTTCCTCTTGGCCCTATAGCTCGAAAATGACAAGTGATGATCTAGGGAGGGTTAGACTCAGATATTTGGACCAGAAAAATGAGGATGGAATATGGAGTTGAATGGTAAAAGAGGTGCTTACATGCAATGGCTATGATGGAGGTGGTGACTCCATCTTCTCTCCCCCACACTCCCTCCTCTCCTCTCCCTTTTCTTTTTCTGTTTCTGAAGTTAGAAAGAAATGAGAGGACACTGAAGTTCAGGGTACTTGTAAGTGCTGAGGTCTTTTTTTTAAAAAAAAGGAGCAATTGACCAAAATGCCCTTAGTTTAAAACTCTCACTTAAACTTAAATCCCCATCAATCATGCATCATCTCCAATCATTAGCAATTTGATTAGTTAAATTACTTGGGTTGACTAACAACTATAGCCAAGCCCTCTTACTAGTTTGATCCAATGAGATTTAGTGAAATGACCATTTTACCCTTTCGCTTAATTTCTTCATTTAATTCATGATCAAGCCATAATTCGATGGAGACACCAATACTTGGGCAACTTCCTCGACTACTAATCACCGAGACACGACTAATTATTTCCACAAATAATTAAATCGGTCCTAGACTTCATAATATGAGTCTTTAAAAATTAGGGATGTTACACAAAACCTCTCCAAAATTCACATCCACTAAAACCAATTCATTTTTCGAATTATTTCAACATTAATAAACCAAAAATTATTTAACGTATAATATATTTTAAAATGTTAGTATAATAGTATCCATTACAGGTTCACTGAATAAATGTATACATTGGCCCATACAATAAATCACTTCATATTCATGGAATATTAAAAAAATGTCTTGTATTTTCGCCCACAAATATCAGTGCATCTTACTTTACGCATGTTGCCAATAAATTTACATTAACTCATGAAAGATGATTTTACGGTCAAATGTGGTAAAGTTAACTTTAATGATATGTCAATCGAAAATCACTAAAATAAAGTTGACTCTAATAATGCATGTTACTAGGGTTTTAAATATCGTTCCGTTACAGTAAATACGGGCGTGACAAAACGGTATTGGCAGCTGCCGTGACCGTATTCCACCGCTACATCGGAGTGATGTAAAATCACACTCAACCGCCGCAACAGAACGGCGTTGCGGCCGCGACAGTTCGGAAAAAATGGCACTTCTGAACGAAATCACCGCAACAGATATTAATCTTCATTTTCTTCAATCCATTGGTTCAGAGAATCAGAATAGGAACCATTGAGGTAGCGAGGCTTCTCAAAATGAGACTTTTCAGAGCTAAAAAACTCACCTGGATTGTGTTTCAATGGATGCAAGGAGTGCTTCGAGGAGAACTGGAAAGCAACCAGGCTCCAAAGTTTGGTTCTCGAGGAAGAAGATGGTTCTGGAAAGGGCATTCTTTTTATAAAAAATTATAAGTTATTATAACAACTACTATCACTATGCCATGTGTCTGTCACTTATTTTGTTGCCACCCTTTTTACTAAAGTATTCTATTTTTATTTTTTTAACTCTAATCTTATAATAATAGAAAACATTAACATAAAAAACTATACATCAAATTACGGTATAGATATTCTGAATATAAATTAACGTTGAATTTTATTAGATATATTGATATTAAAAAATTGCTCATTTCAACCTTTACCAATGAATTTTTAAGATACAATTATAAGCTTTATTAAGCAAATTAATGTTAGTTATAATAGATGATTATTCATATTTTTATTTTTTATTTTACTTTAGACATCTTATAATAGTGAAAAAAACATTAATTTTAGTTATTATACATTATATGATAGTACACATAATTTTAATTAAAATTGTGCACTATTGTGGTTAACTCACACCGCGACGACCGCAACACATATCGCAACAGCCGCAACAGCCGAGATCGCGAAAACCTTAACGAGACCGCGACCGCAACCGTTTTTTAGAACCCTGAAGTTACCACTTACCACTAGGAGATACTAGAATGTGCAAATTGGGTTGTAAGTAAACTGCTCTCTTTCTTCTTTGTGTTGCAATATTGATTCTCAAATTGTTGTTATTCATTTTGTCAGAACAATGAACAAAGTTGTAGGCTCTTTAAGTGGGATGGTGAGCTGACTGAAAGAGATTTTCTTCCAAGAGGCGCTAGAGTGGCACAAAGTTTCTCAGATACAATTGTTGCACCACCAAGAAGTGCTCCAGCAACATCAACACAATCTCCTCCTTGTAATGGTTGCCTTTATGCTGATAAGCTCTTGGAAGCTGGAACCAAAAAAATTGAGAGGCTACAACTTAAACTTGTGAAAGAAAGGACTAGGGTGCAGGACTTCTATTTTTAATCCTAATTACTTTTGTTATATTTGTTGTTCATGCAATTAAAGAACATTTGATGTAATGTTTAGTGTTAGTTTTTATTACTTATGCGTTGTAATTAATTTAGTAATATTATTATTAATTACATTTATATTATGTAATTATAGTTGTAATCAAATGAACATTTATACTATGCGTTGTAATTAATTTAGTAATATTAATTATAGTTGTAATCAAATGAACATTTTCCTCAGATCATGTAATTTTTACTTGTTAATCATATTTATATTTATAATGTCTTAGTAAATGATTAATATGCAATAATAATGTTTGATAAACTTAATTATACATTAATATGTTTAAATTGTTAAATATATAATCTTTCATTTAATATGGTTAACTTAATAATTCATCCATTTATAATGTTTAATAGTCTTTCTTATCAAAATATTAACGGTTAATAAAAAATGAAGCATATCCAACTATTGATTTTAATTTGTACTAGTATGTAACCCGTGCGATGCACGGGAAACATTTTTCATCTTATTTTGAAAAAAGTGAATAAAATTAACAAATAATGGATACATTCAGTTTCTTATTCTTACTCTGCTTCATCCTATGGCTGCTCTTTAATATGTTCAGTTGGTTCTATTTTAGAATTCTTAAATTAAACGCCAATCAATAGATATAAGATAAAATAATTATTTTGTTGATGCAAAATAATATAAAATGAAAAAATAATATACATTTAATGTTAAATAAAGTTATTTCTATAATTTATAACTTCAATAAATTTTTATCTTAAATCAAATTCGAATATCTTCCCGCAGTTAGATTTTTGGCCGACAATGCGCGAAACATTTGATAATTTACCCATCCCAAACTTGTGGTAGGCCCCCACTATGCAAGTTGCAACTTGCTTTTTTATTAAGTCAATTTCTGTGGATTTTAAATTAACAGAACCGCGTGTCTTCAGAAAACAAATTAAATAGAGGGAAATTAACCTAAAGATGAAGAAAAAATTAATAGAAACAAGAAATCAATAGCTAGAAATTCTCATTCTCATATAACATAAAATTTGCAAATAAAAAAACTGAAGAAATGTAGATAAAAATTTACAGATGAAACTCAAAAGCAGAGAAGGATGGAGAGAAACAAACTATGGTAGTTGTAATGTGTTTAGCATTTCACCATATAAAAATAAAAATGCTTTGAGAGTAAAAAAAGAAATAAAATCAAAAACCCAGACATCATCAAATCAACCGATCAAGAAAAAAATTACATATCTCTTTCAGAATTAAAAAAATTAAATAAAAATTCTAAAAAAAATTTAGAACACTTCATCATCACCATGGTCAAATCTGACAGAACAGTAAGAACTGACATATCATTCGAGACCATGGGCGCCGAGCTGCCGCTGTTCCGTCGGAGCACCACGTTTCTTCATTGAGCAGTATAAATCTGATTGATTGGGGAGAATAGAAACGCCAATCAAGGCCATCACTAGGTAGATCTAGCGCAGCTATCTCGATGTTGCTCCGTCGGACCACCATCTTTGGTTCGTTGAGGTGAATGTAGTGATAGGAGCGGGCATGCATGAAGTTGTGAGAGTGAAATGAAAGTGTTGCGTTAAAAACACACTTAGAGCAAGTGTACTCTCTCGCAGAAGTAGTATAAAAGATATCGTCTCCACAGGGATTAATTAACAAGTACCAAACTACTTAAGATTAATTATTATTTAGACGAACGAATGTCTGGTTGTTATAGAAACTAAAATAAAAAGAAATAAATAGCAAGAATTAAAATGTGAAGTTTAACCAATGGAGAGAAGCCTAGGGTCATGGTTTCACTTACAAGCTTCGATTCCTCTATGTCTAATTCTACCTGAATCCCCTTATTTTATTCAATTACCAATCCCTTTACTAAAGCTATTAACCCGTTTGGTCATTCGCGATTAATATTCTTTTCCCTAAATTAACCCTAGTTTGGTCATGCTAGAATTTAAATTGAAGGAAAGCATAAGGTACAAAAAGGTTGAATGATTGGAAGACTAAATTAAAGTTTGGTCATTCATTAATTATAGTCTCAATTATCCTATAGGTCCACCAACTAATTGCAGTACGGTCGCTGATCAACTAATTGATTATGAACATGCAAAGGGTTGTCAATCCTAATTATGTGATAAAGCAATAGGATAATATTAATTTGGAATAAAAATTAGGGACTCAAAGTATAAATTAAAACATAAAAAGGTCTCTAATCAAACAAGATCCACCTAGACCCTAGAAGGGGATTTAGCTATCCATAGTGTTCAATAACAATGAAATAAAATTAGGAGTCATAAATTACAGAGATAAAAATAACCCGGAATAGAGAAATTTCTGATCCTGAAAATTTAGTCTCTTTTTTCTGCTCCAGAGCTCTCTCACGGTGTCAAGAACGGGTACCAAATCTTCCTCCTCCACTGTGCCGGCACTACTGTTGTGCGTCTTCTTTTCACGTGTGCGGCCTGTTGTTTCTTATTTTCCTCCGCGGCTACTGTTCGGTCTCTTCCTCTTTTGCGTTTGTTCTCTCCTTTCTTTAATTATCAAAAATAATTGTTTTCTTGTTGTGCGGCTCCTGTATCCTCTATTTTATACATGCTGATGCCTGCTTAGGGTTGAATAATTCAATTCCTTATTATTTGGGCTGATCTCTTCCAATTGGCCGTGGGCCATTTTTGTGACATGGGCTGCCTTCTTCTTTTTTTCTAATTTAAGCTCATATATATATTGAACTTTGAGTGGCATAAAATTGGACTTTTATTCTTTTTATCTTTTTCTATCTTTCTGCAAAACAAGAGCAAATTAAGTTAGTAATTCATATTATTAATAATAACAGCTCTAAAATGATACAAAAGTGTCTCTAAAAATGCACTAAATTTGAGCTTATCAGAAAGCAGTGAATGAAACCTACATCTACTGCATGTGTAGATCTGATTTTCTAGAAGCAGATCTACAAAATGAGGGAGTGATGGATGAAGCCATGTGGGTTGAGATAGATGAAGACCGAGAGGGAGAGGGTCAGAGATGAGGGTCGTAGATAAATGAGGTTCGTATAGAGATGAGTACTGTCGTAGTGAGAAGAGGAAGAGGCGTGGAAGATGAGGTTTGAGAGATAGAGAGAGAGGAAAAAAAATAAATGGGTCGTGAGTGTGGTGATGACAATTTTCAACAGAGAGTGAAAGAGGAGAAGGCTTTATTGTTAAGTGAGGAAGATGAAATGTTTGGGGTTTAGTCAAAAACTAAGAAGATGAGATGTTGACTGAGAGAGCCTGAGAATAGAAAATAAATGAGGGTGGATAAGTGGTGAGTGTGGTGGTGATGACTATTTCCAACGCAGAATGAAAGAGGAGAAGGACTTATTGTGAAGTGAAAAAGGAGAATGACAATTTCCAACACAAAAGAAACGGGAACCTGAAGTTTTGACTGAGAGAGCGTGAGAATAATAAAAAACTAAATGAGTGATGAGAGCACGAGTTCCCTAGTGGAAGGAATTCTATAAAAAGTATTCAGCTCCAACATTTTAGAAGTCAAAACACATCAATAAGAAGCAATCATGGAATAACTAATATTTCCTATTTTATTTTTAATTTTCGTATTTAATTTTAATTAAATAATTTTAGGTGTCTTTTCATCTTTCCTAAGTTAGTTTGTCGGTTTTAAAGGCTTGTAAAGTCATTATATGACTAGTGGAGTTTTATTTTTATAATTATGTTTATTTACTAGGTATTGAATAATGTAAATGCACTTATCAATTTATTTGATAAATGCATGATAGTGGAAATTTATTTAGTTTATTTCAAGAGTCACTTTAGGTTTCCAAAGGTTGTGAGTTTAGCCTATAAATAGGGATCTTTTATACTACACAAATCAGATTATGAATATGAATGAAAATTGAGTTTCCTCCATTTGTGAGAGCTTCCCTTGTGTTCTTGGGTTAAAGAACCAAATTGATCTTATCAAGGCAACTTGTGGCGATCAAAATCCATGACTTATCACTCACATTCTCATCTATTTCTTGAGTGTGGCGTCAATATCCTTCTTTTAAGTCTCATCATCAATAAGTGGTGAGTGTGGTGGTGATGACAATTTCCAACGCAGAATGAAAGAGGAGAAGGACTTATTGTGAAGTGAAAAAGGAGAATGACAATTTCCAACACAAAAGAAACGGGAACCTGAAGTTTTGGTTGAGAGAGCGTGAGAATAATAAAAAACTAAATGAGGGTAGATAGAATGTTCTAGGTCTGTACAAGTATGCAACAGATGGAAATTAGAGTGGCATCCAAGGGAATATGGACCTGTTTCATTTTTTTCACTTTATATGTCTTGTCTTGATATTTTTGACTCTATAAAATTGTTACCAAATACGTAAAGTGTAATGTTAAGCAGTGTGTTTTGGGATATTTTAGAACATACAAAAAAATTAACGGTTAAAATATGCGAAGTTCGTTCCCCAATAATCGGCTAGGTGAAAGGAATAAATAATTTCGTGACAAAAAACGTAAAATGCGATGCTAAACAATACATTTTGGGTACTTTAGAGTTCATAAAAAAAGTTAGATATTTAAATATGTAAAGTTGATTAGTCAAAAATTTGTTTGGTTAAACAAAATATGTAAAGTGTGACACTAAACAATATGTTTTGGGTACTTTAGATTTCAGAAAAAAAATCAACTACACAAATACTCGAAGGTCGTTCCTCAATAACCAGTTTGATGAAAAGAAAAAATAAATTTGTAGCTAGATACGTACAGTGCGATGCTAAGTAGTGTGTTATGAGGTACTTTAGATTCTAGAAAAAAATTTAGATGTTTAAATACGTTAAGTTCGTTTCTCAGTAACGGGTTTGGTCAAAAAATATTAATTTTGTGTAAACATATGTAAAGTGTGATGCTAAACAGTGTATTTTAGAGTCCAGTAAAATTTAAAATATTCAAATACGCGAGGTTTGTTCCTCAATACTCTGTTTGTAACAAAAAATATATTTTTGTGACAAAATACATAAAGTGCGATGCTAAACAATAGTACTCTCGTCGATTCTTTGTTTTTTATGACCATTATTCTGGTCACTTCGCATGAACAAGTATTAGAAGCACAAGTACACCACTTTAGAAAATTAATTTTTTATATTTCTTTTCCTTATACTTGCATTTCATCTTATGTTTATTTTTTTTTTGAGTACTCGCCCTAACGCTTCATTTTTTGTTTCTTTAATGAGTACTCAAGTCAATCCCCTGTTTTTTATGACCCTTATTTTGGTCATTTCGCACCAACATGTATTGGAAGCATATTTAAATTAGTGTTCATGTTTTTATTCTAGTCTCGCTTTTTGGTATCTAATCGTAAATAGTAGTTACAAAATCATTTTCTTTTTATAATTTTTCTCTTTATATTTTTTAGAGCCATGTTTTTCTGAACTTTTAAAAATTAACTAATTTTTATACTTTTTCTGCTTATTTTTTAGAACCATATTCGTCTGAACGTGAAATATCTACAAAAAGAGTAATTAATGAAGAGAATGTTGTTATGTTAATAAATACCACAATGTAGCATTTATTCTCGCGGTTGTTTCAACAACAGAATTAAATAGGAAAATGGTGTTTGGTACGAATACCAAACCTCAGAAAAACCACTTGAAGCTTTTTTATAACCTTTATGTGTGTTGTGTGATGCTGCCCTTTTTAAAAGAAAACACTTAGTATGTTTCTTACCCGTACTATTTTGCAGTGCTGATTTAAATAACCAACACTGTTGGTTTAGTGGTTTAATCTACTCGGATTCGGTTCCCGCGGTGAGAAAACTTGGTATTGGCCAGTGCAAAATTTGATTCTTGCAATAGTCTGAACAAAAAAAAATGAATTTCCTTAGTTTTTCTTCATGTTATAATAATTGTTTTACCCAATAAAAAAGTATTTAATGTACTATTATTATTTTTCAGAAAAAAATTATTTTACAAACATAAATTTAAATACTTGAGAGCCTATTATTGTTTTTTCATTCTAATCTTCTTATATTTAGTGTTATTTACATTTCTACTTATATTTATTTTTTGTTATTGCTCGCCCCAAACCCCACCCCCTTTCTTTCTTTAATGAGTACTCCAACCGACCCCTTTTTTATGACCCTTATTTTAGTCATTTCGCATCAACAAATATTGCAAATATACTTAAATTAGTGTTTATATTTTTATTTTAGTCTTTCTTTTTAGTATTTGATTTAAATAGTATTTACAAAATCAATTTCTTTTTATACTTATTCTCTTTGTTGATGTTCATTTTTAATTTTATAATATGCTTATTTAATTTATAGTTATAAATTAATTTTTATTCACGGGAACTTCAGCCGCAATTACAATAGAATCCCACATCATATTCATTCAACTTTGTATAGGTGTTTTTATTTTATTGGTGGTTTTCATCCAACCTTGCATGATGCCCACTTGCTTCACTTTCTATTTGTTTGTCTTTTTTATTTTGATCATTTTGCACCAAGAAGTATTAAAAGGATATTTAAATTGGTGTTTATAATTTGATCATTTCGCGGGAACTTGCAACATTTACTTCCGCGGGAACTTCAGGCATATTTATAATAGAACCCCATCATTTTCTTTCAACTTTGCATAAGTGGGTCTATTTTGTTAGTGGTTTTTATTCAACTCTACATGATACCCATGTGTATCACTCTCTAATTGTGTTGTCTTATTTGCATTCAAATTACGGGTTAACATACAGGAACTTCGGCCATATTTACAATAGAACCCCATCATCTTCACTTTTGTATAGCTGCATCTATTTTATTGGTTGGTTTTCATCCAACCATGCATGATACCCACGTGTTTCACTTTCTATTTGTGTTGTCTTCTTTATTTTGGTTATTTCGCACCAACGGGTATTAGATGATGCGGACCACAAGAGCATCGAGATAATCTAATTTTTATTAAAAATAGGATGAACTTTATTTTACTTTTAATTGTAATAGGCTATACTTTAAATTTGAAACTTGGGATTTAAATATGTAGGCATGTGCTAAACTAGTGGGCCATGTTTTGGGCTTGTATGTGGGCCTTATTTTGCTTGTGATGCCATGGCCAAACCCTACCTATATAAGGGTTGGTATTGCTTCATGGAAGGGACCTTTTGGATCATTTTATGATATTGTGAGAATAGAGAGTGCTTCTCTAGGGTTCTTCTTTGAACCAAATTTGAGTCTTATCAAGAGCCTCTTGCTCTTGTGGTGATTCACCTTGATCTTATCATCCTCTTGGATGTGGCGATTTCTCCGTCTTCTTGCCTAATCCCATTTGTATGTTTCTTTTCCCCTTTATCTTTTTGTCTTATTGGATTCAAGAAATCACTTGGTTAGATCCTTTATTTGTCATGGAATCAATTAGATTCACATCATTAGAGCATACTTAAATTGGTGTGTACATTTTTATCTTTCTTTTATATTCAAGTACCATGTTACAACGTTTTCTCCCACACGAACTTAAGCCACATTTACAATAGAATCCATCATCATTTTATTTCAATTTTGTATATGCATTTCTATTTTATTGGTGGTTTTCATCCAACATTACATGATACCCACGTATTTCAATTTATATTTGTGTTGTCTTATATTTTTATCTTGCTTTTGAATTAAGGATATTTACTTATTTACTTTTATATGTTTATATCATACTCCTACTATGTTCATAAATTATTCCTTTTTTTTAAACAAAAGGAAAGGAGCCTCGTTAAAACCTTCTGATGCAAAACCCTTGTAACATCCCCTAATTAGCTAATTAGATTTAATTAAATTAGCACGAGGTTAAGTTGATTAGTGAGCATAATTATTTTAGTTATGAAATGGTATCATGGATCAAATAGATAAATAACGTTTTGTTTAAACATAATTAGTGGTTATGCTAAGTGTGGAGACATGAGTGTAAGTGTTGGATTAGTGGTGAGTTAAATGAAATGCTAATGAGGGAGGGTAGAAGAGTCTTTTCTCATCCTTAAGTAGCCACCCCCAGCTGACCAAACCACTCTCCCACACTTCATTTCCCTCATTCTGAAAAACAAACAGCAAAGAGGTAAGAGGAGAGAGAGGAGAGAAAGTCGAGCAAGAGAGAGGAAGAAGGAGAAGAGAGAAGTTTCTGGATTCAGCTTGCATGTAAGTCATATTCACACCATTCTCCTCCATTTTTCGTTCTCTTCACATTGGTACCACTTTTGACTACTCATTCACCTCCTTCCCCATTTCACCATTTTTGAAACATCAAAGCTCCAAGTGAAAAAAAGGGGTTTTTGAGAAGATTGGAAGCTTGCATGTCAAAGACAAGGCTAGCTTGAAGTAAAACCAGAACCTACCTTCTGTGTTTGAGTAGATTAGAAGAGGTTTTAGTGGCTGTTTCGATAAGGGTGAGTTCGAGTTCGAAGTTAGAAGCCTATCGGGGATCGTTTGTGGGATTTCGGTCTTTCGGGAGCCTTGCTTCCGAGTTGAGCTGTGGTTGTCATCACGATAAGGTGAGTTCTATAACTCGCTTAGGGAATGTGTTTGGTGTTTGAGTCTTTACTCTTCGAAAACTCTTGTCACGCATTTCCGGGAACGAAAGGAAACTATTCGAAAATTGTTTTCTCAAAAGGATTGTGACTCAAATCATATATTGTTTGATTGATTGTTTGGGAATGCTATAATATATTATTTCAATGTGTGTTTGAGTTTGGGTCTCGATTGGAAGGGATTTTGGAATCGGAACGGAATAGAAAAACTCATGAAAAGTCTGTTTTCTGGAAAACTGATAGAGACGCACGGATCGTGTGCTTATGAGCACGGGTCGTGCGCCCCCATCTGATACGACAAGAACTGGATTTTTTAAACACGCACGGATCGTGCGCCTAGTCGCACGGGTCATGCGAATGTTTCTGGAACTCTCTACAATTTTAGTGAATAACGCACGGATCGTGCGCTTGGTCGCACGGGTCGTGCGTATCCTTCTGGAAATCTTCTGCAAATTGCTCAAAAACGCACGGGTCGTGCGCTTACACGCACGGGTCGTGTGAGACTTTCTGATCCCCAAATTCAAAGTACCTTTTTATCCATTCCAAATGATTCCAATCCTCTTCTAATCCATTCCCCATGGTTCCTCAACAATGTAAAGATTGATATCATGGAGTTAATCATATTTGATAGAAAACTTGTGTGTTATGAATGTGACGAAAACCGTACTTAGAGAACGTGTGAGAACACAAGTCAGGAAATGTTAACGGACCTTGAGTCCAATCATGTTACGATAACGAACTTCAAGTTCATCATGTCATGTAAGCTAATTGATTGTAAGTATATAAAGACATAAAAAACTCTCAATTCATGTAAACACAAATCAAGTTACTTTCCCTCGGGGAAAGGTAAATGGTATACCTTGTGTATATCGAGGATGACGATCCTCCGGTTATTAGCATACCTAGTTGAGGGGAGTCATGAATCCAAAGCTAGGACCCTAGCATTATTCGGATAGAATTTCGGATTGGGGTTTCCGTAGATATTGGGCAATCAAGATTGTCTAGCATTATATCTCGGGTTGTGCTAAGTTCAAGATAAAATATGATCCGTAGTCGCTCACTAGGGCTACATCAGGAAAGAAATCAGAAATGTAACAAGTAGTCGCTTTTTAGGGCTACAAGTTACGAGTAAACATCATGTATTCACGTGGTCGCTTCTTCGGGCCACGAGTTCAGATTTAAGTATAATAAACCGTTAGAGTTGGTCAGGGGTCTCGATAGGACTCACTGAGATAATGTTTATCTCACCCTTCATATTTGTGTTTTTTACAGAGAAACAGGGAAAGGCAAAGGCGACAAAGCACGGTTAGCTAGTGAGACTCGAGGAGTCCTGAAGTCTATGATTCTTGTTTTAGGCCTTTGCCCTTCTTTAGTACTTTTGTTATCGGTTGTATAACTATCATGTATAAGTTATAAATCGTTTCCGCTACTTTATGTTTTGATTATTGAACACTAGGATCATGTACAAGTCTTAAGTTTTGGAACTTAAGCATTTTCAGGAAGTTTATGAGGTTCAGAGAACCATTTGATATGTATTATCGAAAGTTTTAGATGTGTTCAATATTTCAATAACAGGAAGTTACTCTGATGTATGCCATTTAGTGCATTTCGGTGATTCTATATGTTAGAATTTATCGGGGTGTTACATTATGGTATCAGAGCAGTTCGACCTAGTCGGGCTTAGATTAGTTAGGGTGGTTTTGTCCCTTGAGTAACTCTGCCATTATGCTTCTTATGATGCTAAGAGACATTGAGACTGATCAACTTAATACTTGGTGTATCATTTGCAGAATTATGGCAGGAGGATCAAGGAACGCCCCACCAATCGATCCACATGCTGCTTGGATGCAGGGCATGATGGAAAGACAACAAAAAATGCTGGAAGATATGGTAGCATTGCAGCAGAATGCTCAAGTTCAACCTCAGCAGGCCCTAGAGCCGCAAATTAACCCCAGGCAAGTTTATTCAGAATTCCTGAAGATGAAGCCATCTGAGTTCAAAGGAGGACCGGTTGTCATGGAAGCCCAGCATTGGCTGGATGATATAGAGAAGATTTTTCTGACTATGCAAGTTACAGATGAGGACAAGTTAAGGTTGGCATCCCATATGCTGAAAGGAGAGGCTCACAACTGGTGGACTAATGTTAAGGCTATGATGGTGACTATGGGTACTCCCCAGACTTGGGAGCATTTCAGGCAAGTGTTTTTGGAGCAGTTCTTTCCAACGGCAATGAGGTTCGAAAAGGAGAATGAGTTTTTAACTCTCACTCAAGGAAGTCTAACGGTGGGTCAGTACTCCACCAAGTTTGAAGAGTTGTATCAATTCTTCGGTTTGGCTGGCTATGCCCCCAATGACAAGTGGAAGACCGATAGGTACAAGTATGGGTTAAGGGAAGACATTGCTCAGAGTCTAAGTTCCTTTGCATATACAAATTATGCGGCCATGGTTCAGCAAGCTCATATAGCCGAAAGTGACTTGAAGAGGTTGTATGCAAGTAGAAAAGTATTCAATCAGGGTAAGAAGAATGTTGGATCATCCAACAATCAAATGGGTCCTAGGTAGAACTCCAACAAAGGGAAGCAGATTCAGTCGTCCAATTCACCAAAGTTCAGTGCATGCTCCAACTGTGGAAGGTACCATCAGGGTAAGTGTCAAGTGGGATCGACTCAGTGCTACTACTGCAAGAAGGAGGGACATTATGCTGCTAATTGCCCAAAGAAGAGAGGTCGGGAAGAAGGTGCCACTACAACGCACGACAGAGTTTACACCTTGGATGCCTAGAAGGTCACACCGTCAGATAATCTACTTAGGGGTATGGGATCTCTTTTTAATAACTCCGTTAGTATTTTATATGATTTAGGTGCGACCCATTGTTTTATATCTCAAGTTTGTGTCGAACGGTTGGGATTGGCTTTAACTCCTTTGCCTCAACCAATCTCCATTAAGACTGCTGCTGAGGGTAGTGTTCAGACCCAAGCGATATGTGAAAATTGTCTTCTATCCATTGGAGACAGGAATTTTGTAGTAGACTTCATTTGTTTACCAATGAAGGGCATGGACGTCGTCCTAGGCATGAGTTGGATGACGGCCAACCATGTGACTATAGATTGTTTCCATCGAACTATCGGTTTCGCCTCCGAGTTAGTGGAGCTACAACCGCCCAATTCTGAAGCTGTTATTTCTTTCACTTCGGCCTGTAACTATCTGTTCCAAGGCGCAGAAGCTTATGTCATGATGCTGTCTGCATCCACTGAGACAGGTCAGGATTTATCTTCTGTGCAAGTTGTTAATGAATTTCTTGATGTGTTTCCCAATGAAGTTCCTTCATCTCCTCCGGATCGTGAAGTGGAATTTTCTATAGAGTTGGTTCCAGGCACTGGACCTATTTCTATAGCCCCATATAGGATGTCGCCGTTAGAGTTGAGGGAATTGAAAGTTCAACTGGAAGAGCTAATTTCCAAACGGTTCATCCGGCCGAGTGCCTCACCTTGGGGTGCTCCAGTGTTGCTAGTCAAGAAAAAGGACGGAAGTATGAGATTGTGTATCGATTATCGTCAGTTGAATAAGGTGACTGTCAAGAACAAGTACCCTCTACCAAGGATTGATGACTTGCTCGATCAATTGAGGGGAGCTTCTGTATTTTCAAAGATTGATTTGAGGTCCGGCTATCATCAAATCAGGGTTCGAGCTTTGGACGTCCCGAAGACCGCTTTCCGTACGAGGTATGGACACTATGAATTCGTAGTGATGCCCTTCGGTTTGACCAATGCTCCAGCCGTATTCATGGATTATATGAATCGGATTTTTAATCCCTATCTGGATCAGTTTGTGGTAGTGTTCATTGATGATATCTTGGTGTTCTCTAAAACGGTTGAGGAGCATGTGCAACATCTCCGAATTGTTCTGAACGTACTCCGAGAGAAGAAGTTGTATGCTAAGCCGTCCAAATGTGACTTTTGGATGTCCGAAGTTAAGTTTCTGGGCCATGTGATATCTAGGACTGGTGTTGCAGTGGATCCCAGTAAGATCGAAGCTGTAGTAGACTGGGAGCAACCGTCTACGGTTACTGAGGTAAGAAGTTTCTTGGGATTAGCTGGGTATTATCGAAGATTCATTCAAGGATTTTCCCAGCTGGTTCTTCCACTCACGCGGTTAACTCGCAAGGGTCAGCCGTTTGTTTGGGACTCAGATTGTGAAAATTGTTTCACGGAATTGAAGGATCGTTTGACTTCTGCACCTATCCTAATTCTTCCAGACCCGTCCGTAGGATTCTGATAACCTTATTTTATATAGGTTATTTATGCTCCTAATACTTAAGTTAAGCTTATTTCTCAAGTAATTGTAGTGCTTAAATATGTGAATATATGAATACTAGGATAAATATAGGTTATAAGTCAATTCCTTAAAAGTTGGGAATAGTCAATGCCTTTGTGAATATGTTTGATGTTTTGCTTTAGCGCTGCAGCGTGTGCTATCAAGGAAACGCTACAGCGTTATATGACGGCTGACCATTGAGATATTTGTGTGGCCACTTGAGGACATGATGAGTCACCACTCTTATCTCTTCCTTTCAGCTGGAATTGTTGACTTTCAAGTGGATGCTAAATTACACTTGGCGCCTCCTAAATGGAACTCATGTGATAGTTGTTGTATTCCATCATTACCACTTTTTGTAAAAGTACTTTAAGGATAATATCTAAGTCTAATAATCATCATGTAATATTATTTTATTATTAAGACTTAGATATTAATTAGATTAATTAAGATTGCTTCACCAATAGGCAATATACGTAGACAAGTGAAAAGGCTTGGAAGAAGAACTACATACATACGTAGTAGCTATTCTCCATTGATACATATACTTTTGAAGCTTTTATTTTTTTAACATAGTTTTCTAAGTTCTCATTCAAGGTTTTGCTCACGCCTCAACTTCATCTCTTGTATGCTACTTGGGATCATTGGAGTGCATCTTTTGCAACCATTCTTCTCTTGTCTTCATACGGTAATACATGCTCTCAAGTTGTATTATGATGATGGAACTTGTGATGAGCTAACTTTGTCGTAGTTGGATTGTTCTTGCTATGTAATGAACCTTGAGTAACTTTTGTATAATATTATGATGTTTGTGTTTTATTCCTTGTGTCATAATACTTTCAATCTTGGTTTGGGAATGATCAACTAGAACAAGGTAACTTTGTGGGTACAGACATGGTTCACAAAGAGAACTCAAGGAATAATATGAATGAAAACCCTTTAAAGACATTTAAAGGAAGCACTACTTAACTCTAGACATAGGGGAGTAGTAGTTCATAAGGCAAATGTTGTAGGAGCTTAATATACAGGGGTAAAACTTATTTAGAGCCTAGACATAGGAGTCTTGTAACATAGCCCTGACGAAAGTGACTGAAAGGCACGCCACCAAGGCGCTACAGCGTCTAAGGATTCTGAAGCGCTACAGCGCTTAACGCTACAGCGTCTAATATTATCTGAACATTACTCTTGGGGACTTACATAACTATTGAGCTATCCAACTCACTTTTAATTACTGCAAACTTAATACTGTTTATTCACAACTTATAATGTTTACAACTCTTCACCTTTACTTGTCACTTAATTCTTTTCACTAAGGTTCTAATCACTTAAACTTATTAGATTAATTCCAATCCCTGTGGGAACGAACTTTACTTATCATTATATTACTTGTTGCGATTGTGTATACTTGCACATCACCTTTTCGCACAACAAGTTTTTGGCGCCGTTGCCGGGGATTGCATTTAATTTTCATTGTTTAAGTTTTTAGTAAACTTAGTGCCTATTTTACACTGGTGTGTTGTTTCTTGTTGCTGCAGCAGTAAGCGCTACAGCGTATGCCCAGGTCTCAACCACCAGAATTTGAACCATACTCAGAACCAAAGAGAAGGTTCAGGAAGCTAAGACATCTTCACAGGCTCAGACCCACCATGTCAGAACATAGCCATAGGACCATTTCTGGTAGAGCTAACACTCTACATGGCAGATCTAGCTCTGGTAGAGGAGGAACTGAACCAGGTGGAAGGGGTAGAGGTAGACATCAGCAACCACCCACTCCAACCTTACATGACCAAGAGGACTGGTACAGACATCAATTCATAAATGAAGGACCTGCTCAAATGGTAAATGACAGAGATAGACCAATGAGGGACTATGCTGTGTTTGATCCACAAACCATGGAGACAAGCATAGCAAGACCTACTCTCAACACAGCTCAGTTTGAATTCAAACCTATGATGTTCCAAATGTTGCAAACAGTGGGACAGTTCGGTGGTGCTCCTCAAGAGGACCCATATTTACACTTAAAGCAATTTTTGGAAGTCTGCAGTAACTTCATCATTCCAGGGGTAAGTGATGATGCATTCAGATTAAAACTTTTTCCTTATTCCTTGAAGGATAGAGCAAAGGCCTGGTTAACTTCTCTTGAGCCTAACTCTATCCATACTTGGAATGAAATGGCTGAGAAATTCTTAGCAAAATACTTTCCCCCAAGTAAGAATGCAAGAATGAGGAATGAGGTTACTGCATTCAGACAAAGAGATGCTGAAACACTGTTTGAGGCATGGGAGAGATGGAAAGAGCTGTTGAGAAAGTGCCCTCATCATGGTATACCTGTGATTATCCAAATGGAGACCTTCTACAATGGACTAGATCCAACAACCAGACAAATGCTAGATGCTTCTTCAGGGGGTGTGTTGTTGAAAACCTCCTATAATGAGGCATGTGAACTGATTGATGACATTGCCACAAATAGCTATCAATGGCCTACAGAAAGGTTAGCTCAGCAAAAGAAGGTAGCTGGTGTGCATGAAGTAAGTGAAGTTTCTGCTTTATCTGCTCAGGTTGCCTCTCTTACTAACATGATAAAATCTATGAGCACATCAAACGCTGTAGCGGTTACCGCTGCAGCGGTACATGAACCTACAGTAGCTGTTATTGAGCAAGCCTCTCCAGGGTCAGTAAGCTGTGTATATTGTGGAGGAGAGCATTTGTATGAAGAATGTCCTGGTAATCCTGTCTCTGTGAACTTTGTGGGTTTCAATAAAAACAATAATCCCTATTCAAATACATATAATCCTGGTTGGAAGAACCACCCCAATTTCAGATGGGGAGCCAACAATGCAACAGCACCTAATTATAGTGCTCCAGCAAATCCACCAGGATTCCCTGCTCAGAATTACCAAAGACAGAATGCCCCTGTGATAGATAATTCATTAGAAGGATTGATGAAGGGTTTCATGAGTGATTGCAAGACAGCCCTGAAAACTCATGAAGCTTCCATTAAAAATCTAGAAGTGCAGATGGGGCAGATGGCTAATGTCCTTTCCCAAAGAATTAGTGGATCATTACCATCCACTACAGAAGCTTCAACTTCAGGTACTACAGGGAAGGAGCATGTAAAAGCTATAACCTTAAGGAGTGGGAGAGATTTGATAGGATCTTCAACTGTTTCAGATGATGAAAAAAACAAAAATTCTGAACAACAAAAAGAACCTACAACAGGCGCTATAGCACATGCGCTATAGCACATGAACCTACTGCTACAGCGCCTGTTGTTGAAAGAACACCACCACCACCCAAAATTATTCCAACATACCCAGATCCTCCATATCCTCAAAGACTTCGAAAGGCTCATGAAGACAAGCAATTCAACAAATTCATAGAAGTCCTTAAACAATTGCACATTAATGTTCCTTTGGTGCAGGCTCTCCAACAAATGCCTAACTATGCAAAGTTTATGAAGGATGTGCTTACTAAGAGGAGGAGACTAGGGGAGTTTGAAACAGTGGCAATGACTGGGGAATGCAGCATGTTGATGCAAAACAAGCTCCCACCCAAATCAAAGGATCCTGGCAGTTTTACTATACCATGCTCAATTGGAAATTTTTACTCTGGCCGTGCCCTATGTGATTTGGGAGCCAGCATAAATCTCATGCCTAAATCCATATACACTCAGCTAGGAGTGGGAACTGCCAGACCTACCTCACTAACACTGCAGCTTGCTGATAGAACTCTTGCATATCCAGAAGGAATCTTAGAAGATGTTCTAATAAAGGTAGACAAATTTGTATTTCCTGTTGAATCTGTAATCTTAGACTTTGATGCAGATAAAGAGGTACCCATCATATTGGGAAGACCATTCTTGGCCACTGGAAGAACTTTGATAGATGTGCAAAGAGGAGAATTGATCATGAGGGTCAAAGACCAAGAAGTCAAGTTCAACATTCTCAATGCTATGAAATTTCCAGATCCCAATATTGGAGAGTGCTCCTTTGTGTCTGTTATTGACAAAGTAGTTCAAGATCACTTCCAGAAAAGCACAGATCATCTGAGGCAATTACTGAGCAACAGTAAAGATACATGGTCTGATACAGAAGCTGCAGGAGAAGAGGAACAGACAGCCAAAGAAATTTGGGCTAAGAAATATGAATCTTTGGAGCAGGAGAATTCAGACATAAGAAAGGATCTCCCCTCCACTGAACAACCACCAACTCTGGAACTTAAAGATTTTCCTTCACACCTCAAATATGCTTATCTAGGTAACAATAGTACTTTGCCTGTTATAATTGCTGCTGACCTTTCTGAAAAGCAGGAACAGGATCTGATTCAGACGCTACAGCGGCATAAAAAGGCAATTGGTTGGCAAATGTCAGACATAAAAGGTATCAGTCCAACCATTTGTATGCACAAAATAGTGTTAGAAGAAGACTCTAAAAATTACATTGAGGGGCAGAGGAGGTTGAATCCAATTATGAAAGAGGTGGTGAAGAAGGAAATCATCAAGTGGTTGGATGCAGGTATTGTATACCCTATTTCTGACAGTGCATGGGTTAGTCCTGTGCAGTGTGTGCCAAAGAAGGGAGGGGTAACAGTAATAACAAATGAAATGAATGAGCTGCTTCCAACCAGAAAGATAACAGGCTGGAGAATATGCATGGATTACAGGAGGTTGAATAAGGCAACAAGAAAGGATCATTTTCCATTACCTTTCATTGACCAGATGCTGGACAGGCTAGCAGGTAAAGAATTTTATTGCTTTCTTGATGGTTATTCAGGTTATAACCAGATTGCAATATTACCTGAAGACCAGCAGAAAACTACTTTCACTTGTCCATATGGCACCTTTGCTTTTAGAAGGATGCCATTTGGCCTGTGTAATGCACCTGCCACTTTTCAAAGGTGTATGATGGCAATTTTCTCTGATTACATTGAAAGATCCATGGAAGTCTTCATGGATGATTTCTCTGTGTTTGGAGAAACATTCCATCTATGCTTATCCAACTTGGAAGAAATCTTGATTAGATGTGAAGAAACTAACCTTGTGCTGAACTGGGAGAAATGCCATTTTATGGTGCAAGAAGGTATAGTTTTGGGGCATAAGGTATCCAAAAAAGGATTGGAAGTGGACAAGGCAAAAATAGAGGTCATTGAGAAGCTATCTCCCCCAACAAACATCAAAGGTATTAGAAGCTTTTTGGGGCATGCTGGATTTTATAGGAGATTCATAAAAGATTTTTCAAAAATCTCCAAACCTTTGTGCCAACTGTTACAGCATGATAACCCCTTTATATTTGATGAACCATGCATATTAGCCTTTGATAAGTTAAAAAAAAGCTTTAATAACAGCACCAGTTATTATAGCTCCTGACTGGAGTAAGCCTTTTGAGCTTATGTGTGATGCTAGTGACTTTGCCATTGGAGCTGTCCTTGGGCAAAGGTATGATAAAATTTTTCACTCTATATATTATGCTAGCAAGACACTTGTAGAAGCTCAATTGAATTACACAATCACTGAAAAAGAACTATTAGCTGTAGTCTTTGCATTTGATAAGTTTAGATCATATTTAGTTGGCACCAAGGTAATAGTCTTCACAGACCATTCAGCCATTAAATACTTGATAACAAAAAAAGATGCAAAGCCTAGGCTAATTAGGTGGGTTCTCCTACTCCAAGAATTTGATTTAGAAATAAGGGACAAAAAGGGAGTGGAGAACCAAGTTGCTGATCATCTTTCTAGATTAGAAAGAGACATTGCAGGTACAGCAGGTGGGGAGATCAAGGAATACTTTCCAGATGAACAGCTGTTGGCAATGCCTGATGACTCAACAACCGCTGTAGCGGTCAATGTAACAACACTTGACGCTGTAGCGGCTGAACCAGCAACACCTTGGTATGCTGACATAGTAAACTTTCTGGTTAGCAAGGTGGTACCTGCTGAGATGACTTATCAGCAAAGAAGAAGGTTCTTCCACACAATGAAACAATATTATTGGGATGAACCTTTTCTATACAAGAAGTGTCAAGACCAGTTAATGAGGAGATGCCTAGCAGAGGAAGACCAAATTCAAGTGCTACAGCACTGCCATTCTGCACCATGTGGTGGGCATTTTGGTGGTGTTAGAACTACTGCAAAGGTATTGCAATCTGGCTACTTTTGGCCTTCACTTTTCAAAGATGCTCAAGACTTTGTTAAAAAATGTAATAGGTGCCAAAGAACAGGGAATATTTCAAACAAACATGAAATGCCTTTAACAAACATTCTAGAGGTTGAACTCTTTGATGTTTAGGGAATGGATTTCATGGGACCTTTTCCCCCTTCTCGTGGAAACCTATACATTTTAGTAGCAGTAGACTATGTTTCAAAATGGGTGGAAGCTGTTGCTTTACCCAACAATGATGCAAGGTCTGTGAGCAAATTTTTATTGAAAAACATTTTCACTCGTTTTGGAACTCCTAGAGCCATCATAAGTGATGAGGGATCTCATTTTTGTAATAAACTAATTGAGACCCTATTGGCTAAATATGGAGTCAAACATAAAATAGCAACTGCTTATCATCCACAAACTAGTGGTCAAACTGAATTGTCAAATAGAGAAATAAAAAGGATGTTGGAAAAAATGGTAGGGCCTTCAAGGAAAGAATGGTCAATACATCTAGATGATGCTTTATGGGCCTACAGAACAGCTTATAAAACACCTTTGGGGATGTCCCCCTATAGGTTGGTTTATGGGAAGTCCTGTCACCTACCAATTGAACTTCAACACAAGGCCCATTGGGCTCTAAAAAACTCAATTTTGACTACAAGAAAGCAGGAGATGCTAGATTGCTGCAATTGAATGAATTGGAAGAACTTAGGCATTTTGCCTATGAGAATGCAGCAATCTATAAAGAGAAAACCAAGGTATGGCATGATCAAAAATTGATAAAAAGAGATCTCACAGAAGGAGGACAGGTATTGCTTTACAACTCCAGGTTAAGATTGTTTCCTGGAAAGTTAAAATCTAGGTGGTCAGGCCCTTTTCAATTGATGAAAATATATAGCCATGGGGCTGTGGACCTCTATGATGTAACAACCAATACCACCTTCAAAGTGAATGGCCAAAGGGTTAAACAATATTTTGGTGAAAATGTGGTAAGGGACAAAACCACAATTGAACTTAAAGATCTCTAATTTGAAAGAGAAAGTCTGGCTGCAGACTTTAAAAGCAAGCGCTCTTGGGAGGCACCCCAAGAATTCTAACAAAATTGTTATGTTTATTTTCTATGCAGGAAATTAGGATAAACGCTGTAGCGGTTACTTGTAACAACAACGCTGTAGCGCTTGTTCTAAATCAGGGCTGGGTGAGGTCAAACAAAAAAATAAAAAGATCCTGCTCAGGATGAGCTGGCACTGCACCCCCATCCTTATCCTGACAAACACGTGCACCTACTCACCTGCCATTGTCAAATCAACAGTTTCATCTTCTCTCTCCCACTTCACTCACAAAACCGTAACTTTAATATCAACAACACCCCACGCCACCATTTTCTTTTCTCTTTCTCTTTCCTTAATCTCAAAAACTGCTCGCAACCGTTACACTCACCACTCATAACTTCCGCTCCTTCTTCTTTCTTCGTCCCAACACACACCAACATTTCCCAAAGCGCCCAAAAACAAATACGCAAAACTCTTAACCAACCATGACCAAAAAGCAAGCCGCACTCAAACGATCTGGTAAAGGAGCTACTAAGAAACCAGAACCCTCAAATCCTACGAAAAACACCATGCCTAAGGCAACTCAAGATCCTCAAAGGTTCTGGAAGATGGATTTCATAGCTGAAAGAGGATTCAAGACAGAAAATGCTCCTGATGCGTTTTCAACCGCTGTCACATCACTGGGATGGGAGAGCTTCATCAAGCATCGCAAAGATTACATGACATCTTTGGTACGAGAGTTCTATTCTGGCATTGAAGAACCTAAGGAGGGAAAGCCTCAAACCCATTCACTGGTAAGAGGAGAAACTGTAAACTTCAACTCCAGAACAATCAATGATATCTTCCATTTGGGTTATCATGGAAAAGCGCTGGAAACTAAAGTGCTGAACTGGGGAGATGAGGAAATGGAAGCTGTTCGAAGAAGGATTTGTGTGGAAGGATCAACTTGGGACAAATTTGGAGCTGAATACAAAATTAAAAAAGCCTATCTATGTGAAGAGGCAAATCTGTGGTGTAGTTTTATCAAACACTCCCTCCTGCCTACATCTCACACAACATTTGTGGAGAAAGAAAGACTCATTGTCATTGATGCTATAATGGCAGGAGAAAAGATAGACGTGGGCAGATTGATAGCCAGAGAAATAGAGAAGTGCAGAGTTAAAAAGGGAGGTAACTTATATTTTCCTTGTTTAATTTCTAAGTTATGTCTGGAGGCTGATGTAGAAGTAGAAATGAAAGAAGAAAGAAGATCCCCTATTGGGGCATTTCCTTGCATTTTCAAAGTTAAGCAGAAACCTGCCGCTCCAGCGTCTTCTGATTCTCAAGCGCTACAGCGCTTAGAGCTGAAGCAACAGGTCCTCTGCAAATTTGTGAAAGAAAAATTTGACTGGGAAAAAGCATTGTATGCTCAAATTTCCAAAGGAAAAACATCACTTCCCCTTCCTCAATTCCCTGATTGGCTGCAGGAAGAAGAGCCAAGTAAAAAGCAAGAGAAAAAGGGAGTTAAGGCAGAAAAGAAAAAGGTTGTGGCTAGTCCATCAAAGAAAACAAAGCCTAGCCCAGCCAAGAAAGTGCAAAAAGCTGTAGTAGAGGAGGAAAGCCTGGATTCTGATGACATTGAGAACATCAGTGAGGAAGATGAAGAAGAAACAATTGCAGTTATGAAAGATATGGAAAAGCAAGATGATGAAGAATCATCAGGAGAGGAAAGTGAGTCTGAAGAAGAAACTGAGAGCGAGGAGGAGGCGCAAGCTGAAGAAATACAATGTGATCCAACCCCAAGCCCAAAGAAACCAAAAACCACACCTTCCAAACCAACTCCCACTGCCAAAACAACCAATCCACCATCAACCCCTACCTCCATCCCTGAAACAACCAAACCAACACCTAAGAAAACACCTGCCAAGCAAGTAGCACCAAAGAAGCCCGAACCAAAACAACCAGCACCAAAAGAAAAACCCACTGAGCAACTCAAGAAAATTTACCAGTCATACATAAAGCCTAGAAGAGCCGCAGGTGTCAAACTGGCTGAGTACCCGGAAGAAGGTATTCAGTCAGTAGGTGCTGCAGCAACTATGTCTGCAGTACCTAGTGACCCATTGCCTGAGGTGCATCTCACAGAAGAGGAATCTGAAAAAGAGACTGCTGAGGAGCTGGTAAATATGCAGGATGAAAAAGAGCCAGTGCTGGAAGAGCAGGAAGAAGAAGAGGAGCAAGAGCAATCAGAAGAGGAAGTGGAAGTGCAGGAATCAGACGCTGCAGCGGCAGCAGTTCAGGAAGCAAGCACTGCAGCGCCACCAACCGATGTAGCGGCTGAAAGCCCTGCTCCACCTCAGCCAAAGAAGAAGAAGGCAACAAAAGGAGCCCCAGCACCTTCAAGAGCCAGTAAGAGGCTCAAGAAGGCCTAATAAGGCAAGAATTGTTGGCTTCTTATGCCAGTTATGTACTTTGTACTTTATTTTGTTGTTATGTTAAGACCTTTCCCTTTCTTCTCAAACAAAGCAGTGAGGACACTGCTGAATTTAATTTTTGGGGGAGGACCTTATGGTTAACAGTGTTTTTAAATTAAGTACAATGATGTTTTTAAATATTTAGTATAATTATGCCATATTTTGCATGTGTTGCATGTTTTATATTTTGTATGCTTGAATGGGAAGTATGATTAGCTGCATGTTTTAAATTTCTTAGTAAGCAAAAGCTGATTCATATAGCCAAATATAAATAAGAATTTTTGAGTAAGGCAGCATTGTGTAAACAATGAAATGATGTTATTGCTGCTTTTACACAAAATCCAAGCTTAGTAAAGAACCTAGTTAGCTAGGAGTAATCTAAGGATGAAGTCAAGTTTTGGATAACCAAAGGGTTAGTCAAGTTTTCATTAAAAATTTAGAGTTGTTTTAAAAAGCTAAGTTTGGGGGTGCATCGGTTATGTTAAGGCTAGGATTAAAAGATGATAAATTGGTCTTTGCAAAATGAAAAATAAAAATGAATGTGGTCTTGAAAAAAAAAAGTTGCAAAATATCTTAAATAAATTGCTGAGCTGTTCCAAAAAGCATAAAAAGAAAATGCAAATAAGGAGCTCAGTAATGAAGATAGCATCTAGTTTTAATCATAAAAATCTAGCGCTACAGCGTCTACGGACTTTGAAGCACTACAGCGTTTGATCACTAGACCAAAAGTTTATGCACTGACCAATAATCTGAAAAATGCCTAATTAAAGCCCTTTGCTGTGCTTTGAAGCCCCTCAAATCTTGTGTGAAATTGATATTCCACTCTTCTTTTTGAAAACATTCTTTGCCTAACCCAAAAGAAATCCATTCTTCCCAAACCTTAGAGAAATTCTGAAATTAGCTAGGAACTAAGTTGAGCTTTGATATCACACACTCACAAATGAGCAGTAATGATTCTATTTGAATTGTGGACCACTATGGTGTGTGAAAATGATAAGATTTAGCTTTTGAATAAATCCTGTTTAATTTAAAAGCTGCAGCTAGTTATATAAGAACTTTATCTTGTTCAAGTGTCATTACTTGGGGACAAGCAATGGTTTAAGTTTGGGGGTGTGATAACCTTATTTTATATAGGTTATTTATGCTCCTAATACTTAAGTTAAGCTTATTTCTCAAGTAATTTTAGTGCTTAAATATGTGAATATATGAATACTAGGATAAATATAGGTTATAAGTCAATTCCTTAAAAGTTGGGCATAGTCAATGCCTTTGTGAATATGTTTGATGTTTTGCTTTAGCGCTGCAGCGTGTGCTATCAAGGAAACGCTACAGCGTTATATGACGGCTGACCATTGAGATATTTGTGTGGCCACTTGAGGACATGATGAGTCACCACTCTTATCTCTTCCTTTCAGCTGGAATTGTTGACTTTCAAGTGGATGCTAAATTACACTTGGCGCCTCCTAAATGGAACCCATGTGATAGTTGTTGTATTCCATCATTACCACTTTTTGTAAAAGTACTATCTAAGTCTAATAATCATCATGTAATATTATTTTATTATTAAGACTTAGATATTAATTAGATTAATTAAGATTGCTTCACCAATAGGCAATATACGTAGACAAGTGAAAAAGCTTGGAAGAAGAACTACATACATACGTAGTAGCTATTCTCCATTGATACATATACTTTTGAAGCTTTTATTTTTTTAACATAGTTTTCTAAGTTCTCATTCAAGGTTTTGCTCACGCCTCAACTTCATCTCTTGTATGCTACTTGGGATCATTGGAGTGCATCTTTTGCAACCATTCTTCTCTTGTCTTCATACGGTAATACATGCTCTCAAGTTGTATTATGATGATGGAACTTGTGATGAGCTAACTTTGTCGTAGTTGGATTGTTCTTGCTATGTAATGAACCTTGAGTAACTTTTGTATAATATTATGATGTTTGTGTTTTATTCCTTGTGTCATAATACTTTCAATCTTGGTTTGGGAATGATCAACTAGAACAAGGTAAGTTTGTGGGTACAGACATGGTTCACAAAGAGAACTCAAGGAATAATATGAATGAAAACCCTTTAAAGATATTTAAAGGAAGCACTACTTAACTCTAGACATAGGGGAGTAGTAGTTCATAAGGCAAATGTTGTAGGAGCTTAATATACAGGGGTAAAACTTATTTAGAGCCTAGACATAGGAGTCTTGTAACATAGCCCTGACGAAAGTGACTGAAAGGCACGCCACCAAGGCGCTACAGCGTCTAAGGATTCTGAAGCGCTACAGCGCTTAACGCTACAGCGTCTAATATTATCTGAACATTACTCTTGGGGACTTACATAACTATTGAGCTATCCAACTCACTTTTAATTACTGCAAACTTAATACTGTTTATTCACAACTTATAATGTTTACAACTCTTCACCTTTACTTGTCACTTAATTCTTTTCACTAAGGTTCTAATCACTTAAACTTATTAGATTAATTCCAATCCCTGTGGGAACGAACTTTACTTATAATTATATTACTTGTTGCGATTGTGTATACTTGCACATCACCTTTTCGCACAACAGATTCCAAATCTATTGCGACGCCTCTGGTAAGGGTTTGGGATGTGTCCTGATGCAGAATCAATAAGTAGTTGCTTATGCCTCCAGACAGTTGAAGCCGCATGAAGAGAATTACCCAACTCATGATTTAGAGTTGGCGGCGATTGTGTTTGCCCTAAAGATTTGGAGACATTACCTGTATGGGTCTCGTTTCGAAGTCTTTAGTGACCACAAGAGCCTTAAGTATTTGTTTGACCAAAAGGAGCTGAACAACAGACAGAGGAGATGGGTAGAATTCTTGAAGGATTACGATTTTGAATTGAAGTACCATCCTGGTAAGGCTAATGTTGTGGCCGATGCTTTAAGTAGAAAGTCTATCAATACTGCAGAGTTAATGATGCACGAGATGTCCTTGTTGGAATCGTTCAGGGACCTCAATTTGAGAGTGAAGTCAAGAAGGAGCAGGTTGGTGTTGAGTCACATTCGGATTTCAAGTCCCTTGAGAGATCTAATTCGCTCAGCCTAAGAAGGTGATGTAGAGCTGCAAGTGCAGAAGAGATTGCCGAGTTACGCCGAAGACAGGGATGGTGTAATTTGTTTTGATGGCAGAATCTGCGTGCCGAATGATGAGGATGTGAAGAGGCAAGTTTTAGAGGAAGCTCATAAGAGTCAGTTCTCAATACATCCTGGGTCTACCAAGATGTACCGAGATTTGAAGCAATTGTACTGGTGGCCGGGTATGAAAGTTGATATCGCAGAGTTTGTGTCTCGATGCTTGACTTGTCAGAAAGTTAAGATAGAGCACCAGAAGCCAGGTGGCCAGTTACAGCCGTTGAATATACCTGAATGGAAATGGGAAAGCATATCTATGGATTTTGTTATGGGATTGCCACGGTCCCAAGCCGGAAATGATTCTATTTGGGTAATGGTGGATCGCCTAACCAAGTCCGCTCATTTTATTCCAGTGCGTTCGAATCACAAGGTTGCTAGGTTAGCGGATGAGTATCTCAAGAATATTGTGAAGTTGCATGGAATCCCTACAAGTATCATCTGTGATCGAGATCCCAAGTTCACATCTCGATTTTGGAGAGCATTGAATATGGCGTTGGGAACAAAGGTGTGTGTTAGCACCGCTTACCATCCACATTGGAGGATATGTTGAGAGCTTGTGTACTCGATAGTGGAGGCAGATGGGAGGATCATCTTCCATTGGTAGAATTTTCATACAACAACAGTTACCATTCTAGTATCGGAATGGCTCCATATGAAGCATTGTAAGGAAGGAAGTGCAGAACACCATTGTGTTGGTGGGATGTGGGTGAGCAGAGATTGTTGGGACCGGATTTGGTCCGTGAGACTACGGAGAAGATCCGTCAGATAAGAGAAAGGATGAAAGCCGCGCAGAGTCGACAGAAGAGTTACGCGGATAAGAGAAGAAGGCCGTTAGAATTCGAAGAAGGAGACCATGTCTTTTTGAGACTTTCTCCAACCATCGGAACCGGTATAGCTTTGCGAGCGAAGAAACTCAGTCCTCGGTATGTCGGACCCTTCCAGATTATCGAGCGAGTTGGGCCAGTAGCGTATCGCATTGCATTACCTCCAGAATTGTCCAGATTACATGATGTGTTTCATGTATCGCAGTTAAGGAAGTATATTCCTGATCCGAATCAACCATTAAGTTATGAAGTAATTGACATCAGACCGGATTTATCCTATCAGCCTACTCCAATCAGGATCATCGAACGTGGCGAGAAAACGCTCCGGACGAGGTCAATTCCTATTGTCAAGGTGCTTTGGGACGGTGCGTCACCTGACGAAGCGACATGGGAAGTAGAAGAGAGCATGCGGGAGAAATATCCTTATTTGTTCGAGTAAGGTATGTTTTGTCATTTTTGAGGACAAAATTTTAAAAGTTGGGGTGATTGTAACATCCCCTAATTAGCTAATTAGATTTAATTAAATTAGCACGAGGTTAAGTTGATTAGTGAGCATAATTATTTTAGTTATGAAATGGTATCATGGATCAAATAGATAAATAACGTTTTGTTTAAACATAATTAGTGGTTATGCTAAGTGTGGAGACTTGAGTGTAAGTGTTGGATTAGTGGTGAGTTAAATGAAATGCTAATGAGGGAGGGTAGAAGAGTCTTTTCTCATCCTTAAGTAGCCACCCCCAGCTGACCAAACCACTCTCCCACACTTCATTTCCCTCATTCTGAAAAACAAACAGCAAAGAGGTAAGAGGAGAGAGAGGAGAGAAAGTCGAGCAAGAGAGAGGAAGAAGGAGAAGAGAGAAGTTTCTGGATTCAGCTTGCATGTAAGTCATATTCACACCATTCTCCTCCATTTTTCGTTCTCTTCACATTGGTACCACTTTTGACTACTCATTCACCTCCTTCCCCATTTCACCATTTTTGAAACATCAAAGCTCCAAGTGAGAAAAAGGGGTTTTTGAGAAGATTGGAAGCTTGCATGTCAAAGACAAGGCTAGCTTGAAGTAAAACCAGAACCTACCTTCTGTGTTTGAGTAGATTAGAAGAGGTTTCAGTGGCTGTTTCGATAAGGGTGAGTTCGAGTTCGAAGTTAGAAGCCTATCGGGGATCGTTTGTAGGATTTCGGTCTTTCGGGAGCCTTGCTTCCGAGTTGAGCTGTGGTTGTCATCACGATAAGGTGAGTTCTATAACTCGCTTAGGGAATGTGTTTGGTGTTTCTGAGTCTTTACTCTTCGAAAACTCTTGTCACGCATTTCCGGTAACGAAAGGAAACTATTCAAAAACTGTTTTCTCAAAAGGATTGTGACTCAAATCATATATTGTTTGATTGATTGTTTGGGAATGCTATAATATATTATTTCAATGTGTGTTTGAGTTTGGGTCTCGATTGGAAGGGATTTTGGAATCGGAACGGAATAGAAAAACTCATGAAAAGTCTGTTTTCTGGAAAACTGATAGAGACGCACGGATCGTGTGCCTATGAGCACGGGTCGTGCGCCCCCATCTGATACGACAAGAACTGGATTTTTTAAACACGCACGGATCGTATGCCTAGTCGCACGGGTCGTGCGAATGTTTCTGGAACTCTCTACAATTTTAGTGAATAACGCACGGATCGTGCGCTTGGTCGCACGGGTCGTGCGTATCCTTCTGGAAATCTTCTGCAAATTGCTCAAAAACGCACGGGTCGTGCGCTTACACGCACGGGTCGTGTGAGACTTTCTGATCCCCAAATTCAAAGTACCTTTTTATCCATTCCAAATGATTCCAATCCTCTTCTAATCCATTCCCCATGGTTCCTCAACAATGTAAAGATTGATATCATGGAGTTAATCATATTTGATAGAAAACTTGTGTGTTATGAATGTGACGAAAACCGTACTTAGAGAACGTGTGAGAACACAAGTCAAGAAATGTTAACGGACCTTGAGTCCAATCATGTTACGATAACGAACTTCAAGTTCATCATGTCATGTAAGCTAATTGATTGTAAGTCTATAAAGACATAAAAAACTCTCAATTCATGTAAACACAAATCAAGTTACTTTCCCTCGGGGAAAGGTAAATGGTATACCTTGTGTATATCGAGGATGACGATCCTCCAGTTATTAGCATACCTAGTTGAGGGGAGTCATGAATCCAAAGCTAGGACCCTAGCATTATTCGGATAGAATTTCGGATTGGGGTTTCCGTAGATATTGGGCTAACAAGTAGTCGCTTTTTAGGGCTACAAGTTACGAGTAAACATCATGTATTCACGTGGTCGCTTCTTCGGGCCACGAGTTCAGATTTAAGTATAATAAACCGTTAGAGTTGGTCAGGGGTCTCGATAGGACTCAGTGAGATAATGTTTATCTCACCCTTCATATTTGTGGTTTTTACAGAGAAACAGGGAAAGGCAAAGGCGACAAAGCACGGTTAGCTAGTGAGACTCGAGGAGTCCTGAAGTCTATGATTCTTGTTTTAGGCCCTTGCCCTTCTGTAGTACTTTTGTTATCGGTTGTATAACTATCATGTATAAGTTATAAATCGTTTCCGCTACTTTATGTTTTGATTATTGAACACTGGGATCATGTACAAGTCTTAAGTTTTGGAACTTAAGCATTTTCAGGAAGTTTATGAGGTTCAGAGAACCATTTGATATGTATTATCGAAAGTTTTAGATGTGTTCAATATTTCAATAACAGGAAGTTACTCTGATGTATGCCATTTAGTGCATTTCGGTGATTCTATATGTTAGAATTTATCGGGGTGTTACATTATGGTATCAGAGCAGTTCGACCTAGTCGGGCTTAGATTAGTTAGGGTGGTTTTGTCCCTTGAGTAACTCTGCCATTATGCTTCTTATGATGCTAAGAGACATTGAGACTGATCAACTTAATACTTGGTGTATCGTTTGCAGAATTATGGCAGGAGGATCAAGGAACGCCCCACCAATCGATCCACATGCTGCTTGGATGCAGGGCATGATGGAAAGACAACAAAAAATACTGGAAGATATGGTAGCATTGCAGCAGAATGCTCAAGTTCAACCTCAGCAGGCCCCAGAGCCGCAAATTAACCCCAGGCAAGTTTATTCAGAATTCCTGAAGATGAAGCCATCTGAGTTCAAAGGAGGACCGGTTTTCATGGAAGCCCAGCATTGGCTGGATGATATAGAGAAGATTTTTCTAACTATGCAAGTTACAGATGAGGACAAGTTAAGGTTGGCATCCCATATGCTGAAAGGAGAGGCTCACAACTGGTGGACTAATGTTAAGGCTATGATGGTGACTATGGGTACTCCCCAGACTTGGGAGCATTTCAGGCAAGTGTTTTTGGAGCAGTTCTTTCCAACGGCAATGAGGTTCGAAAAGGAGAATGAGTTTTTAACTCTCACTCAAGGAAGTTGTAACATCCTCAAAATAATTAATCGAATTATTTGGATGTTAACCCAATTGAATTAATTTGGTACTTAATTAGTAAAATTATTGAGTGCTAAAATTAATTATTGGCTGTCACAGGATCGTTGACCGAATAATACGGATCAAGGAAGTTTTGGAATCGAAATAAGGAATTAAGATCAATATGGTAATTGGACCACGCTACCACTTATATATTAATTAAATATATGTGTGTGAGTGTGTGTGAATAAAAGAAAGAAAAGAGAGAAAGAAAGAATACGCAGAAGGAAAGAAAGAAGGGAAAAGAAAGAAGAAAAGGAAAGAAGAAGAAGAAGGAGAAAGGAGAAGAGAAAGGAAGAAGAAGAGGTGAGCCCACTCCTCCAAAAATTCATCATCTTCATCATCTCATCACCATCACCATAACCCAATAACTTGGTGAGTTTTCCTCCACTTTTCCCCCTTCTATTTGATTTCGAAAATTGAGGGTTTGTAGGGAAAATTTGTTGAAATCATGGATTAATAGGTTGTGTTGATGATTGGGTTATGCTTAGGTTCGAAGCTAGGAGCGGATTGATCGTGTTGTGAAGTTCGAATCGAAGTTTGGAGCGATTTGGTGAAATAGGGTTCCGTTCGAGAGTTTTTTTTTCAAGTCTCGGCAAATTCGGTTCGATATCGGCTCTCGCTTCAAGGGTGAGTTTTACTCACGCTTAGGATGTTTTTGTGTCTCGTTAGTTTTTACGTTAATTGATTTCGAGAGATTTTGGAACGAAGACCGTTATTTGAAAATATGTCGCGTTTTAATACAATTCGTTTTGATTGAGTTTTTGATTGGATTGATTGATTATGTGGTTCGTATTGGACTCATTTTACTGGTTGTCAAATCTGTTTTCGATCGGAACTAAAATCGGAATTGAGCGGAATCGCGGTTTTCGCGCGAAGCCGCCAAAATCTGCCTTAACAGACCCCCCTTGCTGCCAGTTCGCGCTCCACTTGCGCCCCAGGCGCGACTCCAGCGCCATTTGGCAGAACTTTCTGCCAGTTCGCGCGCCACTTGCGCGCCAGGTGCGACTCCAGCGCCATTTGGCAGAATTTCAGCAACCAAACACTGTTTTTCGTTTCGCGATATCTTTTGATCCGGGAACCTGATTGAGGTGTTCTAAGATGCGTTTTAAAGCTTATTCAGAGGCCTAACTGAATATTCTATTTTTAAGGCAAAATGAACTGTTTTTAATATTGAAAATTGTGTCGAAAAGTGGTCAACTAGAGTGCGAGTGTGAACTTGAATTTTATAAAATGTGGATTAAAGTGTTTCATTGATTATCTGATTTGATGGACCGTGGGTTCATAGTATTGTAGATATACGTATATAGTATATCGAGTTGGGTGACGACCCATGTGTAACATACTAGGCGGGGCAGTCATGATCCCCTTCCCTAGGCTCCATGCCAATGGGAGAATGTACTATTGGTAGGGGGGTTCACCGGGATTAGCGATGTTCCGCAGTCGGTGTTATGTTAAAAATTATAGTACGATACACCGGGATTAGCAATGTTCTGCAGTCGGTGCTGTACTTTGTTTGTTGTACGATACACCGGGATTAGCAATGTTCTGCAGTCGGTGCCGTACTTTGTTTATTTTACGACATGCTGGGAGTAGCAATGTTTTGCAGTCGGTGTCGTGTTAAGTTATAAGAGAACTAATAACTGAACCGAGAGTGTTAGTAGGGGTCTCGGTAGAACTCACTGAGATTGTATCTCACTGTTTAAATGTTGTTGTTTTACAGATAAACAGGGACAGAAGAAACCTCAGAGGCACGAGTAGGTGGCCCCCGGGAAATGGATAATGACTTAGCTTTATATTCAGTTTATTTTCCTTCTGTTGTCCATGTATCACAGCACTATGACATTAGTGTCATGTTTGTCTTTCATTCCGCTTTCTTGTATGATTCTGACTACCACAATTGCTGACAGTTTACGGTCTAAGAACCGTATGGTCTTAAGTGTGTATAAGACAGTTATGTTATATTTCAGCAAAAATTTTATAGTGGTAATCAGTATCTGAGCAGGAAATATTATCTCTGATGTATGTTTAATGTGCACTTGGGTGTTTTTAAAGAAATAAAAATATCAGGGTGTTACAGTTGGTATCAGAGCGGTTCGACCTAGTCGGACTTAGCTTATAGGGTCTTTGCTTTTTTCAGTCGTGATTTTCTTAGTATGCTATTAGACATTGAGCTTGATCAAGTTAATACTTTGTGCATATTTCGCAGAATCATGGCCAGAAGAGGTAGAGGCGTTCCTCCTCCTGTTGATCCAAATTTTGAGTGGATGCAGAATGTCATTGAGAACCAGCAGAAAATGATGCAAGACATGATGCTTATGCATCAGCAGCAACAAATCCAACAGCAAAATGCTCAGTAGCATCAAGCTCCAGAGCCACAAGTGAACCCAAGGAGAATTTTCACAGAGTTCCTGAAAATGAAACCCTCCGAGTTTAGAGGTGGGCCGGATGTCATGAGAGCACAACATTGGCTGGATGACATTGAAAAGATCTTTTTAACAATGCAAGTGACCGATGAAGATAAGCTGAGGTTGGCATCCCATATGTTGAAGGGAGAGGCCAATAACTGGTGGACAAATGCTAGAGCCATGATGGAGACAATGGGAACTCCCCCGACTTGGGAAAATTTCCGAACATCATTTCTGGAACAATTCTTCCCCACGGCAATGAGGTTTGATAAGGAAAATGAGTTCTTAGCTCTCACGCAAGGAGGCTTGACCGTGGGCCAATACACGGCCAAATTTGAAGAGTTGTATCAATTCTTCGGTTTAGCTGGATATGCCCCCAATGACCGATGGAAAACTGACAGGTACAAATATGGGTTGAGAGAGGACATTGCTCAAAGTCTAAGTTCTTTTCCGAAGACCAATTATGCAGCCATGGTTCAACAAGCTTATATTGCTGAAAGTGATTTGGCAAGGTTGTATGCAACTAGGAAGGCGTTCCATCAGAGTAAGAGGAACACTGGGTCATCTAGTTCTCCGATGGGTCCCAAGCATGACTCGGGCAAGAGTGGTAATTATAAAGGAAAGCAGGTGCAAACGGCCGACCAAATGAAGTTTAGGAATTGTTTTAAGTGCGGAAGGTATCACCACGGCAGTTGTGCACAACGATCCGATAGATGCTATGTCTGTAATGAGGAAGGTCACTATGCAAATCAGTGCCCAACAAAGAAGAACTCCCAAAGGGCACCAAATGCTCCTGGTCAGGGGCGGATCAACACACTCGATGCTCGAACCATCACACCTACGGATAATCTTCTAAGGAGTACGGGATCTCTTTTTAATAATTCAGTCAATATTTTATATGATTCTGGTGCAACTCACTGTTTTATCTCGCAAGCATGTGTGGATCGGTTGGGATTAGCATTGTCTGAGCTATCCGAACCGATAACTATTTTAACTGCTGCCAAGGGTCGTGTCCAGACCCAATTATTATGTGAAAATTGCCTACTTGTCATAGGCGACAGACAGTTTGTTGTGAAATTTATTTGCTTGCCTATGAGAAGCATGGACATTGTTCTGGGTATGAATTGGATGGCTGAAAATCATGTAACAATCAACTGTGCCGATCGAACTATTAGCTTCGCCTCCGAATCCGTAGGATTGACACAGGCAAATTCTGAAGCGGTGATCTCTTACACCGAAGCAAGCCAGTCATTATTCCAAGGTGCGGAAGCTATTCTTATTATGTTGTCTGCATCTACTGAAACGGGTTTAGATTTGTCATCTGTGCAAGTGGTAAATGAATTTCTAGATGTCTTTCCAGAAGAAATTTCATCCTTACCTCCTGACCGAGAGGTAGAATTCTCAATAGAATTGATCCCTAGTACAGGATCAATCTCTATTGCTCCTTATAGAATGTCTCCTTTAGAGTTGAAGGAACTGAAGTCTCAACTTGAGGAATTAATATCGAAAAGGTTTATCCGACTGAGTGCTTCTCCATGGGGTGCTCCGGTGTTGCTAGTCAAAAAGAAGGATGGTAGCATGAGGTTGTGCATAGATTATCGACAATTGAATAAAGTGACGATCAAGAATAAATATCCCTTGCCAAGGATAGACGATTTGCTCGACCAACTTAGAGGTGCTGTGGTATTTTCAAAAATTGATCTGAGGTCGGGCTATCATCAAATAAAGGTACGAGCCTTAGATATTCCGAAGACAGCTTTCCGTACGAGGTATGGACATTACGAGTTCGTAGTGATGCCCTTCGGTTTGACTAATGCTCCAGCGGTATTCATGGATTACATGAACCGAGTGTTTCACACGTACCTTGATCAGTTTGTGGTAGTTTTTATTGATGATATCTTGGTGTACTCTAAGACCATTGAGGACCATGTTCAACATCTCCGCATTGTTCTGAACGTACTCCGAGAAAAGAAATTGTATGCCAAGCCGTCGAAGTGTGACTTCTGGATGCCGGAAGTGAAGTTTTTGGGACACGTGATTTCCCAATCGGGAGTTGCGGTGGATCCCAGTAAAGTAGAAGCGGTGTTGAACTGGCAACGACCAACATCTGTCTCTGAAATAAGAAGTTTCTTGGGTCTAGCTGGTTACTACAGGAGGTTTATCCAAGGTTTTTCACAATTGGTTCTTCCACTTACTCGGTTGACTCGCAAGGCCCAACCGTTTATATGGAATGCCGATTGTGAGGAATGTTTTCAAGAGTTGAAGGTTAGGTTGACTTCTGCTCCAATCCTAATTCTTCCAGATCCGTCTTTGGGTTTTCAAATTTACAGCGATGCTTCTGGGAAGGGTTTGGGATGTGTTCTCATGCAGAACCAACAAGTTGTAGCTTATGCCTCCAGACAGTTGAAGACTCATGAAGAGAATTATCCGACTCATGATTTGGAGTTGGCAGCTATTGTGTACGCACTAAAGATTTGGAGACATTACCTGTATGGGTCTCGTTTCGAAGTCTTTAGTGATCATAAAAGCTTGAAATATTTGTTTGATCAGAAGGAGCTGAATAACAGGCAGAGAAGGTGGGTGGAATTTCTGAAGGATTATGACTTCGAATTGAAGTATCATCCGGGAAAGGCTAACGTTGTAGCTGATGCACTAAGTAGGAAATCCATTCACTTAGCGGAATTCATGATGCATGAAATGAAATTGTTGGAGTCCTTTAGAGACCTAAATTTGAATGCAAGATCAAGAAAGAATAGGTTAGTGTTGAGCCATATGAGGATCTCTAGTTCATTGAGAGAGTTTATTCGCTTAGCACAAGAAATCGATGTGAAGCTACAATCACAGAAAGTGTTGCCAGATTTTACCGAAGATAGTGATGGAGTTATTTGTTTCAACGGTAGGATCTGTGTGCCTGATAATGAAGATACTAAAAAGCAAGTGCTTGAAGAAGCACACCGAAGTTTATTTTCTGTACATCCTGGATCCACCAAGATGTATAGAGATTTAAAGCAGATGTATTGGTGGCACGGAATGAAGTTAGAGATTGCAGAATTTGTATCAAAATGCTTAACTTGCCAAAGAGTTAAGATAGAACATCAGAAACCTGCTGGTCTGTTACGGTCACTAGACGTGCCAGTATGGAAATGGGAAGACATTTCTATGGATTTTGTAATGGCGTTGCCAAGGTCTCAAGCCGATAACGACTCCATTTGGGTAGTTGTGGATCGGTTAACTAAATCAGCTCATTTTATTCCAGTGCGTTCGAGCAGTAAAGTATCCAAGTTAGCTGAGGTGTATTTGAAGAACATAGTAAGGTTACATGGGGTTCCTACCAGTATAGTGTCGGATCGAGATCCGAAATTCACTTCTCGATTTTGGAAAGCTCTGAATGAAGCATTGGGAACTAAAGTACTTCTTAGTACCGCTTATCACCCGCAGACAGATGGTCAGACCGAGAGAACTATCCAGACGTTAGAGGATATGCTTAGGGCTTCGGTACTTGATAACGGAAAGAAATGGGAGGATCATCTTCCATTGGTGGAGTTCTCATACAACAACAGTTATCATTCCAGTATCGGAATGGCACCTTTTGAAGCCTTATATGGTAGGAAATGTAGAACTCCATTGTGTTGGTGGGAAGTAGGTGAGAACCGATTGTTAGGACCCGAGATGATTCATGACACTACTGAAAAGATCCGCCAGATAAGGGAAAGAATGAAAGCTGCTCAAAGTAGGCAAAAGAGTTATGCCGACAAAAGGAGAAGGCCGTTAGAGTTTGAATCGGGCGATCATGTGTTTTTGAAATTGTCGCCGACAATTGGCACAGGTAGGGCATTACGGGTGAAGAAACTCAGTCCTCGGTATATTGGACCCTTCCAGATTATTGAGCGAATAGGGTCTCTGGCATACCGTATTGCTTTGCCTCCACCATTGTCAAATCTGCATGATGTATTCCATGTGTCTCAGTTGCGGAAGTACATTCCCGATCCAAGTCAACCGTTAGATTTTGAAACAATTGACCTTCGACCGGACTTGTCCTTCCAACCTAATCCGAACTACATCATGGAAAGTGGCGAGAGGACGCTACGGACGAAGTCAATTCCCATTGTCAAGGTGGTTTGGGATGGTTTTTCCGCCGAGGAAGCTACTTGGGAGTTGGAGGACGATATGCGGACTCGGTATCCGTATTTGTTCTCTTGAGGTATGTTGTGTTTAATTTTGAGGACAAAATTCTTTCAAGTTGGGGAGAATGTAACATCCTCAAAATAATTAATCGAATTATTTGGATGTTAACCCAATTGAATTAATTTGGTACTTAATTAGTAAAATTATTGAGTGCTAAAATTAATTATTGGCTGTCACAGGATCGTTGACCGAATAATACGGATCAAGGAAGTTTTGGAATCGAAATAAGGAATTAAGATCAATATGGTAATTGGACCACGCTACCACTTATATATTAATTAAATATATGTGTGTGAGTGTGTGTGAATAAAAGAAAGAAAAGAGAGAAAGAAAGAATACGCAGAAGGAAAGAAAGAAGGGAAAAGAAAGAAGAAAAGGAAAGAAGAAGAAGGAGAAAGGAGAAGAGAAAGGAAGAAGAGGTGAGCCCACTCCTCTAAAAATTCATCATCTTCATCATCTCATCACCATCACCATAACCCAATAACTTGGTGAGTTTTCCTCCACTTTTCCCCCTTCTATTTGATTTCAAAAATTGAGGGTTTTTAGGGAAAATTTGTTGAAATCATGGATTAATAGGTTGTGTTGATGATTGGGTTATGCTTAGGTTCGAAGCTAGGAGCGGATTGATCGCGTTGTGAAGTTCGAATTGAAGTTTGGAGCGATTTGGTGAAATAGGGTTCCGTTCGAGAGTTTTTTTTTCAAGTCTCGGCAAATTCGGTTCGATATCGGCTCTCGCTTCAAGGGTGAGTTTTACTCACGCTTAGGATGTTTTTGTGTCTCGTTAGTTTTTACGTTAATTGATTTCGAGAGATTTTGGAACGAAGACCGTTATTTGAAAATATGTCGCGTTTTAATACAATTCGTTTTGATTGAGTTTTTGATTGGATTGATTGATTGTGTGGTTCGTATTGGACTGATTTTACTGGTTGTCAAATCTGTTTTCGATCGGAACTAAAATTGGAATTGAGCGGAATCGCGGTTTTCGCGCGAAACCGCCAAAATCTGCCTTAACAGACCCCCCTTGCTGCCAGTTCGCGCTCCACTTGCGCCCCAGGCGCGACTCCAGCGCCATTTGGCAGAACTTGCTGCCAGTTCGCGCGCCACTTGCGCGCCAGGCGCGACTCCAGCTCCATTTGGCAGAATTTCAGCAACCAAACACTGTTTTTCGTTTCGCGATATCTTTTGATCCGGGAACCCGATTGAGGTGTTCTAAGATGCGTTTTAAAGCTTATTCAGAGGCCTAACTGAATATTCTATTTTTAAGGCAAAATGAACTGTTTTTAATATTGAAAATTGTGTCGAAAAGTGGTCAACTAGAGTGCGAGTGTGAACTTGAATTTTATAAAATGTGGATTAAAGTGTTTCATTGATTATCTGATTTGATGGACCGTGGGTTCATAGTATTGTAGATATACGTATATAGTATATCGAGTTGGGTGACGACCCATGTGTAACATACTAGGCGGGGCAGTCATGATCCCCTTCCCTAGGCTCCATGCCAATGGGAGAATGTACTATTGGTAGGGCGGTTCACCGGGATTAGCGATGTTCCGCAGTCGGTGTTATGTTAAAAATTATAGTACGATACACCGGGATTAGCAATGTTCTGCAGTCGGTGCTGTACTTTGTTTGTTGTACGACATGCCGGGAGTAGCAATGTTTTGCAGTCGGTGTCGTGTTAAGTTATAAGAGAACTAATAACTGAACCGAGAGTGTTAGTAGGGGTCTCGGTAGAACTCACTGAGATTGTATCTCACTGTTTAAATGTTGTTGTTTTACAGATAAACAGGGACAGAAGAAACCTCAGAGGCACGAGTAGGTGGCCCCCGGGAAATGGATAATGACTTAGCTTTATATTCAGTTTATTTTCCTTCTGTTGTCCATGTATCACAGCACTATGACATTAGTGTCATGTTTGTCTTTCATTCCGCTTTCTTGTATGATTCTGACTACCACAGTTGCTGACAGTTTACGGTCTAAGAACCGTATGGTCTTAAGTGTGTATAAGACAGTTATGTTATATTTCAGCAAAAATTTTATAGTGGTAATCAGTATCTGAGCAGGAAATATTATCTCTGATGTATGTTTAATGTGCACTTGGGTGTTTTTAAAGAAATAAAAATATCAGGGTGTTACAGAAGTCTAACGGTGGGTCAGTACTCCGCCAAGTTTGAAGAGTTGTATCAATTCTTCGGTTTGGCTGGCTATGCCCCCAATGACAAGTGGAAGACCGATAGGTACAAGTATGGGTTAAGGGAAGACATTGCTCAGAGTCTAAGTTCCTTTGCATATACAAATTATGCGGCCATGGTTCAGCAAGCTCATATAGCCGAAAGTGACTTGAAGAGGTTGTATGCAAGTAGAAAAGTATTCAATCAGGGTAAGAAGAATGTTGGATCATCCAACAATCAAATGGGTCCTAGGTAGAACTCCAACAAAGGGAAGCAGATTCAGTCGTCCAATTCACCAAAGTTCAGTGCATGCTCCAACTGTGGAAGGTACCATCAGGGTAAGTGTCAAGTGGGATCGACTCAGTGCTACTGTCGTGAAAGAGCGTAATTTGTACCAAGAGGGAGCATGAAGAGCGTAATTTGTACCAAGAGGGAGCATAAAACAGCCAAGAGACTCAGCATTACTGTCGTGAAAGATACCCCCACAGGCAGCTAAACCAGGAGATCCCCTCGCAGCGCCATCAGTATTACACTTAACCCAAAAGCAAGGAGGAGACGTCCAGATAACCTCTATAGTTGTAGGAGCCTTACGAGGCTTGCAATCAATCGAAAAACCCTTAAAAATCACAAAGTCCTGCATGGAGTTAGACGTGGAGCCCTTGCTGAGATTACCAGAAATGTTCACATTTGCCATGATCAAGTTTTTCAGGTAAGTGGGCAAGATCTTCTTGTTGTCAAAACGAATCTGATTCCGAGAATGCCAAATAGCCCAAAAAACGTTACTAACAGCAGCGGAAACAACATCCTGCACTTGGTCAGACCAAGGACGCAGACAGACTTCAATAATCGTCTCCGGGGAGGAAACATCAATAATAAGAGAAAGTTTACCACTAAGCCAGTCCCAGAGCTGCTTAGCGAAAGAGCACCCACAGAAAAGGTGCAAGGAGGACTCATAATCCGCTTCACAGAGACTACACATGGAACCAGTGCCACATCCACGGCTTCTGAGCTGCTCATCAGTTGGCATACGGTGATGGAGGATACGCCACATAAGAAGAGACTTGGATGGAGGGATAACACTTCGCCAAATATTTTTGAACCACCTACTAGGTTGCCCAATAGGCCTGAAGTAAAGATAAGCAGTTTTAAAAGTAAGCATACCATCGGTAGAGTTTTTCCAACTCAGCTGATCTTGAGAGTCAAATGAAGGTAGATCTTTTTCATGAAGGAGCGAAGCCAGCTGGGGAAAGATATTGGAAAGAGAAGCTGGAATACACCAGTGACCGTTCTGAATGAAGTCACAAACACGGGCCTTGAGGTAGTGCTGACGATGCTCAGGGACATTAAGAAGATTTACCAGAGGGGCCGACATCCAAGGATCAATCCAAAAGTTGATACAGTCACCTTTACCAATTTGCCAAATGCAGTTTTCTTGGATGGCGGATAGATGATCACGCATATTACCCCACAAAGAAGAACTGATATGATAAGAGATCGTAGTATTATTTCTGAAGACCCTGGATCTTAACAGAATAGCCCAGCTGTTCTGGGAAATGCTGAGCTCCCAGCTGAGCTTTAGACAGGCTGCCTTATTAGTGTCTTTGAGGGACCTAATCCCAAGACCCCCCTCAGCGGTTGGTCTACAAACCTTATGCCATGCGACAGTAACCACTTTACGCTGATTGATGTCACCAGACCAAATGAAATTTCTAATCCAAGAATCCACCGTATTCAACAGAGAGGTAGGCCATTTGTAAATCAGGAAGCTGTAAATTAACATACTTTGAACAACCGACTTGACCAGCTGCGCTCTTCCGGCAATAGAGAGGAGGGAAGCTTTCCACGCCGATAACTTGGCTTTAATCTTGTCAGCGATTGGCATTAAATAAACATCTTTAGGCTTGCCATTGACGCACACCCCGCTGGAAACTAAAGAACCCAGAAGGCTTGCCATTGACTGAGATCGAAAGCTTTGCAGAGTGCAAAAGAGCATTAACCCAATCGCAGAATTTACTATCAAAACAAAAAGCCTTGAGGACTCTCAGAAGGAAATTCCAATTCAAAGTGTCAAAAGCTTTCGTGACATCAACCTTTAGAGCCATATTACCACCAAAGGACCTATTATGCAGCATATTAATGGCTTTAGAGGTTAAGCAGGTGCAATCCAAAATGTTTCTACCTTGAATAAAGCCACGTTGTTGAGATGAGACGATACGGGGAGCAATTCTGGAGAGACGGCCGGCAATCACCTTAGTGATAATCTTAAACTTGAAGTTAGCAAGGGCGATAGGCCGGAACCTCTCAATACTGTCAGCAACATTGACTTTAGGAATAAGGACCACCAAATTAGAGTTGAAATTCGAAAGCAGCCAGCCATGCTTGAAGAATTGCTGAACCGCGCTCACCATGTCTTCAGCGATGATGTCCCAGTAATGCTGAAAAAAGAAAGCGCCGAAGCCATCCGGGCCAGGGGCACCGTTAGAGTTCATAGCAAAGATGGCCTCCTTGATCTCTTCCCTATTAGGAACGTTGGTGAGCATAGTATTCTCCTCACCTGTAACAAGATTAGGGATAATCTCCTCCACCATACCATTATCAAGACACTGATTCACTATCATTAGCAGAAGTAAGAAGAACATCACCATGCTTTAGGGTAGTTATTTGCTTGGTAATATGTCTAATCCTGACCACCTGATGGAAAAATTTTGTGTTTCGATCACCATGCGAGTGCCAATAAAGTCTAGATTTTTCGAGCCAAAAAACCTCTTGGGAAGCTAAAGCTTGTTGCAGCTCAAGCTGAAGGGTCTTTTCTTGCTCATCCAACAACTCTGAGCAGCCAACATTATCAATCTGCGCTTGAACGTGGTCTAGGGATGCAGTCGCAACTTGCACCCGGAGATTAACGTCCCCAAAGACTTCTTTATTCCAAGCCTTAAGCTTTAACTTAAGATTTTTGAGCTTTTGATTGAGGACCACCATCGGGCAGCCAACAACATGAGATTGCCAAACCTCCTTAATCACATTCAGGCAGTCAGGGTGATTCGCCCAGGTGCGAAGGAATTTAAAAGAAGAGGGATGAGCACCATCTGTAGTCTGAAGATCAAGCAGTAAAGGGAAATGATCAGATTTAGATTTAGTAAGAGTATAGCAGGAGATACCTGTATAAAAAGTAAAGCATGCGTCATTGCAAACAGCCCGATCAAGTCTTTTCTCCGTGAAAGCCCTGCCTTTACGGCCATTAGACCAAGTGTACTGAACACCCCTAGTCGGCAGATGAATCAAGTTATTCAGATTGGTCCAGTTCCGAAAATCTTCACATGCAGTTTTAGAGGGGGTGCCACTTCCCCTATATTCAGGGCTCCCCAAAATAGCGTTCCAATCCCCAATAAAGCACCAAGGGATTTTATAAGTTTGCTGGAGAAGAGAAAGGTCCTGCCAAAGAGATCGCCTACCCAGATAGCTACAAGAAGCATAGATTGCAGAAATACCAACTGTAGTATTATTAACCTCCACTATAAAGGAAACATGCTGATCAGAGCTAGCGATAACAGTAGGATTGAAGTTGTCCGTACAGACACACCAGAGGTTAGGAGTATTCCTGTCATTAGTAGCAAAGACTTTCATACCAAACCGAGACTAATACCTGCGTGGAAAATCATCTAGAGAACACCAAGGTTCAGAAATAAAAACAAAATCAGGCTTGTTAGAAGAACAAAGCTTTTTAAGAGCTAATCTTGTGGGGGGATTAGCAAGGCCCCTTGTATTCCAATATAAGCACTTCATTGAGCAAGACTTTGAGATCCTACCCTTGAACGGGTTGTAATTGGGGTTATAGCTTTCTTTTTCTATCGCTGACTTTGTTTTTTCTTCTGAGACTTGGTGCGAACTACCTCAAAGTCAGAGCCCTCATCAGACTGGGCATTTTCCTTTGCCAAGTTATCCTCCTCCTCAACTAAATAAGCCCAAGGCTGCTTAAGGATGTTTAAATCATCAATCACAACTTGAGCAGCTTCTTGGTCAGCAATCACTTGGACCCGATTTCTATCAACCGCAAAGGCTGCTTCCATTTGTGAGTCACCAACTAAAACTGGATCAGGGGAATTCCCATTCTGCGTTATTGATGGAGCTCTGCCACTTAGGGATCCTGTTTCAAAATGATTAGAAATAAATCCAAGCAGGGGATTGATATCATCATGAGGGATGTTATTAGGGCCTCCAAACTGATTTGGGATTGTTATCTCTTCAATAGAGATGAGATCTCCGGGACGATCCGAGTGATTATCTTTTTCCACAAGATCTTCTGTAGTGGCTTCATTACCATCAATAGCATCCTTTTGAATATCACTACCTGCACCATTATCAATAGTGTTAGCAATAACAACATTAGCACTAGATGTAGCCGTACCTTTAACCTGAGTTTCTTTCTCAGCATCAGGTGTCTGCATGTCACGAACATTAATTGCATCAAGGTCATTCTTTCTCTTTGGCTCCCAAACTTTCCTATTGACTGTGGGCTGCGCACAAGGTTCCTGCTTACTTTGAGCTTGCTTACAATTGGAATAATTATGCCCAATAATATGACAATATGAGCAGAAATGTGGCAGCCTTTCATAAACTACTTTAACGTAAAATGCATAACCTTCACGCTCAACCATAATACACCTAGGAAGATCTCCATTCAAATCAATATCAACAAGAATTCTTGCGAAGTGGCCAAAAGTATGATTCTTTGTGGCATCATCCAAAGCAATAGGACCACCGATTGCCCCGGCAATCTCAAAAATAGTGATTGGACGCCAGTATTCACGAGCCAATCCATCGATACGAACCCAACATTGAACATTGGTGTTGCGGATCCTATTTGGATCAAAGTCTGGCGTCCATGCAAAGAGCCAAAGAAAGCCCGGGTGCAACGACCAAGTCCCAATTGCTTGAAGGCTACGCATCTCTTCAAACGATTGAAAACAAAATTCATAGTAGCCTTTCCCCAATAGACCATTGTCCAAGAGCCAATGGATTTCCATTCTTGCAAAAGTTTTGCCCTTAAATCATTAATCTTTAGAGGAGAATCCCCCTTAGAAAGGGTAAGGCGGCCATGCAATACATTCTTGCACCCTTTGACTCCTTCTTGATATTCTGTTTCAGTGATCTTGATAGTGAGAGCATCGCCTTTAATGCAAGGCTTTGGCAACTGATTTAGAGGAATCACGCATGAGTTTGTTAGCGCAGCAGCAAAGGACTTTGTTGCGGTCACTCACTGAGGCTGAGCCCGCGGCGTTGCTACCGGCGCTGTGTCGGCCATGCATGGCCACGGATAGAAATCCATTAACAAGCAGACCAGAACAACAAAATCAGTCCAGCAGGAACCGAAAACCACCAAAATCAAACCATAAGGAACAACCATAAAAAACACAGCAATATGACGATAAGAACAGACCAAACTAGACCACTTACAGACTGGCAGCAAGATCACGACAAAGATCACTGCTTGCGAAACACTTACAGAACCGATCCAGCAAGAAACCAAGATCAAACCGTAAGGAAAGAAGTCAAACACCTGGAATACAAACAGTCTAGGGAGAACGTAGCATAGGAGAGATCACAAATAAGAGAGATCACACAGCTAGTAGACACGATCAGGGCTCAAGGATCCTATGAGAGTCTTGGAGCGTGGAAGGTGTTTAGTTAGTAATGCACTATGGTGCTATGAGTATATATCATCTTTTAACAAAGATTAAAATTTTAGTAACACTTTATCAATGCTTAAATGTACTTTTGGCCCCCTTAATCAATGCTTAAATGCACTTAGTTTGTTTAGGCGTGGTATGTATATCAAGTATAAATTTGCATATGTCAATGATGAATATATTTATTACACTTAGTATAATCCTTTTTTTCACCTAGTAAAATCATTTTAAATTTTATTAAATATTTTATAAATAATCTATTCGGTAGTTAGCTCACTTATTTATTAAGCAAGATATTAGATAATATATATAGATTGTAAATAAAAAATAAAGAAAAAGAAGGCAGAAGGTTTAGTTGAATTATTAAATTAAATTTATTTTGATTTTATTTTTTGATTGCAAATAATTGAAGGAAAGAGAATACCGAGAGGCACCTAGCTGTGCGGTGCAAGTACAATTGCTAATTAGCTTTTTTTTTTGTAGAAAAAAAACAAATTCTTCCAACAAATGTTTAAATAGAGTTTGAGAGAGAAATCGAGGAAGAAAGAAATTCGTGAGGGTGACAAAAGGGGGTTTGTATCAAGCAGATACAATATGTCGATCTCGCGTACTTCAGCCTATCATCTTCGTCAGTATCCTCGATGGCCATAGATGGTGGATTTGAGACTCTCATCTCACACAAGGATGTTGATCTCCGTGTAAGGGTATAAAGTTTCTAGCATTTTCTTTCTGATAAGGTTTTTTGACTTCTTTGTTTATTGTCTTATTACCTAGAATAGTACATAACACTATCAAGCAAATACAACAAAAACCAAACAGGCTGATGCTAGTAGTGTATTTTGTTCAATGATGTCGTGCAATAGAGAATATCAAAAACCTCACGGTAAACAATGTTCTTAGTGGAATTGCGTGCCTTTTGATCATCATCTAGAATTAACAACTTTAGACCCTCCCTGGATCTGACTCTAGATACAGCTACTGTAACACCCCAAGTATTTAATTAATTATTTAATTAAGTATTTAGGGGATTTGTTTTATTTATTTGATATAATTGAAATTAGAAAAATAAAATATATTGAGGTGTGGTGTTGAAGCAGGAGGTGGTGTTGCGAATTAAGCTGGGCTAAGCTGAGGGAAAAGCCCGTGATCCAGGCCCGCTAACCTAGGCGCATATTTAAGCTAAAAATTTAGGGTTTGGTTCATTTTGGGCAAAAGAAAGAAAATTGCGAATTGAGGGGGAGTGAGAAGAGCAAGGGCGCGGCGATCTCAAGGAGAAGAGGAAGAGGAAAAATTTCGCAAAGTCAAGGGAGCAGAGAAGAGAAGCTGTGTTGCTGTGGTTACTGTTGGTGATTTCTCCCAGGGTCTTCTATTCCTACGAATTAAGGTAAGGGTGGGTCTCATCTTCCTCTATAATTGGGTCTTATGATGGGTATTAGGGTAGGGGCTAGACCTATGTTGCCATGACTCTTGTTTGAATTGTTTGAACTAGTTGTTGATTGAAATTGGCGTTTGATGATGATTGTTATGAAATTGATGTCGTGATGAAGGTTATTATAAAATTGATATTTTGATAATGGATGTTGCGAAATTGATGAATTGCATATGTGTTGTTTGATGATTTGGGTGTGCTGGATTTGGCTCCTTGTGCATGGGCTCCGTAGCCTATGATGTTGCCTTTTGTGTCTTGGTGTGGTGCTGTGCGCATGTTGCGTGTTGTTGTGGCTGCCTTGGCGCAGGGGCGCCATGGGCGCCTATCTGTGTGTGTGTGTTCGGTTGTGCTGGTTCCTGGCGCAAGGGGGCGCCAAGGGCGCCACTGTGGGGCTGCCCGTGTGCCGTTTGATGGAATGTTTTGGCGCAAGGGCGCCAAGGGCGCCAACGTGTGGCTTCCCGGTTTTGTTGTTTGGTGCGTGTTTTGGCGCAAGGTCGCCAATTTTGGCTGCCCAAGTTTCGGTGTTGCTGCTGCGTCTGGCGCAGCGGCGCCAAGGGCGCCATGTCTGTGTTGCGCCTGTTGCCTGCTTTGTTGCGCTGGTTGTTGGCGCAGGGGGCGCCTGGGCGCCAGTGTTGCTGCCCAGCGCCAGTTTTGCTGTCTGTGTTGCTGTTTGTGTTTGTGCTGGGCGCCAGGTTCCCTGTGCCTGAGCGCTAAGGGCGCCTAATTTTGTGTTGCTGTTTGTGTCTATGCTGGGTGCCAGTGTTGCTTCCCAGGGCGCCAGGATCCCCTATGGGCGCCAGGATCCCTTTCCTGCGTTGCTTGTTCCTGCTAGGCGCCCAGTGCCTGGGCTGTCCCCGTGGGTTGTTGTTGTTGGTGTTGTAAAACTATTTCGGTGTTTAAAAGCCCTTTTTGTGTCCTATTTGGTGTCGTGAGCTGAAGTAAAACCTTTTGATGTAATCGGTAATATTAGTGTCCCTGTGTCAATAATGATGTGTTGATGCTTTTGACGATAATGCCCCTAGTGGCTATTGCTTTGATTGACGATGGTATTGATGATGAATAAAAGCTGTGGTTTTATAAGTGACGATGATGCTATAAAGGCTATTAGCGACGATGATGTTAATGACGATGAGTGTTAGTGATAAATATATGTGTGACAATAACTTGACAGGTGATGTGCCTTTCATTGGCAAATTGGTAAGTGATGGGTTGTTAAGTTGACTGTGTTTGTATCAGTCTGTCTCTGGTGCATGTCATGGTGTCTCATACATCTCATGTGCATAAACAAGTGACGATGATGCCATAAAGGCTATTTAGCGACGATGATGCCAAAAAGGCTATTTATTGACGATGATGACAGGTACCTCATGCATACACCTGTTGCGATGGGTGGTATTTCATACATGTTCATGACATTGTGATGACTTGCTGTGATGACTGACTTGATGTGAGATGTGGTTTATATAGCGTTGTAGCTCTAGCATAATACTTATCATATGCACTATTATATTGTTAGATGAACTCACCCCTTCTGTTTGATTGTTACCCCTATGCGGTAACGGGCAGGTGATCACGAGTGAAGGCTTAGGTACCTTCGCTAGTCTTGAGTCGGTGTCTGCTTCTGATATGTAACACTCAGGGGGGGATAAACGCTGAACTTAGTTGTTATATTTTATTATTGAAGTCCATTCAGGACGTCATGATTTGATTGTCTTAAACTTATTTTTATTTCCGCTGCGGGTGATGTAATTTTTGGTGATGTGATTAATTAAACAGGTGTTGTGGGCTTAGTCCCTTTTTGACAAGTTATTTATATCGCATGAGACATTGTGTTTAATGATGAATATGTGTGACATCCCTTTCGATGTGTGAAATAAATTTTTGTAAACTCTGATTTTGTTAAATAATTACCGGGTAGAAAAAGGGGTGTTACATTAGTGGTATCAGAGCAAAAGTTCGGTCTGTCCGGCCAAGTTGTCCAGTCATTGACAATCTAGTATTGTCGACTTATTCTAACTGTTGTTTTTGGTTTCAGCTTGAGTTGATATGGCTGGGAGGAACGACACTGCGATTGCTGCTGCTTTAGCTGCCATGGCTCAGGCCGTGCAGAATCAGCAGAATGCTGGAGAGAACGCTGGGTTTCGGAGTCTGACTACATTCCAGAGAGAGAATCTGCCCACTTTCAAGGGCAAATATGATCCAAACGGTGCTATGGCCTAGTTAAAGGAGATCGAGAGAATTTTTAGGGTGATGGACTGCACCGTGGAGCAGAAGGTCCGTTTTGGTACTCACATGTTGGCAGAGGAAGCCGACGATTGGTGGTTGGCTACTAGGCAGAGGTTAGAGTCTGTGCAGGAAGAGGTTACTTGGGAGGTGTTCAGCAGAGAGTTTCTGAGGAAATATTTTCCGGAAGATGTCTGAGGGAAAAAGGAGATAGAGTTTTTAGAGCTGAAGCAAGGTGGCATGTCTGTGACTGAGTATGCAGCGAAGTTTGTGGAGTTGGCGAAGTTCTATCCGCACTATAGTGATGCTACAGCTGAATTTTCAAAATGTATTAAGTTTGAGAATGGTTTAAGGCCTGAGATTAAAAAGGCAATTGGCTACCAGAAGATCCGTATGTTCGCTGACCTGATAGATAGCTGCAGGATTTTTGAGGAGGACAGTACTGCGCACTACAAAGCTGTGACTGAGAAAAAGGGCAAATTTCCGAGTCGAAGCAAGCCGTATGAGGTTCCTGCGGGTAAGAGTCATCAAAGAGCTGCTGGAGGCAAAAAGGCTAGTGGGGAGATGCTCCTGCTGGTATTGTATGTTTCAAGTGTGGCAAGGCTGGTCACAAGAGTTTCATGTGCAAGTCTGATGAGAGGGTTTGTTACCGTTGTGGTAAGGCGGGTCATTTAGCGGCTGAGTGTGGGCGCAAGGACATAGTGTGTTTCAACTGTGGTGAGTCTGGGCATATCAGTGCGAAGTTTTCGAAGCCGAAGAAAGAAAGGTCCAGTGGGAAAGTGTTCGCATTGGCAGGAGAGGAGCCTACTGAGAATGATGGTCTCATTAGAGGTATGTGCTTCATTCAGGGTACTCCTCTGAAATCTCTTATTTATATTGGTGCTACCCATTGTTTTATCTCTGTTGATTGTTGTAAAAGATTGGGTCTTGTGTTGTCTGCTATGTGTGGAGACATGGTTGTCGACACTCCTGCTAAGGGGTCGGTGACCACTTCTTTGGTGTGTTCTCTGTGTCCTTTGTCAATCTTCGGCAGGGACTTTGTCGTGGATCTTGTTTGCTTGCCGTTGAGAGGATTGGACGTAATCTTGGGCATGGACTGGTTAGAGCATAACCATGTCCATATCAACTGTCGTAGCAAATTGGTTAGTTTCGGAGAGGAAGATTCTGTTTTGTTGTCCGCTAGTCTGTTGAAGAAGTTGATGAAGGAAGGAGTTCAGCTATTTTCGTTGATGGCATCGTTGTCTGCTGAGAGTCGGGCTGTCATTGAAGAGTTGCAGGTGGTGCGCGAATTTCCAGATGTTTTTCCTGATGAGATCCCTAGTGTTCCACCTGAGAGAGAAGTGATGTTTTCTATTGATCTTGTACCTGGTACGAGGCCTGTGTCTATGGCACTGTACAGGATGTCGGCGTCAGAATTGTCTGAGTTAAAGAAGCAACTTGAAGATCTGCTTGAGAAGAAGTTTGTTAGGCCAAGTGTATCGCCGTGGGGAGCTCCTGTGTTGCTAGTAAAGAAGAAGGATGGAAGCATGAGGTTGTGTGTTGATTATAGGCAGCTGAATAAGGTGACCATTAAGAACAAGTATCCATTGCCAAGGATAGACGATTTGATGGATCAGTTGGTGGGTGCTCGAGTGTTCAGCAAGATTGATTTGAGATCAGGTTATCACCAGATTAAGGTAAAGGATGAAGATGTTCAGAAGACTGCTTTCAGGACGAGGTATGGGCATTATGAGTATTCGGTGATGTCGTTCGGTGTCACTAACGCGCCGAGTGTATTTAAGGAATACATGAATCGTATATTCCATACATACTTGGATCGGTTCGTGGTTGTGTTCATTGATGATATCCTGATTTATTCGAAATCGGAGGAAGAGCATGCGGAGCATTTGAAATTAGTATTGGAGGTCCTGAGAGAGAAGAAGTTGTATGCCAAATTGTCTAAGTGTGAATTTTGGTTGTCAGAAGTGGGTTTTCTGGGTCACATCATTTCTGGTAATGGTATTGCTGTGGATCCTTCTAAGGTTGATGCTGTGATGCAGTGGGAGAGTCCGAAGTCGGTTACGGAGATTAGAAGCTTCTTAGGATTGGCTGGTTACTACAGAAGGTTCATCAAAGGTTTTTCTAAGTTGGCCCTTCCGTTGACGCAGTTGACTGGTAAGGGTAAGGCTTTTGTGTGGGATGCTCATTGTGAGGAGAGTTTCCTTGAGTTGAAGAAGAGGTTGACGACGTCTCCTGTTTTGACGTTGCCAAAACCGGAAGAACCGTTCGTGGTGTATTGTGATGCTTCGAAGATGGGTCTAGGTGGCGTGCTTATGCAAGATGGGAAGGTGATTGCTTATGCGTCAAGGCAATTAAGGGTTCATGAGAAGAATTATCCAACGCATGATTTGGAGTTGGCTACAATAGTCTTTGTGTTGAAGATTTGGAGGCACTATTTATATGGTTCCAGATTTGAGGTGTTCAGTGATCATAAGAGTTTGAAGTACTTGTTTGACCAGAAAGAGTTGAATATGAGGCAGCGAAGGTGGTTGGAATTGTTGAAAGATTATGATTTCGGTTTGAACTATCCTCTGGGCAAAGCTAATGTCGTGGCTGATGCTTTGAGCCGGAAGTCTTTGCATATGTCGGCGATGATGGTCAAAGAGTTAGAGTTGATCGAGGAATTCAGAGATCTAAGTCTGGTTTGTAGGACGACACCTCATAGTGTAAAGCTGGGGATGTTAAGGATCAACAATGATTTTCTGGGCAGCATCAGAGATGCTCAGAAATCAGATGTTAAGTTGGTGGACTTAATGAATGGGATTGGTCAATCAGAGAATGAAGATTTCAAGTTGGATTCCCAAGGTGTGTTGAGGTTCCGTGGTAGGATCTGCATTCCGGATGATGTAGAAATGAGGAAGGCAATTTTGGAAGAGGGTCACCGAAGTAAGTTGAGTATTCATCCTGGAGCGACAAAGATGTATCAAGACCTGAAGAAGATGTTTTGGTGGCATGGTATGAAGAGAGATGTAGCACAATTTGTGCATGCCTGTTTGACTTGTTAGAAGTCGAAGGTGGAGCATCAGAAGCCTGCTGGATTGATGCAACCGTTAGAAATTCCAGAGTGGAAGTGGGATAGCATTTCGATGGATTTTGTGACTAGATTGCCAAATACAGCTAGAGGTCACGATGCTATTTGGGTGATCATTGATAGGCTGACGAAGTCTGCTCACTTTGTTTCTATTAATATCACTTATCCGGTGTCGAGGTTGGCAGAAGTTTATGTCAAAGAAATTGTGAAGTTGCATGGTGTTCCGAAGAGTATTGTGTCAGACAGAGATCCGAGGTTCACTTCAGATTTTTGGAAGAGTTTGCAAGAAAAGTTGGGGTCTAAGCTGAGGTTGAGTTCGGCGTATCATCCTCAGACCGATGGTCAGTTAGAGAGGACAATTCAATCCCTAGAAGATTTGTTGAGGGCTTGTGTTTTGGAAGCCGGAGGTTCGTGGGATTCCTATCTTCCTCTGATAGAGTTCACGTACAACAATAGTTACCATTCTAGTATCGGGATGGCACCTTTTGAGGCATTGTATGGTCGGAAGTGTAGAACCCCGCTGTGTTGGTATGAGTCTGGAGAGAGTGTGGTGCTTGGGCCTGAAATTGTTCGGGAGACAACCGAGAAGATAAAGATGATCCGTGAATAGATGAAGGCTTCGCAGAGTCGTCAGAAAAGTTACCACGACAAGAGGAGAAAAGATCTAGAGTTTCAGGAGGGTGAGCATGTATTTTTGAGAGTCACTCCAGTGACCGGTGTTGGCCGTGCTTTGAAGTCGAAGAAGCTCACTCCTAGGTTCATTGGTCCTTATCAGATTTCCGGAAGAGTTGGGAATGTGGCTTATAGAGTGGCTTTGCCCCCAAATCTTTCGAATTTTCACGACGTGTTTCACGTGTCGCAACTTCGGAAGTACATTTCGGATCCGTCTCATGTGACCACATGGATGACGTGGAGGTGCGGGATAATCTCACGGTGAAGACTATGCCTGTGCGGATTGAAGACCATGAGGAGAAGGTGTTAAGAGGCAAGGAAATTGCATTGGTGAAGGTGGTTTGGCTAGGAGCTGCCGGTGAAAGCATGACTTGGGAGTTGGAGAGTAAGATGCGGGAGTCTTATCCAGAGCTGTTTGATTCAGGTGAGTTTTCGAGGACGAAAACATTCTAAGTGGGGGAGAGTTGTAACACCCCAAGTATTTAATTATTTATTTAATTAAGTATTTAGGGGATTTGTTTTATTTATTTGATATAATTGAAATTAGAAAAATAAAATATATTGAGGTGTGGTGTTGAAGCAGGAGGTGGTGTTGCGAATTAAGCTGGGCTAAGCTGAGGGAAAAGCCCGTGATCCAGGCCCGCTAACCTAGGCGCATATTTAAGCTAAAAATTTAGGGTTTGGTTCATTTTGTGCAAAAGAAAGAAAATTGCGAATTGAGGGGGAGTGAGAAGAGCAAGGGCGCGGCGATCTCAAGGAGAAGAGGAAGAGGAGAAATTTCGCAAAGTCAAGGGAGCAGAGAAGAGAAACTGTGTTGCTGTGGTTACTGTTGGTGATTTCTCCCAGGGTCTTCTATTCCTACGAATTAAGGTAAGGGTGGGACTCTTCTTCCTCTATAATTGGGTCTTATGATGGGTATTAGGGTAGGGGCTAGACCTATGTTGCCATGACTCTTGTTTGAATTGTTTGAACTAGTTGTTGATTGAAATTGGCGTTTCATGATGATTGTTATGAAATTGATGTCGTGATGAAGGTTATTATAAAATTGATATTTTGATAATGGATGTTGCGAAATTGATGAATTGCATATGTGTTGTTTGATGATTTGGGTGTACTGGATTTGGCGCCGTAGCCTATGATGTTGCGTTTTGTGTCTTGGTGTGGTGCTGTGCGCATGTTGCGTGTTGTTGTGGCTGCCTTGGCGCAGGGGCGCCATGGGCGCCTATCTGTGTGTGTGTGTTCGGTTGTGCTGGTTCCTGGCGCAAGGGGGCGCCAAGGGCGCCACTGTGGGGCTGCCCGTGTGCCGTTTGATGGAATGTTTTGGCGCAAGGGCGCCAAGGGCGCCAACGTGTGGCTGCCCGGTTTTGTTGTTTGGTGCGTGTTTTGGCGCAAGGGCGCCAAGGGCGCCAAATTTGGCTGCCCAAGTTTCGGTGTTGCTGCTGCGCCAATTCTATCCGTGTGTTCTATTTTAAGGTAAAAATTATTATTTTTCTGACAGTTTCTGGGCAACTCAAGTGACTGTCCCCGTGGGTCGTTGTTGTTGGCGTTGTAAAACTATTTCGGTGTTTAAAAGCCCTTTTTGTGTCCTATTTGGTGTCGTGAGCTGAAGTAAAACCTTTTGATGTAATCGGTAATATTAGTGTCCCTGTGTCAATAATGATGTGTTGATGCTTTTGACGATAATGCCTCTAGTGGCTATTGCTTTGATTGACGATGGTATTGATGATGAATAAAAGCTGTGGTTTTATAAGTGACGATGATGCCATAAAGGCTATTAGCGACGATGATGTTAATGACGATGAGTGTTAGTGATAAATATATGTGTGACAATAACTTGACAGGTGATGTGCCTTTCATTGGCAAATTGGTAAGTGATGGGTTGTTAAGTTGACTTTGTTTGTATGAGACTGTCTCTGGTGCATGTCATGGTGTCTCATACATCTCATGTGCATAAACAAGTGACGATGATGCCATAAAGGCTATTTAGCGACGATGATGCCATATAGGCTATTTATTGATGATGATGACAGGTACCTCATGCATACACCTGTTGCGATGGGTGGCATTTCATACATGTTCATGACATTGTGATAACTTGCTGTGATGACTGACTTGATGTGCGATGTGGTTTATATAGCGTTGTAGCTCTAGCATAATACTTATCATATGCACTATTATATTGTTAGATGAACTCACCCCTTCTGTTTGAATGTTACCCCTATGCGGTAACGGGCAGGTGATCACGAGTGAAGGCTTAGGTACCTTCGCTAGTCTTGAGTCGGTGTCTGCTTCTGATATGTAACACTCAGGGGGGATAAACGCTGAACTTAGTTGTTATATTTTATTATTGAAGTCCATTCAGGACGTCATGATTTGATTGTCTTAAACTTATTTTTATTTCCGCTGCGGGTGATGTAATTTTTGGTGATGTGATTAATTAAACAGGTGTTGTGGGCTTAGTCCCTTTTTGACAAGTTATTTATATCGCATGAGACATTGTGTTTAATGATGAATATGTGTGACATCCCTTTCGATGTGTGATGTAACACCCCTTTTCTACCCTTATATTACACGTCATTTATCAGAGTAATTCTCTTTCAAAAATATTGTTTTAATTGATAGAAAAGAAATGCTACAACTTCATTAAAATAAACTCATCAATATGCACTCTTCAAATTTGTGCAATCAAACATCCGTTATGAAAAAAAATCAAATCCTCATAAAGCACATCACAGCGGAATAAACACCATCTCACCAAATACTCTCAAACACGTCTCAATATAACAATAAAGATCGTTATTAAACTAATTAAACAAATTATCCAACTTCACCCACGCCCCCTAGGTGTTACAGTATCAGAGAGCGACGCAAAAATACATCCCAATAAGCTAAAAAGTAAGGCAGCAAGTCCTTCACTCGAGGTTACCTGCAGCGTTGCCACAATAGAGCAACATTCCAAGCAGAAGGGGTGAGAATTTCAATAAAACATAATCAAGCATAAATAGAGTAACATGGACGGTAAATCATACGACACCAGCAATATCATCAAACTCATCATTAGAGAATATCAATTCAGACACAATTAATTTCAAGGAATCACCGTCATGAAAAATGCATGTAAATGCAACCCCCCTCCAGGGCATATGCATGATGGTACCATATCGTCATAAAAACCACTCAAGGCATATCATCATTATGAAAGAAAAAGAACCACTCAAGGCATATCATCATCAATAAGAGGCCGAAGCCTACTCGTCATAGTATGCACATGCCATGAGACTCTATGAACACATGTGCAACTCATGAAACACTCACCCGGAGTACTCCTCATCGTCATCATAAACAAACACCACTCAAGGCACATCATCATAAAAATACTCTTAGAATGAACCCGGCATACTCATCAAAATCACATAGATCACATCATCATAATCACTCTTAGAGTGAACTCGTCATATTTATCAAAATTGTATTTACATTTGAGAACAACACCATAATTTTAAATTGTAAAACTTCATATTTGTGGAGAAGTGAATTTCACATTTGGATTGATAAAAACCTCACATTTTATAGAGAGAGACATCACATTTTCCTTGGGAAATATCACATTTGAAGAATGGAAAAAAAAACGGCAAGAAAACAGTGAGAAAACAGTGCAAAACAGTGGAGACAGGTGACTCATAACATCGACTTCAAAAACAAAATTATTCATCATTTCCATTCACCAAAGGTCCACCACGAAATCATAGAATATTTTCATCACGAGTTCATCAAAACTCATCAAAGTAAATTATCAAGAATTCATTGAGAAATCACCAAATGTCTTCACAAAACATCATCAAATTTTACGCTAACAATTCATCAAATCATTCGAAACAACATCAATTCAGCAAGACAACATCAAAGCTCTTCAAAATTTCAAACCATCGAACACATCAAACATATCAAATCCATCAACAAATTCCAATTTCATCAAAAACCCACGAGACCCCATGTCTACCCAATTATGTCAAATGAAACGCTCACCCTTACCTCTTAAACGTAAGCTCCGTAGAAGAAGATTGAAGACACCAACGAGTAACCACAGCAACACACGAGCAAAGCCTTGGAATTCCTCCCCCAACTCGCGAAAACCCTAACCTTAGCTTTGGGAAGATCCAATTTCGTCCTCAGCTCTCCTGTCTTCTAACTCAGGAACTGATCTTTTATCGAAGCCCTCTGCGATACGAGAAGAACGCAACAAACCGCGTCAAAAACGGAGCTCCAGGGACAAAGATATGATAAAAAGAGTGAAACAGCAAGAAAAATGCCCTAGCTGCGCAGAAACGCAGCTATATACGCGAACTCGCGCTGGGAGCGCAAGCCAGGCGCGACTTGGGCGCGAAATGGCAGAAACTCACGCTGCTCACGCACAGCACTTGCGCTTGGGGCGCGACTTGAGCGCGACTCAGGCGCAGAATGGCAGAAACAACAGCATACATGCGCAGACTACTCTTTTCTTCCTTCTCTTGATTAAAATAGCAAACGACATCGGATTTTAACAAATGACCACTCGTTGGAAAGCTCTCGGAGTGTAGTTTCTATCTATGATTTTTAATTCCCAAAATAAGTAACCAATTGGTACAGATTTTCAAAATACTACAATGAGGTACCAATCTTGGGCGGAACTTCTTACGCCAAAACTCTCTAATCTCTTCAATCATTTCACCAATTCATCTCAAAATAGATTTTAATAAAATTGGGGCGTTACAACTCTCCCCCACTTAGAATTATTTTCGTCCTCGAAAACATACCTGATTCAAATAACTCTGGATACGACTCTCGCATCTTATCCTCCAGCTCCCACGTCAGGCTTTCACCAGTTGCCCCAAACCACACCACCTTCACCAGATTGATCTTCTTACCTCGAAGGGTCTTCACTTCCCAATCCTCAATTCGTACAGGCACGGTCTCCATAGTGAGATTATCCCGCACCTCTACATCATCTGGTTGGATCACATGAGACGGATCTGCAATATACTTCCGAAGCTGCGATACGTGAAACACGTCGTGCAAGTTCGAAAGATTAGGTGGCAAGGCCACCCGATAGGCAACATTTCCAACTCTTTCCGTAATCTGATACGGCCCAATGAAACGAGGAGTCAACTTCTTTGATTTCAGCGCACGCCCGACACCAGTCATAGGTGTGACCCTCAAGAACACGTGGTCACCCGCTTCAAACTCTAAATCTTTCCTCCTCTTATCATGGTAGCTCTTCTGCCTACTCTGCGACGCTTTCATTTTCTCTCGGATCATCTTCACTTTCTCAGTAGTTTCTCTAACTAGCTCAGGTCCAAGTATTAAACTTTCCCCAGTCTCATACCAACATACCGGAGTCCTACACCTCCGACCATATAACGCCTCAAACGGTGCCATCCCAATGCTGGAATGATAGCTATTGTTGTAGGTGAACTCAATTAACGGGAGATGAGTATCCCACGCACCTCCCTGCTCCAAAACACATGACCTCAACAGATCTTCCAACGATTGAATCGTCCTCTCTGTTTGCCCATCAGTTTGAGGATGATAAGCTGAACTCAACCTCAATTTCGAACCCAACTCCTTTTGCAAACTACTCCAAAAGTCCGAAGTGAACCTTGGGTCTCTATCCGACACAATGCACAAAGGAAACGCCATGCAGCTTCACAATCACCTGAATATAGATCTCAGCCAATTTCGATACCGGATACTTAATACCGATAGGAATAAAATGGGCCGATTTCGTCAATCTATCCACAACCACCCAAATTGAATCATGCCCTCTCACCGTATTAGGTAACCCAGTCACAAAATCCATGGAGATACTGTCCCACTTCCACTCTGGAACACTCAACGGTTGCATCATTCCCGCAGGCTTTTGATGCTCGACCTTGGATTTCTGACATGTCAAACACGAATACACAAACTGTGCCACATCCCGCTTCAATCCAGGCCACCAGAACACCTTTTTCAGATCTTGATACATTTTTGTCGCTCCAGGATGGATACTCAACTTACTCCTATGCCCTTCCTCAAGAATTGCCTTTCTCATCCCCTCATTTTCGGGAACACAAATTCTCCCACGATGCCTCAACACATTCTGCGCATCTATCTCGAAATCCTTATTCTCAGATTGACCAATCCCACTCATCAAATCAACCAATTTCACATCTAACTTCTGCGCTTCCCGGATACTAGCCATAAAATCATTGCCAATTTTCAACATACCCAATCTGACACTCTGAGGTGTAACTTCACAAGCTAAGCTCATGTCCCTGAATTGCTCAATCAACTCAAGCTCTCTAGCCATCAATGCCGACATGTGCAAGGTCTTCCGACTCAGAGCATCTGCAACTACATTAGCTTTACCCGGATGATAACTTAACTCAAAATCATAATCTTTCAATAGCTCTAACCACCGGCGCTGCCTCATATTCAATTCTTTCTGATCGAACAGATACCGTAGACTCTTGTGATCGCTGAACACTTCAAACCTCGATCCATACAAATAATGTCTCCATATCTTTAATGCGAACACCACAGCAGCAATAAAACTGTGGGTAGCACCAGTATCAACAATAGCAATGAGAGGAATATTATTGATATAGCACGTACCTCGAATTTCATTCACCACATCAGACCCAGCTAGAGCGAACACCTTTCCAAATGACTTCTCCTTCTTGGGTTTTGAGCACTGTGTACTGATGTGACCACTCTCCCCACAATTAAAGCATACCACCTCCTTCTTATCACAGTTAGAAGCCATGTGCCCCTCTTTCCCACACTTGTAACATCTCTTCTTCTCATTATTTGGACAATCCGAACTCTTATGGCCTACCTTTCCACACGTGTAACAAGTAACACTGGCTGCAGCATCTCCCCCACTTCGCTTAGACCCACCAACAAACTTCCCCTTGCCCTTACCAGCAGGTGCCTCATATGGTTTACCGCGACCCGAAAAATTCCTTTGCTTTTCCCTCATAACTCTGGAGAAGGCACTATCGTCCTCCTCAAAAATCCTGGCGCTATTCACTAACAAGGGAAATACACGGATTTGTTGATACCCTATGGCTCTCTTGATATCAGCACGCAATCCGTTCTCAAACTTAATACATTTGGAGAACTCGGCCCCCTCTCCATCATAATGCGGGTAAAACTTAGACAACTCAGTAAACTTTGCAGCATACTCAGTTACAGTCATGCTACCTTGCTCAAGTCTCAGAAACTCGACCTCCTTCTTCCCGCGGACATCCTCCGGATAGTACTTTCTCTTGAATTCCCTCTCAAACACAGCCCAAGTAACTCCCTCATTGGCAACCGTCAACCCCTGGCTAGTCGCCCTCCACCAGTCATAAGCCTCTTTCTTCAACATATGAGTGCCATAGCGAACCTTCTGAGCATCGGTGCAATCCATAACGCGGAAGATCCGCTCCATCTCACTTAGCCACTCAAGGGCACCATCAGGATTATACCCGCCTTCAAAAGCAGGAGGGTTCTCACGTTGGAACGTAGCCAAACTACGCGTCCCATCACCAATAGCATTGGGTATATTACCCACAACCCCAGCTATAGCCTGCAAGGCAGCAGCAAGTGCAGCATCGTTCCGTCCTGCCATTCTAGTACTGCAATCAAAGAACAGAATTTAGAAACGAGTAACAAACTAAAATGCTACTCAACTCGACGACTCAACCACCGGCCGGACAGACCGAACTGCTCTGATACCACTAATGTAACACCCCTTTTCTACCCTTATATTACACGTCATTTATCAGAGTAATTCTCTTTCAAAAATATTGTTTTAATTGATAGAAAAGAAATGCTACAACTTCATTAAAATAAACTCATCAATATGCACTCTTCAAATTTGTGCAATCAAACATCCGTTATGAAAAAAAAATCAAATCCTCATAAAGCACATCACAGCGGAATAAACACCATCTCACCAAATACTCTCAAACACGTCTCAATATAACAATAAAGATCATTATTAAACTAATTAAACAAATTATCCAACTTCACCCACGCCCCCTAGGTGTTACAGTATCAGAGAGCGACGCAAAAATACATCCCAATAAGCTAAAAAGTAAGGCAGCAAGTCCTTCACTCGAGGTTACCTGCAGCGTTGCCACAATAGAGCAACATTCCAAGCAGAAGGGGTGAGAATTTCAATAAAACATAATCAAGCATAAATAGAGTAACATGGACGGTAAATCATACGACACCAGCAATATCATCAAACTCATCATTAGAGAATATCAATTCAGACACAATTAATTTCAAGGAATCACCGTCATGAAAAATGCATGTAAATGCAACCCCCCTCCAGGGCATATGCATGATGGTACCATATCGTCATAAAAACCACTCAAGGCATATCATCATTATGAAAGAAAAAGAACCACTCAAGGCATATCATCATCAATAAGAGGCCGAAGCCTACTCGTCATAGTATGCACATGCCATGAGACTCTATGAACACATGTGCAACTCATCAAACACTCACCCGGAGTACTCCTCATCGTCATCATAAACAAACACCACTCAAGGCACATCATCATAAAAATACTCTTAGAATGAACCCGGCATACTCATCAAAATCACATAGATCACATCATCATAATCACTCTTAGAGTGAACTCGTCATATTTATCAAAATTGTATTTACATTTGAGAACAACACCATAATTTTAAATTGTAAAACTTCATATTTGTGGAGAAGTGACATCACATTTTCCTTGGGAAATATCACATTTGAAGAATGGAAAAAAAAACGGCAAGAAAACAGTGAGAAAACAGTGCAAAACAGTGGAGACAGGTGACTCATAACATCGACTTCAAAAACAAAATTATTCATCATTTCCATTCACCAAAGGTCCACCACGAAATCATAGAATATTTTCATCACGAGTTCATCAAAACTCATCAAAGTAAATTATCAAGAATTCATTGAGAAATCACCAAATGTCTTCACAAAACTTCATCAAATTTTACGCTAACAATTCATCAAATCATTCGAAACAACATCAATTCAGCAAGACAACATCAAAGCTCTTCAAAATTTCAAACCATCGAACACATCAAACATATCAAATCCATCAACAAATTCCAATTTCATCAAAAACCCACGAGACCCCATGTCTACCCAATTATGTCAAATGAAACGCTCACCCTTACCTCTTAAACGTAAGCTCCGTAGAAGAAGATTGAAGACACCAACGAGTAACCACAGCAACACACGAGCAAAGCCTTGGAATTCCTCCCCCAACTCGCGAAAACCCTAACCTTAGCTTTGGGAAGATCCAATTTCGTCCTCAGCTCTCCTGTCTTCTAACTCAGGAACTGATCTTTTATCGAAGCCCTCTGCGATACGAGAAGAACGCAACAAACCGCGTCAAAAACGGAGCTCCAGAGACAAAGATATGATAAAAAGAGTGAAACAGCAAGAAAAATGCCCTAGCTGCGCAGAAACGCAGCTATATACGCGAACTCGCGCTGGGAGCGCAAGCCAGGCGCGACTTGGGCGCGAAATGGCAGAAAATCACGCTGCTCAGTGCTCACGCACAGCACTTGCGCTTGGGGCGCGACTTGAGCGCGACTCAGGCGCAGAATGGCAGAAACAACAGCATACATGCGCAGACTACTCTTTTCTTCCTTCTCTTGATTAAAATAGCAAACGACATCGGATTTTAACAAATGACCACTCGTTGGAAAGCTCTCGGAGTGTAGTTTCTATCTATGATTTTTAATTCCCAAAATAAGTAACCAATTGGTACAGATTTTCAAAATACTACAATGAGGTACCAATCTTGGGCGGAACTTCTTACGCCAAAACTCTCTAATCTCTTCAATCATTTCACCAATTCATCTCAAAATAGATTTTAATAAAATTGGGGCGTTACATGTGAAATAAATTTTGTAAACTCTGATTTTGTTAAATAATTACCGGGTAGACAAAGGGGTGTTACAGCTACATAAAGTTGTCCATAAGTGAATACATGTTTCTGTAGATATATGCCAACATGAGAAAGGGATTTACCCCGACTTTTGTTTATCGTCATAGCAAAACATAGAGCCAATGAGAATTGTCTTCTCTGGAATTTAAACGGCAACCCATGACTTGTTGATATCAAATTCATTGTACGATTCAAAATTTTTGAGTCCAACATTAGTACCTGTAACGGCGATTGCACCAATTACGTTCTTGCCTAGATTGTTTACCAAAAGTCTAGTGTTGGGTCCTATTAGTGTTGGTAATGACATGACCTTTAAGTTTACTTGATAGGTATAAACATTATCAGCAAATTTATGTCAACTTTAGCGCATAAACGAATTAGTTTATTTGGTGTGTTTTTTGTACACATTTTATTGTCTATTTTTTTTGGTTACCTTGTCATTGGTGCATAGTTTCTACCGGCTTTGCCGTTGTCTAATCTACGTTGGAGAACCTGGCTGGCCACGAGTTTCCGTCTTTGCCGGCCCGTGTGGTTTTCCCCTCCCAACAGAGTTTTTGCCACACCCAAGATTCACAGTTTACTGTCTATGGTAATAATGCATTTGAAAATTTCGCCTTAAATTCAACGTAATTTTATTGGTATTGAAACACTCAACTTTATGTTATGTGTTATAAACAAAGCTTGATTAGTACTATTACATGAATAATAGATAAGAAAATCCGGGGCTATTCCGTTAATAAGATAGTGAATCAAATTGATAAATTTTGTTTCATGATTGGGGTAACTAACTTCATCTGGTCGACTTATTCAAGTAGAAATTTAATTATTATATTGCTAAACATGCTAATTAGGTTTGAAGTATTCCATAATTACATGTACGATGATATTGTTATTAATATGTTTTTCAGATTTGAATGCATATGGAATCATTGAGTGACAAATTTCACTTGCTACATACTTATCCTCCTTATGTTGGACAATTGGAAAAAAGGTAAGGCCACAACATTCTGATTCCCATATTTTTACAACACTATTGTGTACAAAAGGTTAAGGTGTACGTTATAAAATACATGTTAGGTTGATTGGAGTATTGCTGATGATGTATATAAAATTACCCAGATAATTGGAAGTTTGACATAAGATGAGAGTCAATAGAAAAAAAAAACAGAGTAAATAAAACGAAGGCGTATTAGCGTCTTTCTTATATTATATTAGTTCTATTGTTTTTAATAAAATTGGAAGCATAAGAAATTACATTTGACGTTCAACTAACAACGTCTTTATTCATTCATGGCAACTAAATGGCTAAACACAACTTCCTCACAAAAACAAAGAATATCTATTCTAATCCTTCTCGATCTTCACATCTACCTTATGAACCTTTGGAAACTTTGGTGGAAGAGCTTGACCCAGATGAGCTAAACACAACTTCCAATGGTCTTTTCAGTATAACACAGTCTTCAGAGTCCTTACCCAGATGAGCACATTCATTTGCTACCTCAGCAAACTTATCCATATGGTTCTAAGAAAATTAGAAGACAATAAAACAGTTAACCATTTTTTTAACAATAGCATTATAACTTTAACTACAAACTAATTTGAACGTTAAAGTTGTGTTACAAAAATTACTGTTACCTCTGCAGCAGCTTCAGTTGAGACAACATCACCCTCAGTGTTGCCCCCATTATGACAGAAAAGAATAACATTTACCCACATTAGTTATACGTGTATCAATATATGAATTAAAGTAATGATACACGAATATAGACAACCTCATTGACTTGCTTCCCATTGAACCTATCTATTGTATCACCATCTGTACATATCTTTCAGATGCTGAAAGTTCTGTCAAATCGCATGCTTAAAGATCATGGATTTTCCAATGAGTGATATTACCCTGCAAATAACAGTGTTTGTTTAGTTAATTGTTGAGGAATCTATTTGGAAGGTATTAGAACAATATGGTATAACATAATGTTATATTACCTTATTGATGCCTTCAAGTAGATCAGCGCATGACCTACCAAGCAAGATGGTGGCATCTCTATCAAATAGAGTAAAGGCAACAGAGTCAGTCTCATCGATTACCCTAACATTGATTGGATACCTATCACAGATTGTTATAAAAAAATTAGGCTCATCAGATGAAATTTGTTTTTAAAGTGTTTATTAAAAGAGAAAACAATGAGTTGATAAGGACCAAATTAAACCTTGGTGTCTGGAGAACCACATGACGAACACAGTGTTCGCAATAATACAACGTTTCATCGAAGTAAACCTTCCTCTAGCAGACATTACAAACGTTATACAACCATATTGTTTGAGTGACATCGCTATCAATTGTGCCATATACAACGAAAGTAGAGTTTTGCAGAAATACCAGAAAAGTAGGATTATTGTGTGGCTGAATGTGATGTGATGATGAGTGAGTGTGAGATAGTATTATATAGAACAAAAAAACCAGGTGTGTGAAGGGTTCAAATGTCAGTGTGAGATAGCACATTCATGTTATCTCTATCATCTAATCAACATCAAATCAAATACTAGGCATCATAGGTCTAAGCCCCTACCCTAATACCCATCATACCCACCATTATAGTGAAAGATAGATCTCACCCTTACCTTAATTGTTAGGATTAGAAGACATAAATACTGAACACATACTAATACCTCGATGCTAAAAACCATCAAGCGCACTTACATAACTTAACATAAAATACATAAAGCGTTCTTACACCACTCAAACTAGTGTTCAGTACCAAAATAGAAAGTATGCGGAAGCGATTTACAACTTTAACAACATAAGTCGTACAATCGAATATTCTTAGATACAAAAAGGAAAATAAATAACAAGATAAATGAAAGCGTCAGCAACTCCTCAAGCGTCTCCATGACCATGCCTCATCATCTTCAACTTAGCCTGCAACTCTGAAAAACAACAACATATGAAGGGTGAGACAACTTGTCTCCGTGAGTTCTATCGAGACCCCTTACTAACTCTCTCGGTTCAATTATGCTTGATTCATAACTCATAGTCCTAATAGTTGACTATGTGACTGAGACTAACGTTGTCCTCATAACCCTTAAGCCAGCTAAAAGAGGCAACACATGAACAATGATTTTTAGCGTGTCACCGGTCATTTGGCAAAATAAACTCCCAGTGAACCCATTCCACTAATCACTAGTGGATCCCTCATGGGGACTAGGTTCATAGGGCTCATGACTTCCCCTCCCCTAGCACACTAAACTGAAATAGGGTCGTCACCCTAACTGACCTGATGTATATATTTTAATATACCTGAACATGAACATAACAATGATCTTGAACATAACAATGAGCTTATACCTGACATGATCTCTTACTTAATATAATCTTATACTTAACATTAGGGTCTCTAGTCCGTCTTATCTTAATTTAACGTGAGCTCCCTAGTGATTACTAATCTAATTAATCCAACCTGTAACATTTACTATTCAGTCCAAACATAATTATATCAACCACACCCAGCCTGATCTTAACATAACCATCAACTTGATATCATGAACTTAACTTGGTCATAATTAACCTCATACATTAACATGATTTAGGACATTAGGCTAACATCAATCATAATCAATTTCATAGCAATAGCATCATAACATCATTGGGTGAGGTTGGGGAAGGGATTGGAATGCACTTGGAACCATTTGGAATGGCCTAAAACACATTTTAAAAGAGGGTACCCGAAGACCACGCACGGTCCGTGCTCAAGGGCGCACGACCCGTGTGTGTCTTAAAGACTTAACAATTTTCAACCCGAACAGAGCGCACGATCCGTGCTCCTTAGGCGCACGATCCGTTCTCCTTAGGCGCACGATCCGTGCGATGTCCAAAACTCAACCCAGGCTCCCTGCGAACGGCCAGCACGGTCCGTGCCCCCATAAGTCACGATCCGTGTGTGTTCTGCAGTAGCCTAGATTTGCTGTTTTCTTACACAATTCCATTCCGTTCCGATTCCGATATACTTTCCGACCGACACTCCCACATTTCACGCATACAAATACAGTCATAAACAGTCCAACAATCATGACATAGCAATCAACACAACAATCATGACAGCAAATCATAATTCCAATCAAACGATCACATGACTCAACAATTCAAACTCGAGATTTCACAAAGCGGTTCAATGTCGGTTTTCACAAAACGTGAGGCCAGATTCAGAATAAATGACAATGAAAATAATTCCCTAGTGAGTATAGAACTCACTTTTTGATGATGACAATAGCACCCGACACCGAAACTCCTTCTAACATGAATAAACTAAGGATCACGAACTCTCCCGAATCCGCTCCAACACACTCCCAACCGAAAACCCAGCTTCCCTATTGCTTGAACTCTAAACCCAAACACTGAATTGATTCCCAAATTGCTCTAATACGCGATTTAGGGACTGAAATTGGTTCTAACACTCACCCAACTCACATGCAATGGTTCAGATTTCTGGTTTTGATAAATGGAGCTTGCGTGGTCATCAATGGTGGTTTATGGTGGAGGATGGAGATGACTTCGAAATTAGTATCAATAGGAGGAGGAAGATGGGCTGATCAGTTTGGTGGGGATGGATCACACATGCATTGAAATTCTGAGGAACTCTCATTCGCGCCCTCTCTCCTTTCTCTCTTCCCTGGTTCTGTTTTCATATTTTAATAAAATGAAGTGTGTCTTTGAAAATGTGTTTGGCTCAGCTGGGGGTATATAAAGGGGTAAGGTGAAAAGACAAAATTGCCCCTCAGTCACTAATCCTCCCATAATGACTTCCATTAGTTCTAGGCATCCTAACTTAATGCTATAAATTTTAAATAAACACACAATTCGCATATTTGATAATTCAAACAAGTCATTATCAAATCATTTTATTTTCAATCAAACTCAATAAATCATTCAATATTATTTCATGCCAATTAAAAAAAATAGCAAAAATAGGGGATGTTACACTAACGACGCGAAAACTGAAACGATGTGATGCGTAATGACTAGTCGTTACGTCATTGATTAGACGTATGACGACCTATCTTCTCCTGTGAAATGGTGCATCACTGGTTCCACTGGCGTTTTAATCATTTAATTCTGTGGTTATAAATACCCATTTGGAATTGTGAAAACCTTTACTTGCCTCCGTCTTATAAACCTTTTCTTGCGACTTCTTCTCCGTTTTTCGCTCTCCTCAACCCATAAGCATGTCTAACCACGAACAAGTTGCCTTCTCTTCCGGCCACCAAACGTCATCGACCACGGTGGTCCCTTTCAGGCTCTTTTCCTAAGTGGAAGGTTTAACTACCCTTCATCCTTGCACCTCCGACGCCAATCATGGCTACAACACCTTTGAGAAATGCTTCGGCTTCACCGGCTTCCCCATCACTCAACCCTGGTGTACTGTGGGAGCTAGACACCAAGATCTCCGTGGATGACCGAAGTGATCTGTCAGCTACACCGAGTGGGTCCAACGCATGTCTGACGCAAAAGGTGAGACCTGAAAATCATGGGCATGTGTGATATGATCCAGGTGTCAGCTATCGAAGTATCTCACAAATTTGATGTTCTTTTCCCTTTTATGAGCTTCTGGTCAACTTCTCTCAATGCTTTCGTCTTCCCTTGGGGAGTTCTTACTCCCACCGCCCTTGACATGCCTGCCATCCTGGGTCTTCTCGCTGGTGGTCGCGATGTGCATGCTGACCCCGACTTCTCCGGCGTCAACCCCGAGTACTCCTTTGCCCCTTCCTTTACCAATCTCATGGCCTTGAATGCCAAGAAAACATGGGAAGTGACGGAAGGAGAACATTATGCCTTCATCCAACAAGTACTGCTGGAGTACCAAATCCTTTGGGGCCGTGAAAGAGCTTTCGCCCTTCATCCACATGATGCTCTCCGGCCGCGGTTACGCTTGGGCTCCTTTCTTCTTGGCTCTCCTCTACAAGGGAATGGAGAGCCTGCTCTGGCAACTCAGAGACGCTTGGAATTATGCTAAGGCCGAGGGCCCTACCTGGTTCTTCCAACTCTAGGTTCACCTCTATTTTCCATACTTTTTGGGGGAGGCCTCTTCTCCTTCAGCATCCCCCCTAGGGTCTTGGGCATGGAACTCACCAAGGTCTCGGTCCTGCCTGTGGAGCGCTTGGAAGTACTTTGAGCACTCTACGATATCTCCCTCGCCGACTTCGACTGGTGTCCCACCTTCAAGAAGAACATTGGTCCTGCATGGATCTTTCATGCACTCCAGTAGGATCTCCCTATTGAAGACAGCCATTACATGGTCGCCAACTGGTGCCTTGTCCCTGTGGCCAGAGATCTCATAGCCAGCGTTAGATTCTCTTCTCTCAACAACTTTCTCACTTTTGAACCATATCATCCCAACTTCGTAGCCCGGCAATTTGGCCTCAGCCAACAGATTCCTTTACCCCATGACTCTCTGGCCCCTATTCACCAGAGGAAAAAGCTCTTGCTCATGGATCTCGAAGCGTTTTGAAATCCCACCACGACAAGTTCTTGACGTTTACTTGGGGTGCATATCACAAGCGGCCTGGAAGACTTGCGACTACTAACGCTTCTGGCCGCTAGTCACCAAATGCTTCTTTTCGGAGCCCACCACTGATTACATCATCTGATACATGGGTGCTGCTAAGGTCTTCCTGCCCGACCAACTTCAATGGCTACCATCGCCAATCCACCACTGTCATGGTTACCACTCTACCTGCCTGTCAACCAGAAAAGAAGAAGAAAAAGAAACTAGTTCCCAACATTTCTCCTCCTCAGCGTTCCTCTCCTCGTTTGAGGTCTACCACTGTTTCCATATTCACCCCTAGTAAGTTCATCATTAGCTAATCTTTCATCATTTTGTTTTCTCTACTATCCCCGTTAGCATAGACTAATGACTCCCTTTTCTGCAGCTCAAGAACCAGCTCTTGTCCATCTTTCTGATGACGATGGCGAAGATGACCTTCCCCCGACACACCAGAAACGGACTCGGGATCTACTAACCCCATCACCTCCGGTGGTAGACAGTCAAACTCCTCATTTCAAGAGACTACAGGTTGGTTTTCTTTTTAGACCTCCAACAGTCTTACTGTCCTAGCCTTTACTGATCGTTATCATGGGTTGGCAGAAAAACCATCCACGATCGGGGGCAGCGTCTTCTCCACGGCACAACCCTGAACACACCATGGTAAGCGATTCTTCTCGCAACTCCATTAACTCCTGTTTATCGTGCCAAAACTTTATTTTTTTTCCTCAGGATCGCGTCGATGAAACTCAAATTCTTTCAAATGAAGAGCCTAATATTCCTTCCCCCCTCCATCAGTCACAGAGGATCCCGTGGTTTCGGAGGAAGAGTTATCCCCATACTTCATGAGCCTAGATGGGCCTCCAACGCCAACCTACTCACTAGACGAGGATCTCTCTCGGGTGAATGCTGCTCTGGCTGGGGAAATTCCTACCAGGGAAGAGCAAGTGGCCGATCTCCGAGCATCGTTGTTCAGGTTGTCAAACTCGGTCAAAATTTTCGAGATGAAGAAGAGTGCCTTTCGGTAGATAGCCTTGCAGCTCGGTGACCTACCCAACACTTATACCCGAGCCCGGAAGATTGAGGGATCTGCACAATCGTCTTTACAGAAATTGGTAGATTTTCAAGTCGAGAAGGAAGGCTATCGAGCCACTTTCCTCACCTTAGGTCAAGAGAAGAATGCAGTGCTAAAAGACGAGAAGAGAAGAATGTAACCAACAGATTGCTGCCATCGAAGCCTCCATCACGTCCCTCCAAGCGGAATTGGCCTTTCTCACACCCCAGAATTCAGCAGCCAAACAGAAACTCGCAACCATATCTACCAGCCTTCAACAACTCTATCACCGCAGTTCGTCATTGGACCCAAAACTGACCCTTCTCCCACAAAAGCCAGGACTCGAAGCAGATCTTCGGCGCAGTCTTGGGGATATTCATACTACCATAGCGACATGGGGTGACCTACGTGCTTCCCTTAAGCAAGCCCTTGCCCCAGATGGGGAAGGCGACATTCAACCCACGGCCAAAAATCAACGTCTCCGTCAAAAGTCTCCCTCTTTAGAGCATACTCCTGTAGCCGATGCCCCTTAAAGCATCACAGGAAGCACGTAGGAACCAGTATGAGTGCCGAGGATAGGGCAGAAGTATCACAGGAAGCTACGCCTAACGTCACTGTGCCTATGGCTACTGACATTATTCCTGTGACCGTGGTGATGGACGCCATCGAAGTTACTACTGACACTCCATCAACTTCGGCGGAGCCTGTTTCGAGAGTCCCTGAAGCGGGCCAAATCAGCCTGCTGCTGGCGACCTCCTTATCCCCAAGGGGAATCAAGAAGATTAAGCTACTCCTAGTTTTTTTTTGTTTTTCCTTGGAACCCACTATCGGCCGCCGGTGTGTGGTGTGCCACTTTTGAACAATTGGGCAGTAATGCCTTACTCTTGCATGCTTTCCCACATTGTGAGATAATACGCTTTCAAATATTTGTCGTTCATTTTCTTTTCGAACTCTGCGCCCTCCAGCGAAATTAATTTGTAAGCCCATCCGTCATAGGTCTTACTTACGATATACGATCCATCCTAGTTCGACGACCACTTGCCAAATTTAGGGTCTTTAACCCCAACTGGCAAGATATTTTTCCAGACTAGGCCGCCTTCAACAAACTATTTCGGTCTAACTTGCTGAGGGCAGTCAATCTGTCATAGTCCACTGAGTCTAGTTCCATTAACATAGCCTGTTCATACTCGTCCAAACCGAGCGAGTGTTGCTGAGCCACCCTCAGCGACACAACACTAATTTCTAGCGACAATACTGCATCTTGGCTGTACAGCAATCGGTATGGAGTTATCCCGGTGACTGTAGCCCACAAGGCCTCAATGAGGGTTTCATGCCACCTCCTGGGCCCGTCTTCTATATTCTTCTTGATGAGCTCGATAATGATCTTGTTGGTAGCCTCGGCCTGTCCATTAGCATGGGCATAGTAAGGTGTCGAATGCCTTATCTTGATGCCGTATTCCTGAGCAAAGGCCACCACTCGTTCTCCTGTGAACATAGTACCCTGGTCCGCGGTGATGGTTTCTGGGATACCAAATCTGAAAATGATTTAATTCTCAATGAACCGGATCACCGCCTCCTGGTTGACATTCCCTAGAGGCATAGCCTCCACCCACTTGGTGAAGTAATCCATAGCTACAATAATAAAGTTATGCCCCTTAGAGCTAGGAGGGTAGATATTTCCTATCAAATTCATGACCCATCCTCTAAATGGCCACGACTTGATAATCGGGTGGAGCTCATCCGCGGGCACCCACTGGATGGGGCCGTGCAGCTGGCAAGCTTCGCATCCCTTGGCGTATTGGTAACTGTGAACACCCAATTTTAACCAGTACATTTTTATTTACTTTTCCTTTTACGAAAAAATAATAAAATAAATCCCTTTAGCAAATATTTGGGTTGTACACGTATTCATCGTGTCGGTGTTTTTACCTTTACCCGTGATTTTAGCTTTTCCCGTGTTTTTAGCTTTCTCGTGTTTTTAGCTTTTTCTCGTGTATAGTCCGATATGTTTGTTTAGTAAAAAATAATAATAAAAAAATAGGAGATGTGTGGAAAAATTTTATTTACAAAATGTCTAGTTACACTTGGCCCAAACATATGCCAAAGTTAGAAAAGAAAAAAACAGGCCTCAAATGGGCCCAAAAAAAAGGTAAACTACACCTAACTTTCAGAAAAAAAGAGAAGCCTAAAAAACCCTAATCCCCCTCCCAGCAGCCATGCGCCGCTGCTCCTGCTCCTAAGACTTGCAAAGAAAGCTAGCTGCCCAAGAACCTGAAATGGAAACAAAAGATTTAAACCATTAATTTTTTTATTCTATTCTTACCTATAAAAGCCAGCAAGATTAACAACAATGGGAGAAAAAAAACTGACTGAGAAATTCAGGTATCACAGAAATTCGTATATAGTAATACGGATATACAAAAATTCACACTAAATCTAAAAAAAGAGGAGCAGTAGCAGCAAACAGAAGGTACCAGTAAGCAGAAGGAGAAATTTCTGAGGCTAAAAAAAAGGTTGGTCAAGTCAGTTTGTTTTTTTTTAGTCATCTTTAATATTAATATTAGTAGTAGTCAGTTTTGTTTTACTAGAATTATATATTAATATTAGCATTAGAAACAAATTAGTTTTTTTTAGAATCGGTTCTTTTACATATATATACATATAAAGAAAAAAACGAAATTAGCATTGTATTTAAATTAGGTTCCGTAATGAAAAAATCAAAAAAATGAAATCAGGATTCGAACTTGACATAGGTTCAGTTAAAAACTTAGGTTTAGTAGATCTGTTCTGAACGAAAAATTAGCAATTAGTTTGAAATAGTTTAGTTAGAAAAATTATTTTGTTTTTTTAGAAGACAAGCAAACAAAAAAAACAAAACAACAAAAACAGTAGGTGGATCAGAGATTAGGAAATAAAAAAAAAGGGGTCAGGTTCGGATAAAAAAAAATTATTAGGTTCAGATTTGATTTTTTATTTTATTTTATTACTTATTATGAAAAAATGAAATAAAAATAACAACTAGGGTTTCAGATGAAAAATTAGGATTTTCGGATTTGAACCAAAATTTAGGTTTCAGTGATAATAAAAATTAAGGGTTTTGGAAAAAGGGGGATTAGAAGATGTTCCGAACGGAACTCAAGAGAGAGAAACTCATACCTCACGATGGTGACGCTGATGGCTGAGGTCCGATGTGAAGCGCGGGGGCCGCCACCTGCAAGCACTCCGACGCCCAAGTCAATCTATAATCCAAAAAATGGAGCATAGGAATCAAGAAAAACTTACTTTATTTGGAGCGCATAGTGATTTATATAGTGTCGCAATTGGGCCAGCTTGCAATTGGGCTCCTAGGCCCATTATCTAGCCAAAGTTGGATCCGGAACAATCCGTGACCATCGGATTTGTAACGCCCCTAAAATATTTATCTACTTATTTAATTAAAATAAGGTGCATGTGGTAGGAATAGTATTTTTGTATTCACTTGTTTGATTTATTAATTGTTTATTAATTAATTGGGGGTTGTTATGTGATAAAAATAATATAGGGAATATGTGTAATTGAGTTGATGTGTTAGTGCATAATGGGTTAGAAATAATTAAGTGGAGTGGGTGAGCCCACAAGGGTATGCGAAGTGTCCAAGGAAAATAGCCCATAGAGTGTGATGCTTACTTAAGTGAATTAGGTTAGGATTTTGTATGACAATGAAACCAAAAACTCGAATAGAAGTGAGAGGTGAGGAGAGAGGCGGCGGCTAGCATCAAGAGAGAGAGAGAGAGAGAGAGGAGAAAACGTGATCATCAAGCATCAAGGGAGAGGGATAGCCGTAGCACTCAAAGGAGAGAAGGAAGGCTAAGATTTCACTCTTCTCCTAATCTAGGGTTTCGACTTCTACATCCTAAGGTAAGGGTGAGATTCATGTTTGATAATGTTTCATAGGAAGGGTTGTATGAGAATTAGGGTTGTGGGTAGTCATCATGTGTGTTGCATGTCTATTGGATATTTGATGATTTGATTTGAGTGATATGAACATGCATACTATTCCTTTGATGATTTACTTTGATGATTTACCATGATGATCCATTGATTTCTCCTATCACATGATTGATACCCTATGCTAAATGTTATGTTTGATCCATCATCCCCTTAGTTGATCGATTTTTCCCAATATGTAATTGTTGACATATGTCTATGCGTTGTGAGATTTATGATGATTGATTCCCTATGTGACCCTATGTGATTTCAGGCCTAGGTGAGCACCCTTATGCGAATTGATTTGATATGTAGTTTTGTGTATTTGCCATGTACTGAATGATGTTTTGTGTGATGAACATGAACAAGTCCTAAAATTAGAATATGCCTCACCATGATCTTAAAAGACAAGGAATCGTATGTGTTTTCATGAGATGCTGAAAACTGTTTTCATGAGATGCTGAAAACTGTTTTCAAAAATGCTGTTGCCACCCAGACACCGTTTCTAAAGATGCTGAATGTTCCAAAACTGTTTCCGAAAACTGTAATGCTACTCCAAAACTGTTTCCGAAAACCGTATCCCAAAACTGTTTCCGAAAACTGTATTGCTACTCCAAAACTGTTTCCGAAAACCGTATTCCAAACTGTTTCCGAAAATCACTATGGTTGTCCCTAATTTTATGCACCGTTCCAATTTTTGTGGAAAAATCCCTATCTTTAAGATGTAACCCTATTTTATGGGTTGTTGCCAATTTTTGTGGAAAAATCCCTATCTTTAAGATGTGACCCTAGCTTGAGGAAAATCCCTAATTAAATGAAGCAATCCTATTTTTGTGAAAAAATCCCTCTCTTTACGAAACCAAGCCTAGTTGTGGATTATTACTAAATGATTGCGAGTCATCCCTAGTGTTGTAGTCGCCCCAATTTGTGGAATGTCTCCTAGTGCCTTAGTGCCTAATGTCGTTGTTTTGTTATTCCGTTGTCAAGTTGTCGTCGTTGCCTCGTTGTTGCCTAGGATGTGAATTGTGTTGTCGTGTCTATATTGTTGTTAATACACCACGTTGGGTTGCCCATTTACGGGCATGGATTATATTGACGTTGTTGTTGTTGTCTTGGGTACCGCCGAATGGCCCAAGTTATATTGTTGTTGATATGTCGTTATTATTGCTGCACACGTTGGATTGCCCCATTTACGGGCATGGTCTATGTTGTTGTTGTTGTCATGTTGTTGTTTGCCAGGTTGTTGTTGTCATTGCGTCGCATGCACATCATTTGCATATGGGGATAGTTGGCCCCGACACGTTGGATTGCCTCATTTGGCATGGATTAAGTTGGAAGCCTCATTTGGCTGGACCCGGTACCACATGCATTATAGGGTAGTTGGCCCTCTGTTGAGTCGCATTCGCATTTGCACTGCATGATTGAAGTCACCGACGGTGGTGACATGTCCTTGTTGTATACCTATTGTTGTGATCATGTAATGACCATTATGTTGTTGTAAGTTGATTGTCGTTGTTGTAGATTAACCGATTGTTGTCGTATGCTGACTGTTGTGGCTACAACTAAGCGTGATGATTCCCTGATATCCTGACTTGTGCATACAATCTTTCATATGATCCTTTATACGATGTGATATCTCACCCCTTTTGTGGTTGTTACTTTTTTAGGTGAGCCCGAGTGAAGATTGTAGTCTTCCTTTCGTCTGGTGTCGTCTGCTCTGATAGGTAGCACTTGGAGAAGGGTCGATTACCGTGTTTACTTATATTTCAGTTGAATGTGAATCTTTTAGTAATTGGTGCACTTTGCACTTTGTCGGTTGTTGATGTTTTGACGATGTTGAATATTTCCGTTGCATGTTTTGAGAAAACTACGAGGTTTTGTTTTACGTTGAAAAATGCGACACTCTTTTGGCGCGAAAAACTCTAATAAATTATGAATAAAACGATGGGTAGAAAAGGGTGTTACAGGATTGGGCTGGGCCTTCTTCGAGGATTGGGACATCGGCCCACTCCAGAACAGTTGCCCCCCAAGCCGAAGTCGTCTGGAGGACGGGTTCAGGCTTGATGCCCCTTGTCTAGGATATCTCGCGGCTCGACCGTGTTAGTCAGTCGCCCACCCTATTCGAGGGTGGACTCTTGTTCTGTGCGCGCGTGTTTTGGCGTTGCCCGACCTCTTCTGGGTCCTTGTCTTAAAAGTTCGATTGTGATTTTGAGCGCGACCATTTCGCGGTCTTATCGTTTTTGTTTGTCCGCTACGAACAATCCACATGATCTTGGTTCAGGTTGAACTCGCTCGAAGGGGAAGCATGGGTGGTTTCACAAGATCTCAGGTCCAGGATGACCTCGCCCCAGAGGCTTGCATGGGCTCAATCGTAGCCCGCACTTCATGAGAGGATCGCATTGGGTGGTCTCACTGGATCTCGGTCCAAGATGACCTCGCCCTAGAGGCTTGCACGGGCTCAATCGTAGCCCGCACTTCATGAGAGGATCGCATTGGGTGGTCTCACTGGATCTCGGTCCAGGATGACCTCGCCCCAGAGGCTTGCACGGGCTCAATCGTGGCCCTATCTTTGTGGAAGGGCCGCCCCGGGTGGTCTCACTAGATCCTCGATCCAGGATGACCTCTCCCCAGAGGATGGGATGGGATCAATCGTAGCCCCATCCTCGTGGAAGGGTCGCCCTGGGTGTAACATCCCTAATTTTTAAAGACTGGTACTATGATGCCTAAGACCGAGTAATTATTTGTGGGAATAATTGGTCGTGTCTCGGGGATTAATAGTCGAGGAAAAATCCAAAGAAATCCTACTCTACATTTAATTGTGGCTTAGTCATAATTTAAATGAACAATTCAGCTGAAGGGTAAAATCGTCATTTCGCCTCACATCGAAGACGTATCAATTGAGCGAGCAGTTAGTCTCGACTCGAATGAGGATTAGTCGAGAAACCTATGCCGAGCGGAAAGCCATAAGATTATTGGGGTTTTAGCCTCAAGACCAAGACTTAATGGGCCAAGGGCAATTTGGTCTTTTCCAACCATTTAACACCCTCAACCCATTAAAACATGACATTCCTCTTTCAGCTGGGGAGAACCAAAACACTCCAGAAATAAGAAAAGAGAAAGGAACCAAGAAGAGAGGGAGGAAGATGGAGGAGAGTGATGGTTTTCCATTGTTGATGCATGTGGCCATCTTCTACACCATTGTTCAGCATTTCTTCTCCTCCTTCCATTGATGTGAGTTTTGTGAGCTGTCTCCACATCCCCCCCTTCTCCTCCAATTTCGAATATTGAGCTCCACCTTGGCAAAACTCAGTTTTCTTGCATTGTGTGGTGTTGTTGGGGAGCATAGGAGAAAACATGTATGAACCATCTTCATTGTTTTCATCGTATCTCACTGTACCCTACTCCGATGATCGTGATTCTTGTCCCTCTGGAAACTAGACACGAAGCTCTTTATTTTGGGCACAAGAACCGTATGATTTCATGGAGAAATGAAGGAGATATCATGTCCCCAAGTTTCGGATTCAAAATCAAGCACTATCCTGGACCAGTCACCTTGTTTTGGTGATATCTCCCAAACCACTGGCTGCATGCGTGTGAATCCTTGACCATATGAAAGTAGACGAAATTCCCTTCAAAATAGGCACTGATTTGGATAGTGTTGGTTACGAATTGGCCTAGTTATGGCTGTTACAAAAGTGGACATTGTTCGTCGAAATTGGGTTCGATTCGCCAAAGTCTCGAGAGCCATCATTTCTATCTACCCGGAAAGGAGTTCAGTAGCAAGAGTGAATGATTGAGTTTCTGTTTGTGCAAGTGAAGCCATTGAGTTTAGTTACGGAGGCATTCGGAGCGTGTTCGTGATTACGGGGATTGTTCGAGTGGTTAACGGTTCGGTTGTTCGAGCGAGGACGCGACTTCTCGGGGACTCGTCAAACCGGGTGAGTTTTACTCACGATTAGGGATTCATTTTTATTGACTTGAATACTCTGGAATTCTGTTTGTGAAACTATTTCGCTTTCGAAACATTTTATCGAGTCAAAAACCGTTTTCGGGAAAATAGCGTTTTATGGTTTTTCGGTGAATATATATGTTTTTATCGATTTGTTGATTAAATGATTTCACTGGAATATGGACTGAAATGTTGGTTATAATATCTATTTTGAAGTCTTGATGGTTAGGAAATGTCTCGGGGTCGAATAGAAAGCGAAACGGTACAAAACAGGTTTCGAAATGCTGTTTTCAGCCAATTCTGGCTTCCTTCGCGACGCGGCCCGTGGCCATCGCGTCGCGTCCCCAGTGAATTTTGTGACGCAAAAGTTTGTCACTTTTCGCGTGGCGACGGTATCTGTTCGCGTCGCGACGGTTTGCAGTTTTCACTAAAAAGTTCCCGAACTTGTTTTTGCAATAACTTTTGATCTGGGAATCCGATTGAGGTGTTCTCGGATGCGTCGGAAAGCTCTTTAAAAGACCTAATCAAATATGTGGTTTGAATTATAAAACACTCTGTTTTTGAAGGTTTAAATTATTGAAAAACCGAAACTTAGACCGTGTGTGAGATAATGTTTTTGGCATAACAAACCGGATCGTGGATCCTTCTCGATGCTATGATTATAACGCCGGATGTCTAACTTTTGAATTCATCTAAACGGGTCATAGATCGATAAAGATATAATTTATCTAAAAGGCTTATGTGATTGATCCTTTGGTGATCGAAAAGATATAGATTATCTAACTCTCGAGAATTGATATGTATTGTCATATATATCGCGTTGGGTGACGACCCGACAAGTAGCATACTAGGAAGGGAAGTCATGATCCCTCACCCTAGGCCCTGAAACATTTTGGCGTGGTCAAACGTGGGTTATCGGGATTGTGGTTGTTTGCACGGCCGATTTATGCTAGGTTAGTTTCACGATTCTCCGAGATTGTGGTTTGTATGCACGGTCGGGTTTCGTTTGGTAAGCGAGTGGTTATAAATTAATCAATGAGGCTTAATAATATATAATAGTACTCCATTACCGAGATTGTGGTCTGTATGCACGGTCGGTAATTGGTGAGGCTTAATAATATATAATAGTACTTCATTACCGAGATTGTTGGTTTGTATTTACGGTCGGTAATTGGGCTAGTTATATATATTGACGCAAATAGTTTATAAAGTAAACTATGTTGCAACGGTTTTTATAAATAAACCGAGTGATTGTGAGGGGGCACGGTAGAACTCACTGAGACAAGTTGTCTCACCCAATCATTGTTGTTGTTTTTACAGAGAACAGGAAACAGAGAAGCAAACAGGATGGTCAGTTGTCATGCTCGAGGAGAAGATAGAAGATTGACTTATTCCTAGCTGTTTATGTTTTTCTGCTGTTGTCTCTGTATTTGATATCATGACTCGAATTTGAGCTATGTTATGTTTTAGTTTCCGCTGTATTCTTGCAACGTTGTATATTAAGGCAGGAATTTTTATACTCTGATGTAAACCAAATTGTATATTTAGGTATTCCTTTGTTAATGAAATACCGGGGTGTTACACTGGGTGGTCTCACTGGATCTCGGTCCCGGATGACCTCGCCCCCACAGTCTCTAAGGTATCTGGGCACCCTGGGTGGGGCATCCGACCTGTAGAAGTTGAATCATAATGAAAGAAATAGCAGTTTGTGTAACACAGTCAGATGCACATTACCACCGTGATTGGTACACCAAACCGATCAGGTGTTATTGATGTTTTCTCAGTAGCATTTGAGTTTTGCAACGAACATAAAGTTTGAATAGCGTATACCTCGTAGAAGGCCGGAGCATACATCAGTCTGATGAGGAGCCCCCAAATTGATCTTAGGCGGACGCGGGTGGGCCATGTTCCCTTGGTTACTAGTATATCGGTCTCGTCAGGCTGTGGAGAGAGATTGTCCGAGTTTTATCTTCCCCAGACGTCTCGGGGTCGGTACCGCGAAATCAATAGTGTTTTTCAAAGTCGACAGTTGTTCCAAGGTGTGGAGTGCTGCTACTTTTTCTTTTGCAAGTGTCGCGGCCTAGATTTAGCTCGGCTGAAGAGGTGCACGTCCACCGAAGGGCTCGACTTGGAACACGGAGATGAACCCCTCGTACCTCACTTAATCCAGCTTACGGGTCGCGGCCCTATCTAGCTCAGAAATCGGAGGGCGTGGCCATCGGAAGGCGACGACTTTCAAGGAGACCTCGATTAATCCAGCTTACGGGTTGCGGCCCGATCTAGCTCGGAAATCGGAGGGCGTGGCCATTGGATGGCCAAGACTTTCAAGGAGACCTCAATTAATCCAGCTTACGGGTCGCGGCCCGATCTAGCTCGGAAATCGGAGGGCGTGGCCATCGAAAGGCCACGACTTTCGAGGAGACCTCAATTAATCCAGCTTACGGGTCGCGGCCCGATCTAGCTCAAAAATCGGAGGGCGTGGCCATCGAAAGGCAACGACTTTCGAGGAGACCTCAATTAATCCAGCTTACAGGTCGCGGCCCAATCTAGCTCGGAAATCGGAGGGCGTGGCCATCTGAAGGCCACGTCTTTCCTTTGCAGGGTTGCGATGGATTAGTCTAGCACGCGGGCATCGGTCCAAAGGTGTCAGTGAAGATCCGACCTATTTGTTTGGTTTCCTGGACCTTCGGCAAGGATCTCTGGGTGTATCTCGTGCCAGAAATGAAACAATAGAAGCGAGCCTACAATATGCTTGCAGGTGACATATAAATCTAAAATAAAATGGAAAATACAAGTGTACCAAACACTCTGTATCTGCTAAGGTGCAGGACCCTGTGTGCCAGTGCGTTGTGCCAATCTAATATAATATAGCATCTCGGCATAGGTGCACTGAGCCGAAGTAATGGAAAGCGGTCCCTGCATACAAGAAAACAACCTCATGGGCAGACGTTAACAATGATTACTAATCAGTAATAATTACATGTAATTTGTCTGCATAAGCCATAGGCTCTGAATCTTCCAAGGTGTCGACCGCATTTTCTATAGAAGTTGAGTTTGCTTTAACCCCTGCTCCTTTCGAACTGTTCCGCTCTTTTGAGTGGGTCATCTGCAATCATATTTATTCACATAAACTTGGTAATATCTTAAATACAAAGTTAGGTCCCTGCCCATCATCTTCATCGGAAGGGACTTCTCTACAACTTCAAGTAGGCATGTCAATATATAACATAATCATAAAGTGGTATCCACGGTGCTTATGGTTAGATTGCCCTCTTTTGCTAGAGCCAATCTTCTTATCGTGGAGCAACTTCGTACATTTGAAGTGCGTTGTGTCCAGGCGCTTTATAGCTCCTCTTATCGTTAATTCTTGTCAACTAAACAAAACACAAACTCTGAAGAAACATATCGTTGTCAGAGTGATCAGTGTCAAGTTAGCCGAAAAAAGAATAATAATGTGAGTGTACGACGTGCTCATCTTTATCATGGAATAAGAAATAAAGCAAATCTCAATGTGTCATATTCGCCACTCAAAACAATGAGGACCTAGCATGATTCTAGCAATGGGATCATCATATGGTCAATGAGCATGTTTATCCTTTATGTTTGGGCAAAGATAATTTAGAAGCAAACGCTATGAAAGTGGTTACTCATTACTCGGAGGTTAGGGATCAATTGCACACAGTTATGAAGCATGTATCTTGCAAGATCCTAGATCAACATTTTGACCAGATATTCATTTAGCCTCAAAATGATGTATGGACTTAACTTGACTAATGCCTTAGCGCTTTGCATATTGATGAAACTTATGACATGTGCTAAGTTTCTCTAGCCCACACTCAATGACGAGTAGCATAAGTTCGGTCTTAGTGATAAGACAATAAAATCGTATAAGAACATTTCTTTGTGACTTTGCAAGGAGAGACAATTAGCGCTTGTCAACAATTTCCATCCAAATATATATATATATATATATATATATATATATATATATATATATATATATATATATATGAACATGTTAAGCGAAAACTCTACTGCATATTAGTGTAGTGGTGTGCCATGCAATGAAGATTTGGGGTCAATCCAGTCATGGTATTGCAATCTCAATAATTATTTAATTATGCATCTAATGGAAAATTGAACCTGGACGTCGAGTGTCGCGACGAGGTTGGGTTCGAAATGATGCCGATAGCTCGATTAGCATGTTCACTAAATTTTGAGATCTCCACACTGTCGTTGGTGTAGTGAGTTGATTCGGATCTTGGCATCGGTGCTCACCAAAGAAAACCAATTAAGCAAATGAAATATTAGAACTTAATATTGCTTTGATGATTTAATCAAGTTGCTGTGAAGATTACACAGGATATGTGAGGTCTAATCCCTTTGGGCCGAAGTGAATGAATGCTCACTTTCCTCAAAAAAGAGAGTTGAACCATCAAACTATATAGCATGGTGTACAGGGCCTTATAATAGACTGGCCTTAATTCTGTATTGTGCTTGTGATACAACAAATAGAAAGTTGAGTCAGAAAGCTTTACCTTAGCGTAGGATTGCTCAATGCACTATGTGTAGAGCTTGTTGAGAGATGGACGACGTGTCAATATTCAATGCCAATTCAAGGATCCATTTAGCATGGGAACCACAAAGTTGGTGGTATGAACAGGGAAAGGCCTTATTGACCGATGTGTGTTACAAAAGTCAAAAATTGAAGTTTCTCCTTCAATAGAGTGAAGTTGCTGTGGTGTTGCAGAATTGCACAGAACAAATGGAGGAGATAACTCTCCCCATTAGAGGTGATTACTTTGGTGCTACTCCACACTGGGCCGAGCTGAACTTGTGATTTCGGTGACGACATCGATGTCGGTTGCGATGGGGAAGCCAAAGTGGAGTTCGTCGACTTCAAAGTTGGACTGAAGGGAGAAGCGGCTTGGTGCTAAAGAAGGGAATGCTTCGGCAGGAAGTGGATCTGGTCGGAGCTAACTCGAAATCTGTGCGAAGAACCTAAGCTTCCATCTTTCCGTAATTTCCCTCATTTGCGAGCGACAGATCTGTTTCATCAACATTGATTTTTGATGAATTTATCTCAATCTTTCCTTCTTTGCAGGTTCATAAAAAAGAATCAATTTCGTGTGACAGTGATGAAGCCAAGCACAAATTCAATCAGCGCTGATAGTGATGAAGCCAGTCAGATCTACAATTTTTTGGAAGAAAGGACTGGTAGCTTGACTCGTCAATGTCGTGGTCGCCGCCGACTGTAGTTGTGAAGGCTTGTATGGATACCGATCCAAATCCAAACCTAATTCTGAACCAACCGTTTACTATTTGGCGAGATCAGCAAGGAGCGTAGAGGAAAACGTCGCAGCTCGCTCCTTACTGCCGTGGAACAGACTGCTGGATCTTTCACAGCAGCTTCTTGAAATCTCAGATCCAAGCAGATCTCGATTACGCCCTTTTCCCTCCAATCTCAGATCTGAAAGAATAGGTGAGAGTAGCTTGGAGCACCGCGAAGATTTTTTTATCGCCCCACATACCGTGAGTGAAGAAGAAAGAGCAAAGCAGCTCCCACTGTGGTCGCCAATGTTCCGAATGGAACTCAAGAGAGAGAAACTCATACCTCACGATGGTGACGCTGATGGCTGAGGTCCGATGTAAAGCGCAGGGGCCGCCACCTGCAAGCACTCCGACGCCCAAGTCAATCTATAATCCAAAAAATGGAGCATAGGAATCGAGAAAAACTTACTTTATTTGGAGCGCATAGTGATTTATATAGTGTCGCAATTGGGCCAGCTTGCAATTGGGCTCCTAGGCCCATTATCTAGCCAAAGTTGGATCCGGAACAGTCCGTGACCATCGGATTGGGCTGGGCCTTCTTCAAGGATTGGGACATCGGCCCACTCCAGAACAGAAGAGTAAAAGATGGAAAGGAAGAAAGGAGAGAAAGGCTAGAACCGAAACTTACCCCTTTTAACTCCGACCACCGTAGGCGGTGGTCGTCCTCGCCGCCGACGTTCACCCCAATGACCGGCTCTTCGCGCGCGCGAACCGTCCCCGGTGTGAACCGTCCCCGTCGTAACATCGTCTCCCCTCGTCGTCCACAAAACCGAGCTAGGATGCAAGATTAGGGTTCTGAATCAACCTTATTTCCTTTTATACTATCATCTATTTATTTATTTATTCATTTTAATTTAAAACATCAGACTAATAGTTACACCCCCCAGCTTTAGTTATACAGCCTCCATGCAAGCCTTTTTGTAAACGCAGGCCAGTCACCAAAACCAAACTGGGCTGTTGCTTTTCACGCCTTCCTTTTTTTTTAAAAAAATAACCCCCTATGGTTAATTGCACCCCCACTTTACTATCTCACCCCTTTCGTTTTTTCTTATATTTCATTTAAAAAATTCCTTTCCAAATAAAAGAACCTATAAAAAATGGGTTTGGCTGAGATGTACATCTTGTCAATCCCGGTTTAAGAGACTTTAGCTGTACAGTTTTGATCTTAAACCCCTTTAAAAAATAAAATCAATCAACAAATAAATATTTTCTAGAAGAACTACATAGCCTTTGATTCTCTGCACATGGAGATACGTAGGAGCGGGGCTTCCCCGTCAAGCCAAATTAATATTTTTTTTCCAATAAATAATTAGCTTTTTTTTTTCTTTTTACACCTATTTTCCTAAAAACTAATAGAAATGGGTTTGACTGAGATATACATCTTTTCAATCCCGGTTTAAGAGACTTTAGCTGTACGGCTTTGATCTTAAACCCCTTCAAAAATAAAATCAACCAACCAACAAAATTTTTCAGAAACAACTACGTGACTTTTGAGTTCCTCATTGCACCTGAGGATACGTAGGAGTGGGGCTTCCCCGTCAAGTCAAAATTAAACTTTTTCTAAATTTGTCCTTATTACTTTCTACTATTTTATTTTTGGGTAAAACAAATAAATTCGTAAATTATATTTGCACAACCAGATTTAGGGTAACTGTCTTTGGACGGATGTATTAGTGGAATTAAGATTTCGCCATTCCCTATGCATAACCGACTCCCGAATCCAACCTTGTTTACGCAGACCAATAATTTTAAGGTAGGTTTTTCTCAATTTTCCCTATTTAATAAATTGGGTGGCGACTCCCTGAAATATCAATTTTTGGGCCGTCTACGCCGGGATCCCGGTCACGACAGGTGGCGACTCCACCGGGGACTGGTGAGAGTCAAGCCTATTTAATTTGTTTGTGCAAAATGTTTATAAGTTATGCTATTATTTGTTGTATATAAACCCTAGGGTAGGAGACGTTAAATATTGTTGCGTGGTTGTATTTTTCTGGTTATTTTGCAGGTACTATTTGGTCTTGGTTTATTTTAGGGTTTGAGGTTTGTATGCTCCCTCCACACACTACTCAGTGAGCACGCACTGAGAGTTGGGCTTATACCGGAGCCTAAAAAAAACACATAAGTTAGAACGAGGTATTGTAGTGGTAGTCATTTTGGATGTACATCCTGGTGGCTACCATGAATTCCTCATCTAGAGTACGATTCTTCTCTGCGGGTATCCACACCTGGGATGTACATCCCGGTGTGTTTACACTTCTAGAAGAGTACTTGACTCTAGAGACCTGAAATTTCCCTAGGTTATAGCTACTAACCCAGAGAGTATTCACAATAGAAAAAAACATAGATCTATAGGGTCCAAAGCCCAGTAGCATGGGTCAACCAATTTAGGTCACAAAGGGAGCTACTCTACCTCTTACCTTACTCTTCAAAATACTTTTCACATAGGCAAAGTTTTGTGCATAGAAAATCAATAACACTTTGAATTTTTACATGCATTTTTCATTCTTTTTAACATTCTAACACATGCTTAATTAGGTAGGTTTGTCGAGGAATTCAAGTTCTGAATTTGATAGTGAGTATCTTTTGGTTAGAAGAAACAGTGAGACATGGAATTAACGAGCGAGAAAACAACGACACAAACAAGGAAGACCACCCAATTCATTATCCCGAAACCAAACATGACCAAACTGAAGGTTTATGCCATCAAACTACCCGATGGGCCCCGAAGTGATATCAAGAAAAGATACGGGAATCTATTAGAGTTATTAGAGGTGAACGTCCGGACTGAGACTATTTCTGCTATGGCCCAATACTATGACTCACCGTTGAGGTGTTTCACGTTCTCTAATTTCCAACTGGCCCCCACTCTCTAATTTCTACGGGAGTTACCCGTGAGTTAAAGCTGTGGCTAAAGCACTCCGAGTCGATCCTGATGATATCAATAATAAGAAACTCGATGAGGAAACACCTGAAGGGATACCAAGAGCGCGTGTGGAGGAGTTAATGGACAAATTGGTAGGAAGGGAAGACTGGGGAACCCTCGCAGATGTGATAGCCTTGGCAATATATGATTTGGTATTGTTTCCAAGTAATGGAGACTTTGTGGGCCGTAGTGCAATCGATGTGTTCATGGCACGTAAGTGTCGAAAGGAAAACTCGACGTTCCCAATTCTGGCAGACATATACTACACTTTGAGTCTTTGCAACGAAGAAAAGAAAAAGAAGATTCTTTGTTGCATGCCCATACTATTCATATGGCTGACGGCCCATGTGATTCAGAGAAATTTCAGTACTGTATGTCCTATCTCTGAATGGCAAAAGCTGGGTACACAGATCTATGGTGCCAGGGAATGGAGACAAAAATTCATTGAGCTCACAGAAGATACGGTGCATTGGTATCCGCTGGCAGGGGGTGTGAACCAGGTTATTCTCAAGTGTGGAAATTTCCCAAATGTGCCACTTGTGGGGACATCAGGATGTATGAATTATAATCCCATCCTGGCCTTACGACAATTGCAATACCCGATTATGGGCCCACCTGCTACAGAGTCAACATCCCACTTCAGGACTGGTCTGGCAGACAGGATCATGTTGGACGAAATCAGCAAGGGATGGCAAAATGTCACCTATAAAGGTGGCAAGGAGCTGGGAAACAAGAGTTGTGGAGCCGGAGTTGCTTATAAGGAGTGGGTACGAAATTGGGTGGAAGCAATCAAATTACCATTTCCGAGTCCGACACCTAGACCACAACAGGAGACTGATACGGTCATGAAAGAAAGTGAGGAGGTGAGAGCGATGGAAGATAAATTGGCTAGGTCGGAAGAGGAGAAGAATGCAATGGAGGCCGAGTTAAGAGAAGTCCGCTCTACTCTTAAAGTCCTGAAGTTAGAAGGCGAGGAAAAGTCCCAGTCCCTTGAGAGAGCGAACAAGATGGCCCGGACTGAGAAAAGTTTCAAGGACAAGGCCAAAAATCATCTAAGTTCTGTGAATCAAGATTTGAAAGCACGAATTGCTGAATGCGACCGAGTTACAGGAGAAAAGGAGTAGTTAAGGAGAATGGTCAGGGAAGCAGAACAACAGGTGGCCACTCTCAAATCCCGGATGGAAGATCAGGAAGTCTGACATGGGGAGGATCGTAGGTTCGACGAACAAACCTACAACGAGATAATCAAAGGGTACCAAGAGCACCTGGAGGGAAAATACTTGGAGGTACATAAGCTTAGTATTGAAAGACAAGAGGCGCTTGAGGAAAATTGGCATCTGAGAGAAGAGAAGATGACTTTTGAGGCAGCCCGAGCGGAGGCCCAACAACGCCTCCTTGACCTCGACTTAAAAATGAGAAAAATGATTGTTCACTATGAAGGAGAAATCAAGAATGTCCGGTTAGAGGCTAGCCGTGTGACCAATATGTATAGGGCCACCATCGAAAGGAAAGAGGAAGAACTGAGAAGACTGGAGCACTGGTCCGAAGAAAGAAACCACTTATTGGGCCTGATCGAAGCATCAGAGAGAACCTATATAGAGGCTTGGTATGAAGTCGGGCATTGTACTCGTAAACTAAGGGATATTAGAAGGATTCCAGGACTGGTTCGTGATGCAGAGGCAACAGTCAACCTGCTCACCACTCCCCGGGAGGCGATCGAGTTGATCAATGTCTGCAAGAGACTTGGGGAAGACTTCGAGGAATTGATCAATGTTTTCTTTTTTTGTTTTGGTTATGTATTTTGAAGGACTCATTTGTTATGGTTTTTGGATTTTGAATTCGTTATTTTGAAATTTATCCTAATGAGAAGACTTGTTTGTTTCGGTTCTCTATAAATTCAATGTCCACGATTTATTTGAAATACGGAACCAAAGATATGCACTTCAGATTCCAAGAACAATCTATAACGGTTCCTCGACAACTAACTGGTAATTTATTCATTCCTACATAAAAACAAAACACAAAAATAAAAATAAATTTTCTTTCCTTTGTTAAACTAGGAACTTAGCAACCATTGCTCAAACTAATAAAGAGAGGGCCAATCAAACTCGAGTGTACTTCACCAGATATAGAGAAAGAATGGCTGAGCAAGAGGAACAGCATGGAAGAAGTTTGAGCCAGGAAGTGGACGAAGTTAGAGAAAGAATGGGAGAAATGGCCGCGACCCAGACACGGATGGAAGAGACCCTACAGGCAATAAGGGAGACTATTTCTCTGTTGACAACAAGGGTAATAGGAGTAACTGGAGGTGAGGGCGGAAGGCTTCCGAACCAAGGTGAGGGTCCACATAACGTAGCGCTCGACATACCTATCGGGATGGGCTATGAAGATATGGGGCCTACTGGACCTGAAAACCAGTACTTGGGGGACAGAGGTGGGGGACTATTCCACGACGAAAAATGGGGAAGGTGAAAGGCATGCAACGACTCTGCAGGACATGGCCAGACAATCATGGATGGATAAGATGGAGGAGAAGATCAAGGCGATCCAGGGATCTGGTGCTTTCGGATCCTTGGGAGTAGACAAACTCTGCCCTACTACAGACGTAGTCATACCTCGAGACTTCAAAGTGCCCGATTTCACAAAGTATGATGGAAGCACCAGTCCTCTTCTACATCTGAGGGCCTATTGTACCAAAATGTCGATATGGTCCAAGGATGAAAAATTCCTCATTAGTTTTTTCCATGAGAGTTTGACTGGGCCGGCGTTGGAATGGTATATCCAAATGGACCACTCTAAGATTGATTGTTGGAAGGACCTCGCCGATGTGTTCATGAATTAGTACAGGTTTAATACGGATACGGCTCCTACCCGTGAGTAACTGGGAATCCTGCAGAAGAATAATGATGAGAACTTTAAGAAGTATGCCCAAAGGTGGAGAACTCTCGCTGCACAAGTCCAACCACCGCTCACTATATCAGAGATGTGCTCCTATTTCCTGGGAACGTTAGGATCTCCCTATGTGGCAGCAATGGCAGGGGCTGCATACCGGGACTTTGCAGATTTAATATCTGCTGGAGAAAGAATTGAGATGCTGACAAGATCTGGAAAACTTCAGGTGGAGCAATCAGAAGGCGGGCAATCTAAAAAGAACTATACTCAAAAGAAGAAAGATCCAGAAATCAGTTTCATTCGAGCATCACCAAATATCACTCCCCAACAACCACCCTATAACCGACCCCGCTCGAATACACCTTACACAATGAACCCAAACACAAACCCTGCACCCATACAAACACTTCCCGTAAACAACATCCCAGGAACCTACCCACAGCCACGGCCAAACTACCAGCAGACCCGTCCGAATTTTCGCCAAACACAAGTCAACTTCCCACCATTCCCTAAACTCTCCATTACCAGCACCGAACTATTCCAACGATTGGCAGATGCCCGTTTGACTGCAGGAGTCCCTGTGAAAGATTGGGAGCCTCCATTTCCAGCATGGTATAACCCAAACTTGACTTGTAAGTACCACATGGGGGCCGCAGGACATTCAATTGAGGATTGTGAGGCCTTCAAGACGGCCGTAAGAAGATTGATTGCTCATGGGAAACTTGACTTCCAGGAAGAGACGGGACCAAATATCAATAGCAACCCTCTCCATAATCACGATGGAAATAGGGCAGTGAGTATGGTGGAAGGAGACCAAATGTAACATCCCCTAATTAGCTAATTTAATTTATTTAAATTAGCGAAGAGGTCAAGATGGTCATTAGCTAAATCGAATATTTAGTACAAGAGGTTTATTGCAAGTTACAAATGGTTCATGTTTATGCTTTATTGTTATGTTAAGTTACTAAGTTAATTGGTCATGGACTTGTGGTGAGGTTAGAGGTAAATTAAGGGTTTTAGAGGGGAGGGACGATTTGGTCATTTACTTCACTTAAGTTAGTAACCAGCTGAGCCAATATCTAACACCTCTTCATTTGCAACAAAAACAAAAACAACCACACTCACCACTCACTTTTCATTTGAAGCTGGAAGTTGGTTATTAGAGGTTAAATTCCTTCATCTTAAGTAGGAGAAAGATGGAGACAGAAGCTGGAAGTTCTGGAAAATTCTGGGTAAAATCAGTTTGGGGACTCTTCATTGTTTTCATCGTAACTCACTGTACACTACTCCGATGATCGTGATTCTTGTCCCACTGGAAACTAGACACAGAATTCTTCATTTTGGGCACAAGAACCGTATGATTTCATGGAGAAATGAAGGAGATATCTTGTCTCCAAGTTTCGGGTTCAGAATCAAGCAATGTCCTGGACCAGTCACCTTGTTTCGGGTTTATCTCCCAAGTTACTGGATGCATGCATATGAACCTTTGACCATCAGAAAGTAGATAAAATTATCTACACAATGGGCACTGGTTTGAAGGGTTTTGGCCACGATTTGACCAAGATACGCGTGTTACAAAACGGCTCACTGATTCTGGAAAACGGATGCAAAATTGGAAGTGTTGGTCCCTCAAATTTCGGATCGAATCGCCAAAGTTCGAGAGACGTCAATTCCATAGTCAAGGAGGAAGTTCAGTAGCTGGATTTGTGATTGGTTTCTGTTCCGAAGTTCAGTTTCGAGTATCGGACGAGTTCGGTGCGAGTACGTGATTACGGGGATTGTTCGAGAGGTTACGGTTCGTGAGGACGTGATTTCTCGCGAGGTCGTCAAATCGGTGAGTTCTATACTCGCTTAGAGACGTTTTGTTGTCGAGTCATGTTATTTCCTGAAACGATATTAAGGAAAACCGCTTTGCGAAAACTTAACGAAAATGTTTTTATCGAAAAACCGTAAATCGCATAATTACTCGAATTGATTGGATTGTTGAATTATGATATATGTTGTTGGACTGTTTAATCGCTTTCGCTGGTCTGGAATAATAACTGTTATGTTAGGGTCTCGATCGGAACGGAAATTGGAATCGGAACGGAATGGAAAAACTCATGAAAAGTCTGTTTTCTGGAAAACTGATAGAGACGCACGGATCGTGTGCCTATGAGCACGGGTCGTGCGCCTCCATCTGATACGACAAGAACTGGATTTTTAAAACACGCACGGATCGTGCGCCTAGTCGCACGGGTCGTGCGTATATCTCTGGAACTTTCTAAAATTTTAGTGGATAACGCACGGATCGTGCGCCAAGTCGCACGGGTCGTGCGTATCTTTCTGGAAATCTTCTGCAAACTGTTCAAAAACGCACGGGTCGTGCGCCTACACGCACGGGTCGTGTGAGACTTTCTGACCTTCAATTTCAAAGTACCTTTTTATCCATTCCAAATGATTCCAATCCTCTTCTAACCCATTCCCCAAGATTCCACAACAATGTAAAGGTAACAATGGTATGAGATTGAACATGTTCGATAGAAAGTTTGTGTGTTATGAATAAAATGGAAAACCGCACTTAGAGAACGCGAGAGTGCATATTTCAAGAATGATAATAATACACGGTATTTGACTGATATTATACACTGTAATTGACTGATATGGTACATGGTACTTGACTGAAATGACTAACAGCCAATTGCGGGTACACAGACTGTTAATGTATAATAAATACAAGAGGAAAAAGGGTGACGACCCTAAGAGGTTAGCATACTAGGGGAGGGGAAGTCATGAGCCCCAAAACCTAGACTCAAGAATGTTTCCCCCACTAGAAATAGCGGGATGGGTTCACCAAAGTCAAGAGATGCCTATAAAATAGGTAGACTGAGGTGTTATGCTAAAAACATGGAACAAAGATTGCATGCTTCATGTGTCGCTTAGGAGGGCCATGAGCATGAAGGTTACAGGAACTTAATATATTTCCACGTGGTTGCTTTTTAGGGCCACGAGTTCAAAGCAAAGCATAATGAACCGCTAGAGTTACTAAGGGGTCTCGATAGGACTCACTCAGATAATGTTTATCTCACCCTTCATATTTGTGGTTTTTACAGAGAAACAGGGGAAAGCAAAGGCGACAAAGCACAGTTAGCTGGTGTGACTTGTGGAGTCATTGAAGACCTAGTTTCATGTTTTGGACCTTTGTCCCGTTTATTGTTTCTATGTTCCGATTGTATAACTTTTGTTGTTAAGTTGTAAAATCGTTTCCGCTACTTTATGTTTTGAGTATTGAACACCAGGATTATGTACAAGTCTTAAGTTTTGGAACTTAAGCATTTTCAGAAAGTTTATAAGGTTCAGAGAACCAGTTGTTATGTATTATCTAAGGTTTTAGATGTGTTCAATATTTCAATAACCGGAAGTTACTCTGATGTATGCCATTTAGTGCATTTCGGTAATTCTCTATGTTAGAATTTATCGGGGTGTTACATTATGGTATCAGAGCAGTTCGACCTAGTCGGGCTTAGTTTAGTTTAGGGTTGAGTCGATTCCTTGTTAGTCTTTGTTGTGATTACACTTGTGATGCTAAGAGACATTGAGCCTGATCAACTCAATACTTGGTGTATCATGAGCGGAATTATGGAAGGATGACCAAGACGTAGTCCTCGACCAAGACCGAATTTCCTTAAAACCCTTTTCATCTTAGGGAATACTGGAAAGGAGAAGGTAGTTAAGCCATCAACTCCGAATGCAAAGTTAAAAGGCAGCCGATCAAGGGAAAGAAAGTGCAGTTGTATGATTCCTCAAGATTCTCCAAGTACTTTGCTGGTAGGAAACCCAAGAGGTGGATGTCGTCCTAGTGCGACTCAGTGGTAATATTTTAAGAAAAAGGGTCACTCAATCCAGGGTGCCCAAAGAGAGGAAAAGAAAGAGTCAGATCAGCCTACTTCAGCTCGAGAGAGGGTCTACACTGCAGATGCTCAGAAAGTCAAGGCTACAGACACTCCACCGAGAATGTGGATATTGTCCTAGGTATGAGATGAACGACTGCAAACCATGTGAATGTTGATTGTTTCATCGGACTATCGGTTTCGCCTCCGAGTCAGTGGAGCTACAGCCGACCAATTCTGAAGTTGTTATCTCATTCACTTCAGCCAGTGACTGTTTGTTTCAAGGCGCAGAACCTTATGTCATGACGTTGTCTGCATCCACTGAGACAGGTCTAGATTTATCTACTGTGCAAGTTGCTAATGAATTTCTTGATGTGTTTCCTGATGAAGTTCCTTCGTTTCCTCCGGATCGTGAGGTGAAGTTTTCTATAGGGTTGGCTCCAGGCACTGGACCAATTTCTATAGCCCCGTATAGAATGTCGCCGTTAGAGTTGAAGGAATTGAAAGTCCAATTGGAAGAGCTAATTTCCAAACGGTTTATCCGGCCGAGTGCCTCACCATGGGGTGCTCCAGTGTTGCTTGGCAAGAAGGAGGACGGAAGTATGAGATTGTGTATTGATTATCGTCAGTTGAATGAAGTAACTGTCAAGAACAAGTACCCTCTTCCGAGGATTGATGATTTGTTAGATCAATTGAGGGGAGCTTCTGTATTTTCAAAGATTGATTTGAGGTCCGGCTATCACCAAATCAGGGTTCGAGCTTTGGACGTCCCGAAGATCGCTTTCCGTACGAGGTATGGACACTATGAATTTGTAGTGATGCCCTTCGGTTTGACAAATGCTCCTGCCGTATTCATGGATTATATGAATCGGATTTTTAATCCCTATCTGGATCAGTTTGTGGTAGTGTTCATTGATGATATCTTGGTGTTCTCTAAGACGATTGAGGAGCATGTGCAACATCTCCGAATTGTTCTGAGCGTACTCCGAGAGAAGAAGTTGTATGCTAAGCCGTCCAAATGTGATTTTTGGATGCCCGAAGTTAAATTTCTGGGCCATGTGATATCTCAGGCAGGTGTTGCAGTGGATCCCAGTAAGATTGAAGCGGGGGTAGAGTGGGAACAGCCATCCACGGTTACTGAGGTAAGAAGTTTCTTAGGATTAGCTGGGTATTATCGAAGGTTCATTCAAGGATTTTCCCAGCTGGTCCTTCCACTCACTCGGTTAACTCGCAAGGGTCAGCCGTTTGTTTGGGACTCAGACTGTGATAATTGTTTCGCGGAATTGAAGAATCGTTTGACTTCTGCACCTGTCCTTATTCTTCCAGATCCGTCTGTAGGATTCCAAATCTATTGCGACGCCTCTGGTAAGGGTTTAGGATGTGTCCTAATGCAGAATCAACAAGTAGTTGCTTATGCCTCTAGGCAGTTGAAGCCGCATGAAGAGAATTACCCAACTCATGATTTAGAGTTGGCAGCGATTGTGTTTGCCCTAAAGATTTGGAGACATTACCTGTATGGTCTCGTTTCGAAGTCTTCAGCGACCACAAGAGCCTGAAGTATTTGTTTGACCAAAAGGAGCTGAACAACAGACAGAGGAGATGGGTAGAGTTCCTGAAAGATTATGATTTTGAATTGAAGTACCATCCTGGTAAGGCTAATGTTGTGGCCGATGCTTTAAGCAGAAAGTCTATCCATACTGCAGAGCTGATGATGCACGAGATGTCCTTGATGGAATCATTCAGAGACCTTAATTTGAGAGTGAAGTCAAGAAGGAACAGGTTGGTGTTGAGTCACATTCAGATTTCGAATCCTTTGAGAAACCTAATTCGCTCAGCCCAAGAAGGTGATGTAGAGCTGCAAGCACGGAAAAGATTGCCGAGTTACACCAAAGACGGTGATGGCGTAATTCGTTTTAATGGTAGAATCTGTGTGCCGAATGATGAAAATGTGAAAAGGCAAGTTCTAGAAGAGGCTCATAAGAGTCCGTTCTCAATACATCCTGGGTCTACCAAGATGTATCGAGATTTGAAGCAATTGTATTGGTGGTCGGGTATGAAAGTAGATATTGCAGAGTTTGTGTCTCGATGCTTGACTTGTCAAAGGGTTAAGATAGAGCACCAGAAGCCAGGCGGCCAGTTGCAACCGTTGAAGGTACCTGAATGGAAATGGGAAAGCATATCTATGGATTTTGTCATGGGATTGCCACGGTCCCAAGCCGGAAATGATTCTATTTGGGTAGTGGTGGATCGCCTGACCAAGTCCGCCCACTTTATTCCAGTACGTTCGAATCACAAGGTTGCTAAGTTAGCAGATGAGTATCTCAAGAATATTGTGAAGTTGCATGGAATCCCTACAAGTATCATCTATGATCGAGATCCCAAGTTTACATCTCGATTTTGGAGAGAATTGAATATGGCGTTGGGAACAAAGGTGTGTGTTAGCACCGCTTACCATCCTCAGACAGACGGGCAGACTGAGAGGACAATCCAGACATTGGAGGATATGTTGAGAGCTTGTGTACTTGATAGTGGAGGCAGATGGGAGGATCATCTTCCATTGGTGGAATTCTCATACAACAACAGTTACCATTCTAGCATCGGAATGGCTCCATATGAAGCATTATATGGAAGGAAGTGCAGAATACCATTGTGTTGGTGGGATGTAGGTGAGCAGAGATTGTTGGGTCCGGATTTAGTCCGTGAGACTACGGAGAAGATCCGTCAGATAAGAGAAAGGATGAAAGCCGCACAGAGTCGACAAAAGAGCTATGCGGATAAAAGAAGAAGGCCGTTAGAATTCGAAGAAGGAGACCATGTTTTTTGAAACTTTCTCCAACCATTGGAACCGGTATTGCTTTGCGAGCGAAGAAACTCAGTCCTCGGTATATCGGACCCTTCCAGATTATCGAGCGGGTTGGGCCGGTAGCGTATCGCATTGCATTACCTCCAGGATTGTCCAGATTACATGATGTGTTTCATGTATCGCAGTTAAGGAAGTATATTCATGACCCGAATCAACCCTTAAGTTATGAAGCGATCGACATCAGACCGGATTTATCTTATCAGTCTACTCCAATCAGGATCAACGAACGTGGTGAGAAAACGCTCCGGACGAGATCAATTCCTATTGTTAAGGTACTTTGGGACGGTGTATCACCCGACGAAGCAACATGGGAAGTAGAGGAGAACATGCGGGTGAAATATCCTTATTTGTTCGAGTAAGGTACGTTTTGTCAATTTTGAGGACAAAATTTTTAAAAAAGTTGGGGTGATTGTAACATCCCCTAATTAGCTAATTTAATTTATTTAAATTAGCGAAGAGGTCAAGATGGTCATTAGCTAAATCGAATATTTAGTACAAGAGGTTTATTGCAAGTTACAAATGGTTCATGTTTATGCTTTATTGTTATGTTAAGTTACTAAGTTAATTGGTCATGGACTTGTGGTGAGGTTAGAGGTAAATTAAGGGTTTTAGAGGGGAGGGACGATTTGGTCATTTACTTCACTTAAGTTAGTAACCAGCTGAGCCAATATCTAACACCTCTTCATTTGCAACAAAAACAAAAACAACCACACTCACCACTCACTTTTCAGCTCCAAACTTTTAGAAGAAAACAGAAAATATAATAGGGAGAAAGAGAGGAGGGTCACGAGAGAGAGGAAGAGATGGAGGGGGAGGGAGAATTCAGAATCCTTGTTGCATGTGAGAGATTCCCACTCCATTGTTCATCATTTTTCATCCTCTTCCTATTGGTGCAAGTTTTAGAACCAGCAACCCATCCAAGCTCACACTCTCCATTTTCGTTTTTGCTCATGATGCCTACTTGGAGGCTTTGCATGTCTAGCTTAGGAGTGGATTCAAGGTTTAAGAACTTGCATGATGTTACAAGAGGTGGAATCCTTGAAGATTGAAGCTGGAAGTTGGTTATTAGAGGTTAAATTCCTTCATCTTAAGTAGGAGAAAGATGGAGACAGAAGCTGGAAGTTCTGGAAAATTCTGGGTAAAATCAGTTTGGGGACTCTTCATTGTTTTCATCGTAACTCACTGTACACTACTCCGATGATCGTTATTCTTGTCCCACTGGAAACTAGACACAGATATCTTCATTTTGGGCACAAGAACCGTATGATTTCATGGAGAAATGAAGGAGATATCTTGTCTCCAAGTTTCGGGTTCAGAATCAAGCAATGACCTGGACCAGTCACCTTGTTTCGGGTTTATCTCCCAAGTTACTGGATGCATGCGTATGAACCTTTGACCATCAGAAAGTAGATAAAATTATCTACACAATGGGCACTGGTTTGAAGGGTTTTGGCCACGATTTGACCAAGATACGCGTGTTACAAAACGGCTCACTGATTCTGGAAAACGGATGCGAAATTGGAAGTGTTGGTCCCTCAAATTTCGGATCGAATCGCCAAAGTTCGAGAGACGTCAATTCCGTAGTCAAGGAGGAAGTTCAGTAGCTGGATTTGTGATTGGTTTCTGTTCCGAAGTTCAGTTTCGAGTATCGGACGAGTTCGGTGCGAGTACGTGATTACGGGGATTGTTCGAGAGGTTACGGTTCGTGAGGACGTGATTTCTCGCGAGGTCGTCAAATCGGTGAGCTCTATACTCGCTTAGGGAAGTTTTGTTGTCGAGTCATGTTATTTCCTGAAACGATATTATGGAAAACCGCTTTGCGAAATCTTAACGAAAATGTTTTTATCGAAAAACCGTAAATCGCATAATTGCTCGAATTGATTGGATTGTTGAATTATGATATATGTTGTTGGACTGTTTAATCGCTTTCGCTGGTCTGGAATAATAACTGTTATGTTAGGGTCTCGATCGGAACGGAAATTGGAATCGGAACGGAATGGAAAAACTCATGAAAAGTCTGTTTTCTGGAAAACTGATAGAGACGCACGGATCGTGTGCCTATGAGCACGGGTCGTGCGCCTCCATCTGATACGACAAGAACTGGATTTTTAAAACACGCACGGATCGTGCGCCTAGTCGCACGGGTCGTGCGTATGTCTCTGGAACTTTCTAAAATTTTAGTGGATAACGCACGGATCGTGCGCCAAGTCGCACGGGTCGTGCGTATCTTTCTGGAAATCTTCTGCAAACTGTTCAAAAACGCACGGGTCGTGCGCCTACACGCACGGGTCGTGTGAGACTTTCTGACCTTCAATTTCAAAGTACCTTTTTATCCATTCCAAATGATTCCAATCCTCTTCTAACCCATTCCCCAAGATTCCACAACAATGTAAAGGTAACAACGGTATGAGATTGAACATGTTCGATAGAAAGTTTGTGTGTTATGAATAAAATGGAAAACCGCACTTAGAGAACGCGAGAGTGCATATTTCAAGAATGATAATAATACACGGTATTTGACTGATATTATACACTGTAATTGACTGATATGGTACATGGTACTTGACTGAAATGACTAACAGCCAATTGCGGGTACACAGACTGTTAATGTATAATAAATACAAGAGGAAAAAGGGTGACGACCCTAAGAGGTTAGCATACTAGGGGAGGGGAAGTCATGAGCCCCAAAACCTAGACTCAAGAATGTTTCCCCCACTAGAAATAGCGGGATGGGTTCACCAAAGTCAAGAGATGCCTATAAAATAGGTAGACTGAGGTGTTATGCTAAAAACATGGAACAAAGATTGCATGCTTCATGTGTCGCTTAGGAGGGCCATGAGCATGAAGGTTACAGGAACTTAATATATTTCCACGTGGTTGCTTTTTAGGGCCACGAGTTCAAAGCAAAGCATAATGAACCGCTAGAGTTAGTAAGGGGTCTCGATAGGACACTGAGATAATGTTTATCTCACCCTTCATATTTGTGGTTTTTACAGAGAAACAGGGGAAAGCAAAGGCGACAAAGCACAGTTAGCTGGTGTGACTCGTGGAGTCATTGAAGACCTAGTTTCATGTTTTGGACCTTTGTCCCGTTTATTGTTTCTATGTTCCGATTGTATAACTTTCGTTGTTAAGTTGTAAAATCGTTTCCGCTACTTTATGTTTTGAGTATTGAACACTAGGATTATGTACAAGTCTTAAGTTTTGGAACTTAAGCATTTTCAGAAAGTTTATAAGGTTTAGAGAACCAGTTGTTATGTATTATCTAAGGTTTTAGATGTGTTCAATATTTCAATAACAGGAAGTTACTCTGATGTATGCCATTTAGTGCATTTCGGTAATTCTCTATGTTAGAATATATCGGGGTATTACACCAAAAGCCTATCAAGAAGGTTTTGAAACTCCGGACCCCTACGATAGAAGTATGGGAAGGGTTACACCGGGCTGGCTATGAAGTGTTGGCACCAACAAAGGAGGTCGTAAAATATGCCATGTATGACGAAGAGAAAGAGTGTGTGTACCACCATGGTTGTGTAGGCTATGATACTGAAGATTGTTGGGACTTCAAAGCTCGAGTTCAGAGCCTAACGTCACTAGGAGTGGTGCAAGCTAGGGGTCTATGTTTCAGGAGGAGACTGATGTTGTGGAACGTTTTGTGCTTAAAGGTCCACCGCTCAACCAACCTGCACCACATGAAAAGGTTGTAGTAACTGTAAAGAAGCCCACACCCTTTGCTTGCAAAGACACTCATGCAATTCCCTGGAACTATGAGACCCGAGTTGAAGTTGTGGGAGGCGCCACTAAGAGTGAAATAAGCAAGAACAAAGGAGTTGAGGAGTCTGTGGGCAACCTTGCGAGTGTTAGCGGAATAACCCGGAGTGGGCGATATTTCGGTCCGGAAGAGTCCGAAAAGAAAAGGAAAGAGAAAGAGGCTGAAGGGCCATCAGAAGAAGAGTTCCTAAAAATCATGAAGCAGAGTGAGTATGATGTGACTGAGCAATTAAAAAATACTCCAGCTCAGATTTCGTTGCTTTCTCTCATCCTCTCTTCTGAGATACATAGGAAGGCCTTGTTGAGGACGTTGGAAGAAGCTTTTGTGAAACCTGATGTGACTCCCCAAACTTTGGTCAACATGGTAGATCCAATGCAGCGAGTCAACCTGATCACATTTTCCGAGAATGGGGTACACCCTCAGGCAAGAGGAGAACATCGAGCTCTGCACATCACCTTGAAGTGTCGAGAATTCGTGATAGCCAAAGTACTAATAGATAGTGGATTGGCCCTTAATGTCCTGCCTATGACCACCTTAACAGCGTTAGGATTGGGAGAAATGGATTTGACCCCTCAAACCTTGATGGTGCAGGCTTTTGATGGATCTAAAAGGAGTGTCCTGGGTGAAGTAATGCTCCCATTGGAGATTGGTCCAAGTGTCTTTCGGGTGCTGTTCCAAGTCATGGGTATCGATTCAGCATACACCATGTTATTGAGACGACCATGGATTCATGAAGCTGGGGCCGTACCCTCTACTCTCCACCAGAGGGTCAAATTTGTTGAAAATAGAAACATCATCACAATCCATGGAGAAGAGGAGATGCTGGTCTCAAAACCTATGTCTCTACCCTATGTGGACAATGCTGAAGAAGAAGTAACAAATATGTGTCACAGTTTCGAGATGGATAAACCCAGAGATACCGAAGGAGCCTCGTCGAGGCGCAGTGTAAATCAAGTAGTGGCCCGAATAACGACAAAAAATGGCTATGAAGAGGGAAAAGGTTTGGGTCGTCACCTACAGGGAGTTTGCACTCCCATACCCGTGAAGCAGAAAGCAGACACTGTGGGAATTGGCTATGAGGGGAGCCTCGAGATGAAGTCAAAGAAACCGACAATGGGTAAAGAGGTAATTCAGTTGATTCCATGCCTGAGCGACACTTTCCCAGCACCAGCGGAAGTGCCCGCACCTGAAGATATAGTCGGCTCTATGCACCGCCTTGTGATCAACATGATGGACAAAGATAGTTCGGGAGCGGGTGGCGTTATTCTCCCTTGCAACAATCAAGAGTCACTGAGCAATTGGCAAGCTGAACCAGTTGTTGATGTTGTTACTTTCCTGTAATCGTCTTTTATTTTGTTGTTTTAGCCGATTAAGGCTGTAAGACTTTTGTTATTTTGCTTGAGACGAGAATTAAATTTGCATGCATTTTTACCCATTTGTGTTGTTACATTTTGCATTCTCACACTCTATTTCACTTTCTTTCTTTTATCCTTTTTTTTCATCATTTATTGTGGTTATCACCCTCCAAACTCGTTAACTACTCTCCAGGGATCCCAATTTTGTTAAAGATTTGCCTCATTATGAGAACGTCGAGAACCTATCATCTGATCCCCTCGCGACTTTTGGTGAAGACTATGTTGAGTCGGAAGAAGATAATGAAGCAATTGATATTCTCTCTAAGCTGCTGGGGAACACTGAAAAGGTGTTTGGTTTGAACGATGAGTCGATAGAAATCGTTAATATGGGGACTGAAGAGGATAGGAAGGAGTTGAGGTTGGTCGACAACCATGAACGGGAGGAGATGATTACCTTGTTTAAAGAATATATTGATGTTTTTGCATGGTCCTACAAAGATATGTCTGGGATTGATCCAAAAATAGCAGCGCATAATATTCCCCTCTTTCCGGACGTAAAGCCAAAGAAACAAAAGCTGAGGAAGATGCATCCGGATATGTCCTTGAAAATCAAGGAGGAGGTGACTAAACAATGAGAGGCGGGATATTTAGAGGTCTAAGTACATCTAGAATGGGTGGCCAACATCGTCCCAGTACCCAAGAAGGATGGAAAAGTTAGGATGTGTGTGGATTACCGAGATCTAAACCAGGCCAGTCCAAAGGATGACTTTCCTCTTCCACATATTGACTTGCTTGTTGACAATACTGCCAAGAACCACATTTTTTCCTTCATGGATGGTTACTCTGGATACAACCAAATTCCCATGAATGCTGAAGATAAAGAAAAGACGACATTCATTACCCCATGGGGAACCTTCTGTTATAGGGTGATGCCTTTCGGTTTGAAAAACGTTGGGGCAACCTACCAGCGTGCCATGGTCGCACTCTTCCATGATTTGATGCATAAAGAGATTGAGGTGTATGTGGATGACATGGTGGCAAAATCTCAAGAGCAAGAAAGTCATCTGGCAGTACTGCAGAAGTTATTTGAAAGGCTCGGAAAATATAAAGTGCGGTTGAACCCCAATAAGTGTGTCTTTGGGGCATCCTCAGGGAAGTTACTCAGATTGATTGTAAGTAGGGATGGTATAAGGGTGGATCCTGATAAGGTAAAGTCTATTCAAGAGATGCCTACACCCAAAAGTGAACGTGAAGTAAGAAGCTTTTTGGGGAGGCTCAATTACATTGGAAGATTTATTGCCAACTTGACTAGTACATGCGAACTGATATTCAAGTTATTGAGAAAGAACCAACCAGGTAAATGGGATGATAAATGTCAAGAAGCTTTTGATAGGATAAAGGATTATTTATCAAACCCTCTTGTTTTGGCGCCCCCAACACCAACCAGGGTGACCATTGATTTTGTACTTGACTGTGTTACCATCATCCATGGGGGCAATGCTGGGGCAACACGACACGTCAGGGAAAGAGCAAGCAATCTACTATTTGAGTAAAAAATTCAATGACTGCGAAACCCGCTACATGGCAATTGAAAAGACGTGTTGTGCCTTAGTCTGGACCTCTAGAAGACTTCGCCAATACATGTTGTACTACACTACTTGTTGGCTAAAGTGCTCCCGGGGTCCCTCATCTTTATTTAAAGTAACGATTTGGTCCTTTATCTTTTTTTTTGTCCCAAATCAGTCCTTTATGTTTTAAATTTTTGACATATAAATCCTTTTCTGTCCCAAATCAGTCCTTTATGTTTCAAATTTTTAACACATAAATCCTTTTTTTTGACACATAAATCAGCACTGTTAACTGAAAAGGATTTATGTGTCAAAAATTTGAAAGATAAAGGACTTATTTGGGACAAAAAAAACATAAAGGACTAATTCGTTACTTTAAATAAAGATAAGGGACCCCGGGAGCACTTTAGCCCTACTTGTTTGATTTCACGATTTGATCCACTAAAGTACGTTTTCGAAAGCCCCCACGTTTCCTTAAGGGTTTCGAAATGGCAAGTGATCTTATCAGAGTACGACATCAAGTACATATCGCAAAAGTCTATCAAGGGAAGTATCATCGCCGACTATCTGGCTAATAACCCTCTCGCGGAAGGGAGATCTTCTAGTTTGACTGACATAGAAAGAGGAGTAATGGCAACTAATGAAGATAAAGGAACAAAAGAGGCATGGAGATTGTACTTAGACGGAGCAGTCAACATGTATGGAAATGGTGTTGGAGCAGTAGTAATTTCACCAAAGGGTAAGCAATACCGTGCGGCCATCAAGTTGAGTTTCAAATGCACCAACAACATCGCCGAGTATGAGGCATGTACAAATGGACTACAGGTTGCAATTGACCTTGGTGTGAAAAGACTAGATGTGTTTGGAGATTCGGCACTCATCATTTACACGCTTATCGCACTAACGTACGATCCAGCATTGGAGCAACGCCAATTTCTTTGGTGTGTGGAATGGAAGCTGTGTCCCCCGTTGAAATTGAAGTACCATCCTTGAGGGTTTTAATGGAGGCAGACCTGGAAGATTCAGAATTGGGAAAAACTCGGTTTGAATAGTTGAATATGATCAAGGAAACGAGATTGGCGGCTATTTGTCATGGGCAGTTATACCAAAGTCGAATGGCCAGAGCCTTCAACAAGAAAGTCCGCCCAAGAGAGTTTCAACCTGGAGACCTGGTTTTGAAGAGATTACTGCCACACCAAGAAGACGCTCATGGTAAGTGGGCACTCAACTACGATGACCCTTATATGGTCAAGCATGCATTTCTGGGTGGAGCTCTAGTCCTGCTCGACAAGGAAGGACGTGAACTTCCAAAGCCAATAAATTAAGACGCTGTCAAGAACTTTTATGCCTAAAAAAAAAAGAAAAAATCCCTCTAGATTGAAAACCCGAAAGGGCGGTCTAGGAAAAAATTAGGGATAATCAAGGCCTGGTAGATCGAAAACCCAAAAGGGCGGTCTGGGAAAAAGTTAGGATCAACAAAAGCCTGCTAGATTGAAAACCCAAAAGGGCGGTCTAGGCAAAAAAAAGAAGAGAAAAAGGGGCATAACATGACAGACTCAAAGGACTCACGAGCGCGCTTACACTGGGCAATAGGGTCCCAATAACTGCATGGAAAGGAGTCAGAATCAGGGTCCACTCTAATAGTCGCATTAAGGGTTCTCAAGAGGATCGGCCGATAAGGGATTGACCTAGTCATAACGAGGCAAAGTTTGTGTGAAGTTTCCTACTTGTGACTTTCTTTCCTTTCTGTACCCTTTCTTCCTAGTCAATAGCACGTCAATCTTGCTATTTTTCATATGTTCATGCATTCGCTATTGTTCATTTGTTCATGCATTCATGACCTATTCGTCTAGCTTATTCCCTTTGTTTTCGCATTCATGATTGACTCATTTAACCTAAGTCTCAAGTATAATGGCTTAAGTCTAGCAAACTTCAAGACGAATGTGTCAGTAACACATTAATAATTGAAAAAAATAGAAATAGAAAAAGAAAAGTAAAAAAAAAAACTCAGTTGACTGGGGGGAGTAGACTCACACTTCGCACGACAAATCGCAAAGAGAGTGCGGAAGCTGGAAGTCTTGAGGTTTCCCCTAATAACTTTGCATAAGATTTAAGGGGAGTGTTTTCAATCAGGTGAATAGAGGGATTGATGCTATGAAAGGGCGACTGCGGTTACAAGGAAGAGGTGAAGGCAAATAGACGAAAGTTTGATTGGTCAAAGATGCTTGGTTCGCAGCAATGGTTGTAGCACTAAAACAAAGGCATCCACAAGTAAACATGCATTACAGTACGCTTTTTATTTTTTATCTCCGTGCTGCCGGTTCAGCCTTGGCACTGCAGATTTTACTTGTATGCTATCGGTCTCTCCCTGGCATTATCCTTTATTTTTCATGCTATCGGTCTCGCCCTGGCATTGTCTTTAGTTTTGTGCTATCGGTCTCGCCCTGGCATTGTCTTTAATTTTCATGCTATCAGTCTCGCCCTGGCATTGTCTTTAATTTTCACGCTATCAGTCTTGTAACGTGATGACTATCCAAATGAATAGTTATCCGTGTATGTGATTTCGGGTTGAATAACACAAGCAATATATCCGTAAACTGAATTGGAAGAATAAAAGATAAGAACGATAAAGAAGAAATAAGGAAAATATGGAGAAGATAAGAAATGGAATGGCGCCACACTCTTAATTCATTGAGAGAAAGAAGAAGTGATAAGCCTAGTGAATGATCGCCACAAGAAAACTTGGTTTCTTGATAAGATCTAAAGAAGGTTCAATGAAGAACAAAAGAGAGACATACTCTCACAATACACAAGGTATTATTTCTTAAAATTCTGAGTTGTTATTCTCATAGATTTCTCCCCCTATATATAGGAAAGGATAGTGATAGGCTGATTTAATACAAGGAAATACCAAGGCCACAAATATCTAACAATAATTCCTAGTGGCTTATTAATACACCTTAGTGGAAGAATAGTTACAAAACAACCAAGGAGACCTAAAGTCACTTTCAAGATGATAACAATGGGTCACTCCCTCTCCTTTTCATGCAATTTTCGTCCATTACCCTTAAGCATCAGCCCACACCTTTATTTCTAGAAATTAAAACAAAAACACATTAATATTTTGACCAATAATCTGTCTTCGACTTCCAGCCCATTTTTCACCATGATAGTAACCAAATCTGAAATAATGGCATGAGTAAAAGTTGTAGAAATATTTCTTATCTTTCCAACGGATCAAGAATCATGCTAATCGGACTTCTGGATCTTTAGATATTTCCAAAACAAAACAGATGTGTTATTGTCAACAATGACCACTTTTCCTTCTCATGCATGATTTTATTAATGTTAAGGGCATCCCTTTCTAGGTTGTCATCATTCTCTCCATCTTCGAGAGAATTCGTCCTCGAATTTCTAGCTGTAATACCTCCCGGGTCAAAAACAAGTCTAAAGAATCCATCACATGTAACTATCACAATAGAAAATTTTGAAAGTCCATTGGATGCATATGAGTACTTTACTTCTTCTTGCATTTCTTGGACATAATTTTTTTTCCCATGCTCGAAATTGTTAACCACATGTGAAGAATATTCTCCTTCATTCACTTCGTTCACTTCATGAAATAAAGAAGATACTAGTATAGTTGGAAGAAACCCAACACTTCACCTCATAAATCAACTTAGAAGAAGGTACTAGTATAGTTGTATGCCATTGCTTCCCAATGTTTTTCTCTTGCAATTCAATAGAAGTATTGTATTGTTCCATTGGAAGCACTTCTTCATTTGTCTTCTTGCAAGCTTGTTTTTTAATATCATCCACAATCTTCTTGATAATAAAATCATCACAACTAGGAAAAATGTTAGAATTATAACAAGAATCCAAAAAGACACCATTGTTTTCTATTTCCTTTTCTCTCAACTCCTCTTTCTTTTCACTCACTTTTTCTTTTTCCTCACTTTTTTGTTTCTTTTCACTCTCTTTTTCTTTATACTTCTCTTCGGCTTTACGGAGATCCGCCCATAATATTTCATTACTAGCAGCAATCTCTCTTTCCATTCTCTCCTCTCTTCTCATTCTTCTTTCAATCTCTCTACTAGCCCTCTTATTTTCTTTTTGTGTTTTCTCCTTTTCTCTATCTATTTTCTCATGTGTTTTCTTCAACCAATCACCAACGTTATACTTCTCAGGTGAATTTTCCATAAATTCATTTTTATAAAACATGTCTCTATATCTAGAATTCCACATGATGCAAAGAAAAAAAATTATTCAACCCAACAACTAGGCTCTGAATACCACTTGATGACTATCCAAATGAATAGTTATCCGTGTATGTGATTTCGGGTTGAATAACACAAGCAATATATCCGTAAACTGAATTGGAAGAATAAAAAGATAAGAACGATAAAGAAGAAATAAGGAAAATATGGAGAAGATAAGAAATGGAATGGCGCCACACTCTTAATTCATTGAGAGAAAGAAGAAGTGATAAGCCTAGTGAATGATCGCCACAAGAAAACTTGGTTTCTTGATAAGATCTAAAGAAGGTTCAATGAAGAATCAAAGAGAGACATACTCTCACAATACACAAGGTATTATTTCTTAAAATTCTGAGTTGTTATTCTCATAGATTTCTCCCCCTATATATAGGAAAGGATAGTGATAAGCTGATTTAATACAAGGAAATACCAAGGCCACAAATATCTAACAATAATTCCTAGTGGCTTATTAATACACTTAGTGGAAGAATAGTTACAAAACAACCAAGGAGACCTAAAGTCACTTTCAAGATGATAACAATGGGTCACTCCCTCTCCTTTTCATGCAATTTTCGTCCATTACCCTTAAGCATCAGCCCACACCTTTATTTCTAGAAATTAAAACAAAAACACATTAATATTTTGACCAATAATCTGTCTTCGACTTCCAGCCCATTTTTCACCGTGATAGTAACCAAATCTGAAATAATGGCATGAGTACAAGTTGTAGAAATATTTCTTATCTTTCCAACGGATCAAGAATCATGCTAATCGGACTTCTGGATCTTTAGATATTTCCAAAACAAGACAGATGTGTTATTGTCAACAATGACCACTTTTCCTTCTCATGCATGATTTTATTAATGTTAAGGGAATCCCTTTCTAGGTTGTCATCATAACGCCCCAAAATTTAATTAATTATTTAATTGAATTGTTTGGGAATTTAATTGGTAGAAAAATAATAGAATAATAATAATGCTAGTATAGGTGGGCCTATTGTTAGGGTTGGGAGTAGTAATACGAGAAGTGTTAAGCGAGGCCCATGATGTAATTCGCATAAGCTATAGAAAAGCCCATAAAATTAAATAAGTATACATAAGAGGTATTTAGGGTTTGGCTCATTTAGAAAGAACAAAAAAATAGAATTAGAGAGAAGAGAAGAGGGAGAGAGCCACGGCCAAGAGGAGAGAAGAAGGAGAGAGCGACGCCAAGAGGAGAGAGGAGGCTAGGGTTTCGTGATCTTCAAAGGCTAGGGTTCGTGGTCTTCTAAGGCTAAGGTAAGGGTTTGATCATGGGTCCTATGAATGGCTTTATGTAGGGGTTAGGGTTTGATAAGTTGTCACCATGTATGATCATATGTTTATGTTGCCTTGTTGAACAATTGTTGTGTGATTGGTGTTCTATGTTATTAGCCCTAGAATTATATTTGTACTTGCCATGTTCATAAGGGAAACGATCTGGATATAGGTTCGGTTATACAGCAACTGGGAACAATCTATCGGTCCAAAAATTATGTGGTTTACCTTTTCAGAAGCTAGACTTAATGCTTGTTAATTTGACACTAGTTTGGTTGCATTTGGAGTTGTATAGCTCGAGGTATAGGTGTCACAAGTTAGGTTAAAATTTTGGAAGCAATCTGGATATAGGTTTGGTATTTCATGTAAAAGGTTTTCGTTTGAAATCCTTTTTGAATGATTCTTGATTCATTGAAAACTAGACTCAATTTGTTTCGGGTTAGGCTCAAGTCCCACGTCATTTGATTGAGTTTTGATAATTTTAGAGGTGTCACAAGCTAGGTCATGGTGGCTGTCCTGTTTTCTGAACCTTGTTGCTTATTTACTGAAACTTTACGAATTGGACCATTATTTTGAAAAATAACAATTATAGTCAGGAACTAGACATTCTTAGCTTTCCATAGAGGGGTCCTTTGCTAAGTTTCGATACCGTTTGATAGGTTAATTAATTCACCGAACTAGAGGTATGTTTGATAGAAATTTGCCATGTGCCTGACAGTGTGTTTGCTTGCTGAAACTAGCGCCCTAGGCGCCCTGTGACTTGTGTTTGTTGCTTGCGGGTGATGACGCCACGCTCTATTTTGTTGCTGTTGGTGTTGGCGCCCTGTCCCTATGCGGCACACCCTATTTCTGTGTGGCTGATGATGGCGCCCTGTCCCTATGCGCCATGCTCTATTTCATTGTTGCTGGTGTTGGCGCCCTGTCCCTAGGCGCCACACCCTGTTTCTGCGTTGCTGGTGTTGGCTCCCTGTCCCTAGGCGCCACACCCTAGTGTTGCTGCTGCTGTCGCTGTGCTGTGTTGCTGCTGCTGTTGCTGTGCTGTGTTGCTGCTGCTGTTGCTGTGCTGTGCTGCTGTTGTTGTGTTGCCATTGCTGTGTTGCTGTTGCCGTGCTGCTGTTGCTGTGCTGCTGCGACTGTGTTGCTATGCTGCTGTTGCTGTGTGCCATTGCTGTGTTGTTGTTGATGTGCTGCTGTTGCTGTGTTGTTGCTGGTGTTGTTGCTGCCGTTGTTGCAGTGTTGCGGTTGCTGTTGCCGTTGTTGCTATTGTTGCTGCTGTCGTTGTTGCTATTGTTGCTGATGTTGCAGTGTTGCTGTCGCTATCGTCGTTGTTGCTATTGTTGCTGTTGCTGTTGTTGCCATTGTTGCTGTGGCTGCCCAAATGTGAATCTCACGATTGTTATTTAAAATGATGTTGAATATGTGATTAGGCCCAAAGTTGCCAAAATGTTGAAAGTTGCTAAAATATTGTGATGTTGCCAAAATGTTGAAAATTGCTAAGTAGTAAATTGTTGACGATGAAGGTTGTACGAAGACGAATTTGCCTCTATTCACTGGCATGTGATGTGATGTAGGCCTACGGCCAATGTTGCTTTCCGATGTTGTTGCGTTGCTATGTAACCGTTGTTATTTGTTTGTGCATTTACATAGCGTCGCATGCATAGCATATTTTTACGATGGAGCTATGCTCAAACCACGACGACGATGTTGCGATGTTGATGCCCCTATTTACGGGTTTGATTTATGGTACCACATGCATTATAGGGCGGTGGCCCCGAGTCGAGTCACATTCTGCATTCATGTTGCATATTTATGCGATCGGAATGATTTGACTGTCGTGACGTAATGACTTGACTGTTGTGATAAGATGATAATGACTGTTGTGATATGATGATATTGACCGTTGTGATATGATGATATTGACTGTTGTGAAATGATGATCTGATGTCCTGACCTTATATATATTGTCTTTCATATGATTCATTATATGGTTCGATATCTCACCCCTTCTGTTTGAATGTTACCCCTATGTTGGTAACGTGCAGGTAACCTCGAATGAATGCCGTTGTACCTTCATTTGATCGAGTCGGTGTCGTCGCTCTGATACGTAGCACTCGGGGGGATGAACATTTATTTATGTTATTTAAGTTGTTTACTGTTGGACTTGAGTTATGAATTTCGCATAGTTGCCACGACTGTTTAGTTGAACCGTTTGAATTTCCGCTGCGTAGTTAAAAAGAAGTTTGACTTGTTTTGAGATGTCGTTTTATCGATTCATCCGAAAGCGCTATGTATCTGTTTTCGAAAAGCGAATTAACCCGTCTATTGTTTTCACGAACCAAATGTGGCACTCCATTGTTTGTTGAAAAAGATTTTTATGAACTCTGATTTTGCATTATTTTACCGGGTAGAAATGAGGTGTTACATTTGTGGTATCAGAGCAGTTTCGGTCTGTCCGGCCGAGTTGTCAAGTTATTGTGTCATTGACGATCAAGTATTGTTAATTAATTCTAATTGTTGTTTATGTTGAAGTGATTAGTTGAGATGGCTGGAAGGAACGATACTGCTATTGCTGCTGCGTTGGCTGCTATGGCTCAGGCTGTGGAAGGTCAGCAGAATGCTGGTGAGAATGCTGGGTCTCGTAGTTTGGCGACCTTTCAAAGAGAGAATCCGCCTACTTTCAAAGGCAAGTATAATCCTGATTGTAACATCCCTAATTTTTAAAGACTCGTACTATGATGCCTAAGACCGATTAATTATTTGTTGGAATAATTGGTTGTGTCTCGGGGATTAATAGTCGAGGAAAAGTCCAAAGAAATCCTACTCTACATTTAATTGTGGCTTAGTCATGATTTAAATGAACAATTCGGCTGAAGGGTAAAATCGTCATTTTGCCTCACATCGAAGATTTATCGATTGATTGAAACAATTAATCGCATCTCGTATAAAGATTAGACGAAGGATCTATGTCTTGTAGTTAATCGTAGGATTATAGGGGTTTTAACACCGAAACCTTGGACTAATGGGCCAAGGGCAGTTTGGTCATTTTACCATCACTTAAACCCTCAACCCATTTATCACCACTCAGCTGAACCCACCCCCTTTAACCTCCTTCTCACTTCAGCTGAAACAAAAAAAAATGAAAGAAGAAAAATCAAGAGAGAAGGGAGAGAGTGGAGCATGAGGAAGCAAGAAAGAAGGGAAGAGGGAACCTAGTATTCTCCATGCATGTCACTCATCTTTGTCCCTTTTATCTCAAAATTTCGAGCTCTATCCAGTGACCCAAACTTCTGAACCTCATTCCTCTCCAAACTCCTTTCACCATTGAAGAACACTTGAAGCTCCAAAGTGAAGAAATGGAGTTTTGAACTCTATGGAGCTTTGCATGTTCAGTAGGAACACATAGGGGAGAGATTCTGAACCTACCTAGTGAATTGGAAGGTATTTTGAAGGTTGTGTGGCTACTGATACAGAGGATGGAGGCCCAAATTCGTAGTTGCAAATGATAAAGGATGATGAGTCAAGACAACCAGAAAATCTGGGTGAAACCCGTATTCACCTACCTTCAGTGTTTTCCTCGTATCTCCCAGCACACAACTCCGATGATCACGATTTTTGTTTCTTTGCAAAGTAGACAAAAATCTCTTCATTTTGGGCACAAGAACCGTATGATTTCATGGAGAAATGAAGGAGATATCATGTCCCCAAGTTACGGTTTCAGAATCAAACACTGTCCTGGACCAGTCACCTTGTTTTGTTAATATCTCTCAATCTACTGAATACATGCGTGTGAATCTTCCTCCATCAAAAAGTAGACAAAATCCTCTTCAGAATGGGCACTGATTTGAAGGAGTTTGGTTGCGAATTGACATAGATATGGCAGTTGCAAATCTGCAAACTGTTGCCGGAAAACAGAAAGGAGAAACTGGAAATGCGATTCGTCGGATTTGGGATTCGAGTTGTCAAGTCGCGCGAGACGTCAATTCTATCCACCGGAGATGAGGTCAGTAGCAAGAGGAGTGTTTGCTGTTGAGTTCAGTTACGGAGGCACTAGGAGCGTGTACGTGACTACGGGGATTGTTCGAGTGGTTAACGGTCCGGTTGTTCGAGCGAGGACGCGACTTCTCGGGGACTCGTCAAACCGGGTGAGTTCTACTCACGGATAGGGATATTTTTCGTATCTTAAAAATATATCGGTTTGAGTCATAAGGCAATTATCAGTTTTCGAAAGATTTTGGGACCGAAAACTGTTTTTGAGCAACATCGCGTTTTTACGGTTTTTATTAAATTGTTGAACAATTTACGAAATTGTGAATTTAAGCGTTTTCACTGGAATATGGTCTGGAATTTGTTTATTAAATCTGCTTTCAGGTTGGAGAACGATCGGAGTTCGATTTGGGCGAGAATTGGAAAGCGGAATGAGAAACTAGAATTCAGTAACAGAACAGGCCGCATGGGTCGTGCGCCCCTGGGCACGGACCGTGCGCCCTCTTCGGGTTGGCTGTGTGATTTTGGTGAATCACGCACGGGTCGTGCGCCCCTGGGCACGGACCGTGCGTGAGCTGCTGTTACCGGACTCCGATTTCTCATTTCGTCGCTCCTTTCGATCCCGAATCACTTCTAATCTTCTTCCTAACCAATTTTAAGGATATTGCCTTACTGACAACCGTATTTTGAACTTGTTCAACTCATGTTTTTGAAAAGAGCTTTGAAAGCTTATTTGATCGAAAAACCGAAACCCTAGTACGCGTGTGGGTACACCGACTTATGGACTGACCATATATACATATATATGTTTATATATGTAAAATGAAAATGATTATAATGCCGGAGGTCTAAATTATGAATTCCTCAAAACGGGTTATAGATCGATATGGATATTGTTTATCCAATTATTATGTGATTGATCCTTTGGTGATCGAAAAGATATAAATTATCTAATGAGCTTATATGACTGATCCTTTGGTGATCAAAATGAAAAAGAAGATATAAATTATCTAACTCTCGAGAACTTGATGCGTATTGTCATACGTATTGCGTTGGGTGACGACCCGACAAGTAGCATACTAGGGAGGGTAGTCATGACCCCTTACCTAGGCCCTGAATCTGTTTTGGCGTGGTCAACTCACGGGTTACCGGGATTAGCACTGGATTGCAGTCGGTTTATGCTAAATGGAACACACGATTACCGGGATTAGCACTGGATTGCAGTCGGTACGTGTTAAATAAATTCACGAAGTGCGTGGCATTTCGATTATAGCTTGTGATAACTAATTATCTATTTTTGATAACGGTTTAATAAGTGGAAAACACAATTACCGGGATTAGCACTGGATTGCAGTCGGTACGTGTTAAATAAATTCACGAAGTGCGTGGCATTTCGATTAATAAATAAGACATTGTTATGTCAGATTTTGATAACGGTTAAATAAATTGAACCGCGTGTTAGTGAGGGGGCACGGTAGGACTCACTGAGACAAGTTGTCTCACCCAATCCATATTTGTTGTTTTTACAGAGAACAGGATATAAGGACAGCAGGCGGCACAGTTGGTTGTCAGGTTCGAGGAGAAGACTGAAGATTGATTCTTTTATAGTTGTCCATGTTCTTCTGTAGTTGTCTCTGTATTCGGTCGTATGACTCGAGCTTGTATTATGTTATATTTTTATGGTTTCCGCTGTTTATTGTAAAGATGTATATCTGAACAGGAATTTTTATACTCTGATTTGTACCAAATTGTATATTTAGGTATTTCTTTGTTAAAGAAATACAGGGGTGTTACATTTGGTATCAGAGCCGTTCGGCCTTGTCGGACGTAGTGATCTTCTGGTCGAGAACATAGGGTCGAGTCAGCTAGGGACTTAGACCATTATATGTCAGACCTTTTTAGTATATTATGTGACGTATTGAGTCAGGATCCACTCAATGTTTCATGTAAAGTACTGAAAATTATGACAGATAGTTGCCTCAGCCTTCTCGTTTCATCAGAGCACGCAGTAGCAGCAGAGGGCTACATACTACATGTGGAAACAAGGATGGGCATCCGCGATGGTTCGAGGAAACTGTGGGCGGCTGTTCAGTAAATAAATCCGATGCGGCTAGTGAGTCGCGGGATGAAACGTCTTAGATCTTATCGAGAAGTACAAATCAAGCGAAGCCATTGTGCGGCAGTAACGTCAGTGTACTGAAATCTGTCAGATTAGTTAACACCCGAAACCCTGACCTTTATTTAGTCAGCGTATCAGTTTTTGAAATATCGTTTTCATCATAAATCTCACCTTCTGGAGTAAGTCCCAGTTTAGGTATCAGTTGAGGAAGTCCCTCCAGAAAATTTCAAGTACAGATCCCGATTCTTCTTCTTCCGAGTCATAATGTGACAGATGATAAAGCTAACTGAGTAAAGATACTCCGTTGCCAGTATTGACTAGCAGAGTCATAATATGCCGATCAGGTTAAGTCCCGATCAGGAATTGTGAATCAAGTCCTTCAAAGCAAATCAGTATGTGTAATCAGTAGAAGTAACCTTATTTCAATCCGCTGCTGGAAGCATTCCGATCACGGTCTATGAGAAATTCTCGTTAGTCTTCTGACTCATTTGTTCGTAACTTCTGCTCCGGAACTCCGATTTTTTTTAGGTTCCGAGAGGCGTTGGAAAGCTAACGGAAATATCTACACCGATGAATGGGTTGTGAACCGTATCTTCAATTGTATTTTGAAGTGTACCTCTGTTTTAAATCTGAACCGTAAACTCTAAGCATTCGTGGGATGTGGACCTCCCTGTTGTACAGGAAATGGGAAAAAGGATCTCCAATCAGTCAGTTTAGACTCCTAGAACCCGTTCTGAAGCTATATTGATTAATATAATGTAATAATTATGTATGGATAGTCGCGGAAGTTCGGAAAGAAGCTGGGCCAAGGAAAATTTTAAAGGATAAATCCAATTTCAACGAATCAATACGGAGACACTCATGGTGTGCTCGTGTGATTCCCGAAATAACTTTTGTTTTCAAAATCCCCTGGTGCCACCGCAATTCCAATTTCGTAACTAATCCGAGAATAATTGATGCGCTGAAGTTAATCGAGAAACCAAAGATTGTCTAGAATGACTCTAAATCTCATCTCCGAAAGAAGACCGTATGTCGTTCTAGTAGGATTCCCAATATCGAAAATTGCATCTCCTTAGGATCTGAGTGATCAAGAATCTATGAAAGAAAGGTATCAAAGTTCAAGCCTAGTTGATTTAGGAAGACCGCTGAAGTCGGACTAGTCGTTGACTTAGAAACCTCCGAAAAAGCCATGTCTGAGAAGGAAGCTTGAATTCGTTAAGATCAACAGTAAGTTGTTGTGACTTTGATCCATCGGATGGGTCAATGCTAATTCTCCATTCTATTGACCCATGGTTAAATGTCGATAAATCAGGTATGTGCTGAATTCGGAATTGTCCGATTGTGGTCCAGCACACGATGCTTTTCTAAGAATCCAATGAGTTGAGTACCTATAATGTTTTTACCTTTTCACCTTCTACACCCGTTTGATGGTAGAGTGAGTGAGGATGAACCGTATGTCGGTCGGAGACTAAATGATTAGACAGTGACTGTATGACACATGAGTCCTTGATAGTGAACTTTATAACCTTTGTGTAGTCTCTTGAGACGGTCAAGTCGTGTCTGTTTTTCATCATGAAATACGACCCTTGTTTTTAATCTCGAAATTTTGTCTTGGACCGATTCGAGAAAGGAATTGAAAAGAAGTGAACTGAATCGAGTGGAATAGCGGCTTGAGAAGAATTTTTAAAGCAAATACCCGCTTTCTTTTCGGCTCAATGTCCTTCCCGATCCCTTCCTCGAACGAACCCATTTGTTTTGTCTTAACGGAGCCGACCTCAAGCATGATAATAGAAGTTTGTGAGATCTTGATCGCACAAATGGCTGGTTCCAACAAAGTAACACTTCTACTCTCACTTTCAAACTATTCCGCCTTGTTGGAGCGCCGTGCATTGAGTAAGGTCATCTATAAGTTGGGGTGAATTAACTTTTGGGATAGTCGTATTTTCAAACTATCGTCATTAGAAACCCCATTGAAAAGAATTTTCATTCAAATGGAACTACTGTACTTTCAAGTTTTGGAACTGATTTAATGAAAGAATATTTTACTATTATTTTAGAGTTTTTCCTGGATTCGGTTGCAAGGAAAATCATTTCTAAATTCCTTGGACTGAAAGTCAACCTGTTTTATAAAATAACTCTGTTTGCTTCAGTCGAGACTTTTAGTAAAATGAGTCAAGCGCTTATGAGAGCGTAACTCGGGAAGAGAAGAAAACTTTTCTGCTGGATACCGTATGGTTTGATTGCAAAGAAATTTTCTTAAAGTCATCGTTTCGTTCCAGTTCAAGCTACGGCTAGGCCGAAACCTTTCGAGTTCCTGAATTCGATAGTGCAGGATGTGTGGACACCATAACTATGAGTTCGTATCCTCAACAGATTGTAGGCATTCCATTGTCCATAACAATTAGTGTCAGCTTTCAAGAGGTCGGAATAGTTAATTTCTGAAGAAAGTCTGTATCTTCATGATGTCTTTCACGTGTCTCAGTTGAGAAAATGTATTCCCGATCCACTTCAGTCGTTGAGCGTTGAAGCGATCGATCTTCGACCGGATTTATCATTCCAACCTTACCCTAGTCATATCCAAGGGCATGGCGTGAAGACATTGAGGTCAAGGACTATTTCGATTGTCAAGGTAGTCTGGGAAGGCTTCTCAGCCGAAGAGGCTACTCGGGAATTGGAAGAGGACATGATGAACCGATGTCCATAACTTTTGCTTAAGATTCGTTTAGTCAATTTTGAGGACAAAATTTTTAAAAGTTGGGGTGATTGTAACATCCCTAATTTTTAAAGACTCGTACTATGATGCCTAAGACCGATTAATTATTTGTTGGAATAATTGGTTGTGTCTCGGGGATTAATAGTCGAGGAAAAGTCCAAAGAAATCCTACTCTACATTTAATTGTGGCTTAGTCATGATTTAAATGAACAATTCGGCTGAAGGGTAAAATCGTCATTTTGCCTCACATCGAAGATTTATCGATTGATTGAAACAATTAATCGCATCTCGTATAAAGATTAGACGAAGGATCTATGTCTTGTAGTTAATCGTAGGATTATAGGGGTTTTAACACCGAAACATTGGACTTATGGGCCAAGGGCAGTTTGGTCATTTTACCATCATTTAAACCCTCAACCCATTTATCACCACTCAGCTGAACCCACCCCCTTTAACCTCCTTCTCACTTCAACTGAAACAAAAAAAATGAAAGAAGAAAACACAAGAGAGAAGGGAGAGAGTGGAGCATGAGGAAGCAAGAAAGAAGGGAAGAGGGAACCTAGTATTCTCCATGCATGTCACTCATCTTTGTCCCTTTTATCTCAAAATTTCGAGCTCTATCCCTCTCCAAAGTCCTTTCACCATTGAAGAACACTTGAAGCTCCAAAGTGAAGAAATAGAGTTTTGAACTCTATGGAGCTTTGCATGTTCAGTAGGAACACATAGGGGAGAGATTCTGAACCTACCTAGTGAATTGGAAGGTATTTTGAAGGTTGTGTGGCTACTGATACAGAGGATGGAGGCCCAAATTCGTAGTTGCAAATGATAAAGGATGATGAGTCAAGACAACCAGAAAATCTGGGTGAAACCCGTATTCACCTACCTTCAGTGTTTTCTTCGTATCTCCCAGCACACAACTCCGATGATCACGATTTTTGTTTCTCTGCAAAGTAGACAAAACGCTCTTCATTTTGGGCACAAGAACCGTATGATTTCATGGCGAAATGAAGGAGATATCATGTCCCCAAGTTACGGTTTCAGAATCAAACACTGTCCTGGACCAGTCACCTTGTTTTGTTAATATCTCTCAATCTACTGAATGCATGCGTGTGAATCTTCCTCCATCAGAAAGTAGACAAAATCCTCTTCAGAATGAGCACTGATTTGAAGGAGTTTGGTTGCGAATTGACATAGATATGGCAGTTGCAAATCTGCAAACTTTTGCCGGAAAACAGAAAGGAGAAACTGGAAATGCGATTCGTCGGATTTGGGATTCGAGTTGTCAAGTCGCGCGAGACGTCAATTCTATCCACCGGAGATGAGGTCAGTAGCAAGAGGAGTGTTTGCTGTTGAGTTCAGTTACGGAGGCACTAGGAGCGTGTACGTGACTACGGGGATTGTTCGAGTGGTTAACGGTCCGGTTGTTCGAGCGAGGACGCGACTTCTCGGGGACTCGTCAAACCGGGTGAGTTCTACTCACGGATAGGGATATTTTTCGTATCTTGAAAATATATCGGTTTGAGTCATAAGGCAATTATCAGTTTTCGAAAGATTTTGGGATCGAAAACCGTTTTTGAGCAACATCGTGTTTTTACGATTTTTATTGAATTGTTGAAAAATTTACGAAATTGTGAATTTAAGCGCTTTCACTGGAATATGGTCTGGAATTTGTTTATTAAATCTGCTTTCAGGTTGGAGAACGATCGGAGTTCGATTTGGGCGAGAATTGGAAAGCGGAATGAGAAACTAGAATTCAGTAACAGAACAGGCCGCACGGGTCGTGCGCCCTTGGGCACGGACCGTGCGCCCTCTTCGGGTTGGCTGTGTGATTTTGGTGAATCACGCACGGGTCGTGCGCCCCTGGGCACGGACCGTGCGTGAGCTGCTGTTACCGGACTCCGATTTCTCATTTCGTCGCTCCTTTCGATCCCGAATCACTTCTAATCTTCTTCCTAACCAATTTTAAGGATATTGCCTTACTGACAACCGTATTTTGAACTTTTTCAACTCATGTTTTTGAAAAGAGCTTTGAAAGCCTATTTGATCGAAAAATCGAAACCCTAGTACGCGTGTGGGTACACCGACTTATGGACTGACCATATATACATATATATGTTTATATATGTCAAATGAAAATGATTATAATGCCGGAGGTCTAAATTATGAATTCCTCAAAACGGGTTATAGATCGATATGGGTATTGTTTATCCAATTATTATGTGATTGATCCTTTGGTGATCGAAAAGATATAAATTATCTAATGAGCTTATATGACGGATCCTTTGGTGATCAAAATGAAAAAGAAGATATAAATTATCTAACTCTCGAGAACTTGATGCGTATTGTCATACGTATTGCGTTGGGTGACGACCCGACAAGTAGCATACTAGGGAGGTTAGTCATGACCCCTTACCTAGGCCCTGAATGTGTTTTGGCGTGGTCAACTCACGGGTTACCGGGATTAGCACTGGATTGCAGTCGGTTTATGCTAAATGGAACACACGATTACCGGGATTAGCACTGGATTGCAGTCGGTACGTGTTAAATAAATTCACGAAGTGCGTGGCATTTCGATTATAGCTTGTGATAACTAATTATCTATTTTTGATAACGGTTTAATAAGTGGAAAACACAATTACCGGGATTAGCACTGGATTGCAGTCGGTACGTGTTAAATAAATTCACGAAGTGCGTGGCATTTCGATTAATAAATAAGACATTGTTATGTCAGATTTTGATAACGGTTAAATAAATTGAACCGAGTGTTAGTGAGGGGGCACGGTAGGACTCACTGAGACAAGTTGTCTCACCCAATCCATATTTGTTGTTTTTACAGAGAACAGGATATAAGGACAGCAGGCGGCACAGTTGGTTGTCAGGTTCGAGGAGAAGACTGAAGATTGATTCTTTTATAGTTGTCCATGTTTTTCTGTAGTTGTCTCTGTATTCGGTCGTATGACTCGAGCTTGTATTATGTTATATTTTTATAGTTTCTGCTGTTTCCTGTAAAGATGTATATCTGAACAGGAATTTTTATACTCTGATTTGTACCAAATTGTATATTTAGTTATAAGAAATACAGGGGTGTTACACTGATGGAGTGTTGGCTTGGCTGAAGGAGATGGAGAGGGTCTTCCGTGTTATGGACTGCACTCCAGCGCAGAAGGTTCGTTATGGTACTCATATGTTGGCCGAAGAGGCTGATGACTGGTGGTTAGAGACTAGTCAAAGGTTGGTAGCTGCAAGTGAAGAGATCACTTGGGTTGTGTTCCGTAGGGAGTTTATGAGGAAGTATTATCCGGAGGATGTTCGGTGTAAGAAGGAAATTGAGTTCCTTGAGCTGAAGCAAGGAAAATTGTCGGTCACTGAGTATGCTGCTAAGTTTGTGGAGTTGGCTAAGTTTTATCCGCACTACAGTGAAGCAACTGCTGAATTTTCGAAGTGCATCAACTTTGAGAACGGGTTGCGACCAGAGATCAAGAAGGCCATTGGATATCAGAAGATCCGTGTCTTTGCTGATTTGATCGATAGCTGCAGTATCTATGAAGAGGATAACAATGCGCATTATAAGATTATTAATGAGAAGAGGAGCAAGTCTCAGAGTCGTGGTAAGCCGTATGATGCTCCTGCGGGTAGAGGTGAACCGAAAGCCGCTGATGGTAAGAGAACTAGGGGAGGAGATGCTCCTGCTGGTATTTGTCGCACCCCGAAAAATCCTTGGAGGGATTTTTCTTCGCACAACGGGATTTTAGAGTCGCCACCAATATTTTTTAAAGGTAAAACATCGGAAAAACCTTTTTTGGAAAACAATGGTCTTTGGAACCATTAGATTTGGGTTCGGGGGTCTAATTACGTATGGGGAAGGTATTAGCACCCCATAACGTCCCTTCAAAGAAGGGTTACCTTAATTAAATATGTGATTTGCAAAGTTGATTCGGAAAAATGCTTTGTTTTTACCTCTTTTGTTGATGAATGACTTAATGAAAAATCTTTAGTTTTCGCGCTTGACGGAGAGTATCCGCTCCTACGTATCTCCCAGTGCGATGGAGAATTCAAAGCAACGTAGTTCTTGTTTTTTGAAAAAAGTTTTATTTTGGAAAAGTGTTTGGTTTTTGAAAAATGTTTTATTTTGGAAAAGTGTTTGGTTTTTGAAAAGAAAAATGTTTTGGGTTTGTTGTGCTTGACAGAGAGTATCCGCTCCTACGTATCTCCCGGTGCGATGGAGAATTCAAAGCTACGTAGTTCTAGGTTGTCTAGAAAAAGGTTTTTGTTTTTTATCTTGTTTAATGGTGATAATTGAGCTTTCATGATGATCAATTGAGCAAAGGCTCCAAGTGACCACCATTAGCACTCCATTGTTAATACTCATGCAAGCAAAGGCTTTGCAAGACTACTAACAAAGTTTTTGATTTAGTGAAAATCTTTAGGAAAGTTAGGCATTCATGATGATCAATTGAGCAAAGGCTCCAAGTGATCGCCACTAGTACCTCATTGTTAATACTCATGCAAGCAAAGGCTTCGCAAGACTACTAACAAAGTTTGATTTTGAAGAGTTTTCGCAATTGGATTGATTCTTGTTTAGGGAACGATTTTGATGCTTGAAAAAGCTTTTGATTGAAAGTGGACCTAGACTACACACATTATGACACGATACATATATAGGCAAGGAATGAACCCAAGTTGGACATTTTGGCAAAAATGCATGAACGGACAAGAAAATGAACCTAAGTTGCACATCTTATTGAAGATGCTAGGCAATGGGATGAACCTAACTAGGCATTTATGACATGATATGTGAATAGGCAAAGGCATTTCAAAGCACAAGTGATATCAAACTTCTAATGATTCACTTGCAAAACCCAAAGGATTTCACATCAACATTAGACATAAGCACCCATGTGGTATCTTTTTGATGTCATCAATGTCTAATACATTTCTTCAATCAACCACATGGAAGGAATAAACTAAAAGGGACATTTTCCTCATGCAAGATCATAGGCAAGTCTTAAGACTAAATTGACAAGTTGAGTCCCATTAGGTAATCTTTGACACTTGGGATATGCACAAGTGCACAGGTGTCAAATCCTCTTACCAAATCGTCAACACAAAACCAACAATTGTTTCAAAACAATTACTTATTTGCAAGACCAAGAGCATTTCAAAATGATTTATAAGTTGTTTTTGGTAATCAAAGCAATTGGTAAGGAAAGGGAACCTAAATTTCCATTCTTGTTCACTAGGATTCACAAAAGAAGTTGAATTCTCTTAGGCAATCCTCAACACTTAAAGTGTGCATCAAAGCACAAGTGAGAGTCCTCTTGCCAATCATCAACATAGGGCATGATTTGCAAGCAAATTCATGAGAACAACAAGTTTTAAGCAAACAAACATCATAATCAAGGTTCAATTCCAAGTAATTGCAAGATTAGACAACCAACTCATCAAAAATCTCATAAATCCTAATTTATTTGAAACATGCGAAACTAACATAAACCCTAAATCTCATTTTATTCATGGAAACACAAGATAATGCAAGAGAACAACATAGATTAAACTTTTGGCAAGGATTCACATGATCAAGAAAAGAAATGCATAACAATCACACAAACCTTAATTTTCCTCTAATATGCGAAATGAAATAAGCTTCAAATCATCACTTTATTCATGAAAACAACAAGAAATGAGTGAAATAACAACAACACACAATTTATTCTAAAGGAGAGAAGCATTCCAAGCACCCAAACCTCCCAAAGTGTTTGTCAAGATACTTGAAATACATCTCTCACTCAACAACAACAACTATGCTAACATTATGACATTAAAATGCAATGGGATGCCAAAATGAAGTGATGATTTACATCTTTGATGCTAAAATTGGAAGATGATGCTAGGTTTTAAAGTATACCTCACCTCCAAGCTAGAATAAGGAAGGAAATGAGATGAATGAATGAATGACCCTTTTAATCTACTCTTCAATCTTCAACTTTGAACTTGATCCTTGAATTTGAAGGTGAATCTTTGAGAAGAATGCAAGAAGGATGGAAGATTTAGTGTAGGAAAGGTGTTTTAATGGATGATTGAGTGAGGAAATTGAAAAGATGAGGTGAGGGAGGGGAGGAGGTATTCCCAAGGAGAGGAGGAAAATGAACTTTTTTTTGTATTTTGGGAGACTAGGCTTATATATGGTCTTGGGTGAAATTAGGGTTAAGGGTAGAATAGGAATGGGATGTTCTATTTTAAGTAAGTTTCCAATTTCTTATGAAGGAGTGAGTGTGAGAGGAGGGTGTCATTTACAAAAAAGGGTATGAATCTACATGAGAGTGTGTGGGAATTAGGGATGTGTATGAAATGGGTAGGATTAAGGATAGTACAAGAATATTCTTAGGGAATAATTGTACAATAGAAGAGTGTGGAAGAAATTGTGGAGAGAGAGAGAGGGAGAGAATTCGACTTTGACACAAAAATGGGGGGGGGGGGGGAAATTGCTTCTCCTTTTTGGTCTTTTGTCTTATTGAGGACACTTTGTACTTTCTATTTGAATTTTGAATTTTTGGGCATGCAAACGGTAGTCCACCTATTGAAAATGTGTCACATATTTTTGGGCACCATAAAAATATCCCTCTAATTATTCATGACAATAAAAGTTGTCATTTAATAATCGGGGAATATTTAATGGTCCTTTTTCAGCTTTCTTGTGCAATAAAAATTGGAAAAATGCCTTTTAATTATTTTGAACTAGGATTTTCTTCCAAAAAATTATACGAAAATTATCCTTGATAGAATAAATTGTATTTTTCATCCTTGACTTGGTTTAGTTCAAAAATAATTAACTTGCTCTCATTTGAATGCCCACAGATATTGAAACATGCACTATTTTTATTCCCTGAAATTCTCAAAAATTAATAAAAATGTTTTTTTTTTTATTTTGGGTGATAAAAATTAATAACAATCAATAAATGGCCTTTTTGAAGATTAAAATGCTTGCCAAATGGTAAGGGAAAAAGGGAAGCTCACGCAGTTACGACTGGCGCGTGCGCGTAATTCAAATAAAAATGCGAGATAGGGGACAAATACACATAAATGCGAAAGTCCATTAACCTACACAAATTATGAATTACCCTTATTGTTTCCATTTTTGTTTTGAAAAAAAAGGTTTTGACTTGGGCGGACAAAATTAGGGTATGACAGCTGCCCCTCTTTATTTGGATTTTACCAAGAAATATGAATTGGCCAAGACATATTTCGAAGGTAAAATAGGAATAAAGAATTCAGAAATTATACCAATTTTGTCTACTTGGAGAAACCCGAATTTTCTTTTTCTGTTTCTTCTTTTTTCTCTTTTCTCCTTTTTCTTTTCTCTTTTTTTTCTTTTTTTTTCTCTTTTTTTCTTTTGAATCAACACTTGGAGTGTTGATGAGGAAACAATAAACGAAATGGTTAACAACATGCACGCTAACTGCGAAAGGCAAGGAAAGCGCTAAATGAAGAAAGCGATAAAGAAAGCGGTAAAATGCCAGGCTGCCTAAGACCTGTAAACGAACCCTTGCGAATCCGAGTTTGCACGTGGCTTTGAGGAGCACGCATCCTGGGAATCTCTAGTCATTCGAGCGACCGGGGGGATCGTAATCAGCTCCGGAACTGATATACTGATCAATGCACGGCGTCCACTGTATCTTAGGCTGATACAACTATTCCGTTGAACCTCACATGGGGCTGTGGTCCATCGCGTTGCTCGTACACGATGTGAGACCACGAACAGAAGGGAGCACTGAACTCTGATAAGAGCGATTTGAACTCCAAACTGCAATGCACGCTTGAGCGCCGAACTGGAAAAGCATTTGAACTCCAAACTAAGAGGGCATTTTTTGGGAACTGAGTGCGAGGATTAACATCGAAGTACTTATCCGTCCTTGTACCTGCAAGTGAGATGAACAAATGCATGCAATGCAAATGCCATGATTGCTATTTGATGGGACGAATGTGATGTGATGCAGGAGTTTCTTTTTGCTTGCATGAATTTTTTTGTCTATGTTTGATGAATGCAATCCATGAATTTTATTTATTTTATTGCTCTTTTGCTCTTTTCTTTTTTTTTGGAATTTTTTAATTAGCTGGACAAAATTAGGGTATGACAGCTGCCCCTCTTTATTTATATTCCGTAGATAAACTGAAAGGTTTTCATAGTAGGAATAGAAATAAAGATAAGACAAATGCTAATTTTGTCCTCTTAGTAGAAAAGTGTAGAGTTTGAGAATTAACAGAGAACGATTAACACTCGGGGCACCGACGAGAAAGGAATAAAGAAGGAGCACTGGGGCTCTGAAGGAGCACTGGGGCTCTGAAGGAGCACTGGGGCTCTGAAGGAGCACTGGGGCTCTTAAGGAGCGCTGGGGATCTGAAGGACCACTGCGGGTCTGAAGGACCACTGCGGGTCTGAAGGATCGATGCCCTGAAGTATCGGCATAATGATCTAAGGGTCTAATTCGCAGTCGATGCCTGGCGCATTGATTTGAATTAAACGGAAGGACCGGTGGGTCTGAAGGGCTGCCTGGGCCTGATGGACCAAAATGGTCTGATGGACTGCAACTAGCTATGGTACTAATAAAACAGTCTGAGGGTGACCTACGTCGATGCGGCCGTGAGGGTCAAGATCAGATCTAGAACTGATATGTTGACCACGAAGGATGTCCACTATGTCTTAGGCAGACACAGCTAATCTGAAGGACCTTTGGGGGTCTGAAGGATCCGCCGCGCTCAGTGGCGACGTTAAGATCTGAAGGTGCAGTTTGGAGTCAGCGTTTGACACGTTGACTCGAACTTAACTGAAGGACCGACTTGATCTAAAGGATCTATGCTAGACACGATGCTAACATTGCGATCTGGTTTGTGACATAGAATTCAACACTCGTCGTGCTGACCTGAGAAATGAAAGTATATAGGGATCGACACTTGAAGTCGATTGAAGAACAATAGATGTTATGTATATGACATGCATGTAATGTATGCACAAGCAGTGATTGATTTTAAGTGGAATGAATGAATGTAATGAGATTTTTTTTCTTATTTGCCTTTTTTTTGCTTTTTTTTTCTTTTCCTTTTTTGCTTCTTCTCTTGGCACATGATAAATGTATGAAATGCGAATGATGCATATGTAATATTTTTAGCAACGACGAGACCAACACTTAGTTATGTAGAAATTTTTTTAGCAACGACGAGACCAACACTTGGCATGTCTATCGAAGTAAAAATGTCGTGTGTGTGCATGCATGCAATGTCATGTATGTGCAATGTGGAGACAAATAAACCACAAAGGCCCATGAACTGTGGACGCTGAACCTGATCAAAAAAATTGATAAACAGTATATGTGAGTGCCGATGACGTGCAAATGCAAATGTAACGCTTTGTTGCAGGTGCCATGGTAGGTGCATGTTTGCATGGTGGAATGAAATGTATGGTATGATTTATTGATGATGTATTTTTGCGGTTTTTGAGATGAGAAAAAGATTTTTTTATTTTATTTTATGCGAGAAATTGAGAAGTGGATGCTTTGGAATCATCACTTATTGGATGCATGGTTGTATGGCGGGATGATTTATGCTATGATTTTATTGATGATGCAAAACGATTTTTGTAATGATGAGAGATGAGGCTTTTGATGCAAGAGGCACAGAAGTGAATATTTTGCAATAATCGTTCCTTGGAAAGAAAAAAAATTGGATTTGATTTGAATTCAAGCTCTGACAATCTCAATGTTGTTATTTACAGTCACTGATGTGCAACCGTACTTGACTGTATTTACAGACTCGTTCACGTTTGTTCTTCCCTTACGGTGTCCCATGATTGATTGAATTTTAGGTCCACAAAGTTAACAGAGTGAGTGTTCAGCGTCACATTGTTAACTTGTGTTCTCTCTCTTTGAAGCATTGTTTAGTAGACATGTAGAGCAGTACGAATACAGAGGAATGAATCAGTTGACTTGGTAAGACAGATATGACACGCGATGGGATGAACGGTAGGTTTTCCCCAAAGTCACGAAATGTAGGTTTTTCCCAGCTCAAGAAATGGGGAACTGCCCCGATTTAGACTACCAGTGAAGGTGATCGAATAGTCTGCCCCTGTCTAGTGATGACAAAACAAGGGGTGTGGGGGAGATAATGAATTGGGAATGCCATGACTTTGGGATGAAGGGTGGCAAGCAAGAGATCCTGTCTCAACCAATGATGTTTGGTGCTGCCCATATTTTGACGAGAGCAAGGCTGCCCCGGCTGGAGTAACATTGTCAAGGGCTGTATTTATGATAATGGGTTGAGAAGATGCCTCGGCATGGTTGTGTGGATGTGGATATGACAAAGGGATGAGATGGGTGTAGAGCGAATTTCTCCGACTTTAGGTGAAGTGAAGAGTGATGGGATTGCCCCACTTTGGAATGATATTTAAATGATTGCTTTTAGTGGGGTTATGAAATGTAACTGAGTTAGGGTCATGGGTCTTTTGAATTGGTCGTATGGTTGGATGGGGTATATGAATTGGATGGATGCCAGACATTTTCCAAGTTCAAGAAGCATGAAAGGTGGAAGGTGTGCCTGCCCCACTTTGGGATCTAGGTGATGGTCCTAGTATAAACTTTTGGTTCTCTTTTAGGTGAATCCCAAAGACTGTGACAGTCTTGAGTTTTTCTCTTTTGATATGATGAGAATTTCAATTGGTGATCACTAAACCTTGTCTAGATATCAGTGCGATTTGAACGAACATTGGAGTGCAAGCTCTTTGGGTTGTTTTTTTTCTTTTTTTTCTTTTTTTTTGATTTTTTTGAGAAAATATATTGTAAAAAAATAAACTTATTTGTCCTAAAATTAAAACTTTGAGAAAATGAAAGCAATCAATCATCGATCTAAATGGACCCTTTTTTAGGGTTGTAACATGGCAAATGGTTAGGGTTTATGAAAGAAATGGCAATTGGGTCCAAAGGAGTGTTTGAGGGCTTAATGAGACAATGACCTCTTATGAAAGAAAGGATGAGTAGGTCCAAAAAGTGTTTGAGGGTTTATTCGGACAAGGATATCTTCTGTGTTTGGGTGATATTATGTATCAGCTCACAATTTCTACTGCTTTTGCTTTTTTCTTTTTGAGGATTTCTTTTTCAATCCTTTTTTTGAGTTTCACATTTTTTGTGATCTTTTTTTATTTTTTTTTTTTAATAGAGTGAGCTGATAAGAGTAACACACCATTTTTGATGTGGAATTGAGCCTTGTCTAGGGTGACTGAAAGATTTTTTTGATTTTTTTTTTGGCTCAAAGGGGTAGTTAAATTTTTTTTTTGAGGATACGGGAAGACGACCAAACTTTATTTCAAATCATGATTGCTTGTTTTTCTCAAAAATTAATTCAAGGACAAAAATTATTTATTTTTATATATCCGCTCTTTTTCTCTTTATTTCTTTTATTGGCCCTAATTTTTGCTTAGGCTGCTCTTGTGAGTTTTCAACCTAACAGGCTTATTTGATTTTTTTTTTTGCAAAGGACTTACATCAAGGGAATACAATGTTGACAAGATATCTAGTGATCATAAATTTGCCCCAGCTTGGGGCCTAAAGTGTTGGCTCATGAAATTTCATCATTGGGAACAAACCAAATGGTTAACTAGGTACTTGTGTGGAGAATATGCACCTTATGGGATGGTCGGGGTGGGACTGGACATGAACAAGGAATGATGATGGGAAAGATACGGACACTAACTGACTCAAACAAGAGTAAATGCGTGTTGCATACAAGTTCACTATACGAATGCTTCACAGAGAGTTAACATAGTTAGCGACATGATAGAAGAAATTTTTGATAACACATTGGTTAACAAAATGGACCATTTTGATCTTTTATCATGGGACTGATAAGATGCATCGTTTTGCTAGTAAAAATTTGTGAACGAGCTGCAAAATTTTTGAAAATTGAGTGTCTCGAAAACACCTTGAGTTTGCAACTGAGTTTGACAGTGTTTTGTACAGCTAAAACTTTTCCAAAGAAAAATAATCAATTTCGTCTCATCTCTCATCCATTTTTTTTGAAGAAGCAATGCTCATGTTTTTTTTTATGTATGGATGAACACATGATCATGTATATGCGTGATGAAAATGCAAATGCATGAAACACGTGAATGCACGATCATTTGGAAATAACCCAATGATTCTAAATGATCTTTGAAGGCAATGCAACCTGTGAAGGATGCAAAGTCACAAATTCCCATTTTTATTGGATGCTCAATGATGCATGAAAAAGAGTGATGATATATTTTGATTTTTGTTTTGTTTTAGAACACAATGATGGATATGTACGATGAAAATGCAAATGTATGAAGTGCATGGAGGAACTGATCACTTGAAAAGACCAACGATTTTATTCCTATTATGAATGCATGATGATTTTTTCTAGTTAAAAGATTAACTATACTCATGCAACGAGGATAAATAAATTACATGCCCCCTGTGTCCTAATGCATGAATAAACACATGGTGATAGATATGCATGATGAAAATGCAGATGCAAATGCATGAAATGCGCGCATGAATGATCACTTGGAAAGACCAATTATTCTAAATGATTTTTTTTTTTGGGCAATACAGCATGTGGCTGATGCAGGGCCTCATAATTTTTGTGAAATGATGCATGCTGAAATAAGGAATGAAATGACGCATGAATGATCGATGAAACATCGGTTTTTTTTATTTATTAGGATGAGTGAGATGATGTATGAATGCTATGTTTTTACATGCACCTCACGATGTTGCAAATGATGAAATGTCTACATTATTTGATGATGATTTTTGTGAATGATTATGAATGAATGGAAATGCATGCTAAATGAGATATTCAATTATTTATCACAATTTTTCTAATTGTGGTCATGTTTTTTATTCTTTTCTTTTTCATGAAAAAAAATGCAATGTATGAATGAATGAATAATGTTGCATGACGCAGATGCATGTAATGTGAATGATCACTTGAAAAGATTGACTATCCAAAATGATTTTTCGGAGGCAATGCAATATGATGATGAATAATGCAAGAAAGTGGCATTACTTTTATTTTCTTTTATTTGGAAATGATGCATGCAAGATGGCTAATGCATTTGAGGTGATTAAGAATGAAGAGCTTTTGTTTTTATTTTTATATTTTTTTTTTGCACGAAGAAGAGTAATGAATATAGTATATTGTTTCTATATGAGTATGCAAGATGATGCAAGTTGGGCAAATATGTAGTGTCTTTGTTTTTTTTGGATGATGATGATATGCATGTTAGTACCATGAGAACGAGATGTATATAAAAACAAGTGATTCGTTCTATGGTGGTTTTTTATTTTCTAGCAAAATATAATGCCCATGATAACGAATATGTATGGAAAATGCAAATGCATGTATGCATGAAGAAATAAATGTTTGATCCTAATGCAATTATTTTTATTTTTCAAGAGGTAGTGCAACATGTATGCAGACTCTTATTTTTGATTTATTCGACGAGGAATTATACAGTTATAATGAAATGTTTTTTTTTGTTTTATTTGGGAAAATGATACACGAACATGGAGTTGATGCATTTAAACTAGGATGACAACATGTATGAATGATATGTTTTTTGAAATGTAATTTATGACCTTACAAATGATGTGATGCCTACGCTATATAATAATGATTTTGAATGATTATGTATGAATGTCAATGCATATTGAGATGCTATTGTTATATGACTAAAAATTACTCTTTTCATGCGAGGAAATAAAATGCATGACACTCGCAGTGATTTTTTTTTTATGCATGGAAAAGAAAGAGTACATGATGCTTGACATGATTTTTAAATATTTTTGTTGTTTTCGGAACGGGAAGACAGATGCATGAGTATTGGTGAACCAGCTCGCCTTTGATTGAATGAATGAATGTGCGTGAGATGTGAATGTGTGGTTTTATTCATCTCATCGGGGAATCCAAAACTTTTTATTAAAGTATGATTCTGGTGGTCTGACTTTCAAATGGTTTTTTATTTTAATTTCATCCACCTTTTTTTTCAAAAAGTTTTGTAATTCCCCGGCGGCCATTGAACATATGTAATTCCCCGGATTCTGATAGTCTCTCCTCTTATCCTCTTTGCTTTCATCCACCTTACTTTTGGTGTTATGTTGTGATTTCCGACAAACAAACTTTAATGCATGAAGAATGCAAATGATGAAAGTTTTTTTTTCAAAATTTTGTCAGGTGCAAATGCAATGGTGCAAAATGATGTGAATGCGAAATGATGTGTTATTTACATGGAAAAAGGGTAAGAAAATGAGGTTATTGGTGGTATTCTGAACATTTTCAAAGATACACGCTACATGCCACCTCATGTAGGTGTTTATGAGGGGAAAAGAAAATTACTTTCTACAATTTTGAAATAGAGTTTGAGAAAAAGGAATGCCTAAGCTAATGCAACAAACAAAGGCGTGCCCCCGTGTCCTACAAAGGGTGGGAATCCTAGGGTCTAGAGTCAACGAAAAGGGTAATCCTCCCATGTAGGTTCTAATCACTTCCTCACAATGGCAACCAAGAGCTAAAGTCTCTCTCATGATGACACCCACAATCGTAGAAAGCTACCGAGTGTGAGGTATCATGACAAAGCGCACTCTTGGGCGAAACTTTCATGAGAGCCATACAGACAAAGGTCTACGAATGGCAGTCACTAATCGTTTCCACTCTCCCAGGTTTTTGTTCAGACCTTGGGTTTTAGGCCCCACTCAATGCTCACAAGTATAGGGTGTGAAGTGTGTGTTGAGGGCACAACATCTAGAAATAACTACCCTTCCCCACCTGCAAGAAAAACCATGAACAGTCCAGACAAAAAGGTCGTCTACCCTAGGGTTCAACATGCATACATCAGTTCAATATACAAACCATCCTAAGAAGTGAACAATAATTACACGCATTGCTTACCTCAAAGGAAAGGAGCCGAGAAGAGGGGACATAATAGAATTGGGGAATATGCATGAACTTACCTCAAAGAAAGGGAGCAAAGAAGAGGGAACGTGATAAGATTGAGGGAATGCATGAAAGAAAGAAGCATATAAGCAAAGAGGATAAGAGGAGAGACTATCTACCACTTTAAGCAAGAAGCGAACATAGAAGAAGAAGGGATAAATACACATGAATGAAACATGATAATGTGATAATGCAATGGAATTGCCAAGATGCAATCAAGTAGACATGAGAGAAAGGAGAAGAAGAAGGAATGTTCTAAAATCTAGCAAACAAATGGCATGAAAAATAGAACAAAAGTAGGAAGAAGGGAGGCAAAACAAAGCATGTTAAATCAGCAAAGCAAATCACACATTCAATTAATCGGCTTGACCCACTTAAGAAATAGAATCCCCAGCGGATTCGCCAGCTGTCGCACCCCAAAAAATCCTTGGAGGGATTTTTCTTCGCACAACGGGATTTTAGAGTCGCCACCCCATAACGTCTAATTACGTATGGGGAAGGTATTAGCACCCCATAACGTCCCTTCAAAGAAGGGTTACCTTAATTAAATATGTGATTTGCGAAGTTGATTCGGAAAAATGCTTTGTTTTTACCTCTTTTGTTGATGAATGACCTAATGAAAAATCTTTAGTTTTCGCGCTTGACGGAGAGTATCCGCTCCTACGTATCTCCCGGTGCGATGGAGAAGTCAAAGCAACGTAGTTCTTGTTTTTTGAAAAATGTTTTATTTTGGAAAAGTGTTTGGTTTTTGAAAAATGTTTTATTTTGGAAAAGTGTTTGGTTTTTGAAAGGAAAAATGTTTTGGGTTTGTTGTGCTTGACGGAGAGTATCTGCTCCTACGTATCTCCTGGTGCGATGGAGAATTCAAAGCTACGTAGTTTTGGGTTGTCTTGAAAAAGATTTTTGTTTTTTATCTTGTTTAATTGTGAAAATTGAGCTTTCATGATGATCAATTGAGCAAAGGCTCCAAGTGACCACCATTAGCACTCCATTGTTAATACTCATGCAAGCAAAGGCTTCGCAAGACTACTAACAAATTTTTTGATTTAGTGAAAATCTTTAGGAAAATTAGGCATTCATGATGATCAATTGAGCAAAGGCTCCAAGCGATCGCCACTAGTACCTCATTGTTAATACTCATGCAAGCAAAGGCTTCGCAAGACTACTAACAAAGTTTGATTTTGAAGAGTTTTCGCAATTGGATTGATTCTTGTTTAGGGAACGATTTTGATGCTTGAAAAAGCTTTTGATTGAAAGTGGACCTAGACTACACACATTATGACACGATACATAGATAGGCAAGGAATGAACCCAAGTTGGACATTTTGGTAAAAATGCATGAACGGGCAAGAAAATGAACCTAAGTTGCACATCTTATTGAAGATGCTAGGCAATGGGATGAACCTAACTAGGCATTTATGATACGATATGTGAATAGGCAAAGGCATTTCAAAGCACAAGTGATATCAAACTTCTAATGAATCACTTGCAAAACCCTAAGGATTTCACATCAACATTAGACATAAGCACCCATGTGGTATTTTTTGATGTCATCAATGTCTAATACATTTCTTCAATCAACCACATGGAAGGAATAAATTAAAAGGGACATTTTCCTCATGCAAGATCATAGGCAAGTCTTAAGACTAAATTGACAAGTTGAGTCCCTTTAGGTAATCTTTGACACTTGGGATATGCACAAGTGCATAGGTGTCAAATCCTCTTACCAAATCATCAACACAAAACCAACAATTGTTTCAAAACAATTACTTATTTGCAAGACCAAGAGCATTTCAAAATGATTTATAAGTTGTTTTTGGTAATCAAAGCAATTGGTAAGGAAAGGGAACCTAAATTTCCATTCTTGTTCAGTAGGAATCACAAAAGAAGTTGAATCCTCTTAGGCGATCCTCAACACTTAAAGTGTGCATCAAAGCACAGGTGAGAGTCCTCTTGCCAATCATCAACATAGGGCATGATTTGCAAGCAAATTCATGAGAACAACAAGTTTTAAGCAAACAAACATCATAATCAAGGTTCAATTCCAAGTAATTGCAAGATTAGACAACCAACTCATCAAAAATCTCATAAATCCTAATTTATTTGAAACATGCGAAACTAACATAAACCCTAAATCTCATTTTATTCATGAAAAAAAAAGATAATGCAAGAGAACAACATAGATTAAACTTTTGACAAGGATTCACATGATCAAGCAAAGAAATGCATAACAATCACACAAACCTTAATTTTCCTCTAATATGCGAAATGAAATAAGCTTCAAATCATCACTTTATTCATGAAAACAACAAGAAATGAGTGAAATAACAACAACCCACAATTTATTCTAAAGGAGAGAAGCATTCCAAGCACCCAAACCTCCCAAAGTGTTTGTCAAGATGCTTGAAATACATCTCTCACTCAACAACAACAACTATGCTAACATTATGACATTAAAATGCATTGGGATGCCAAAATGAAGTGATGATTTACATCTTTGATGCTAAAATTGGAAGATGATGCTAGGTTTTAAAGTATACCTCAACTCCAAGCTAGAATAAGGAAGGAAATGAGATGAATGAATGAATGACCCTTTTAATCTACTCTTCAATCTTCAACTTTGAACTTGATCCTTGAATTTGAAGGTGAATCTTTGAGAAGAATGCAAGAAGGATGGAATATTTAGTGTAGGAAAGGTGTTTTAATGGATGATTGAGTGAGGAAATTGAAAAGATGAGGTGAGGGAGAGAGGAGGTATTCGCAAGGAGAGGAGGAAAATGAACTTTTTTTTTGTATTTTGGGAGACTAGGCTTATATATGGTCTTTGGTGAAATTAGGGTTAAGGGTAGAATAGGAATGGAATGTTCTATTTTAAGTAAGTTTGCAATTTCTTATGAAGGAGTGAGTGTGAGAGGAGGGTGTCATTTACAAAAAAGGGTATGAATCTACATGAGAGTGTGTGGGAATTAGGGATGTGTATGAAATGGGTAGGATTAAGGATAGTACAAGAATATTCTTAGGGAATAATTGTACAATAGAAGAGTGTGGAAGAAATTGTGGAGAGAGAGAGGGAGAGAATTCGACTTTGACACAAAAATGGGGGGGGGGGGGGGGAATTGCTTCTCCTTTTTGGTCTTTTGTCTTATTGAGGACACTTTGTACTTTCTATTTGAATTTTGAATTTTTGGGCATGCAAATGGTAGTGCACCTATTGAAAATGTGTCACATATTTTTGGGCACCATAAAAATATCCCTCTAATTATTCATGACAATAAAAGTTGTCATTTAATAATCGGGGAATATTTAATGGTCCTTTTTCAGCTTTCTTGTGCAATAAAAATGGGAAAAATGCCTTTTAATTATTTTGAACTAGGATTTTCTTCCAAAAAATTATACGAAAATTATCCTTGATAGAATAAATTGTATTTTTCATCCTTGACTTGGTTTAGTTCAAAAATAATTAACTTGCTCTCATTTGAATGCCCACAGATATTGAAACATGCACTATTTTTATTCCCTAAAATTCTCAAAAAATTAATAAAAATGTTTTTTTTTTATTTTGGGTGCCAAAAATTAATAACGATCAATAAATGGCCTTTTTGAAGATTAAAATGCATGCCAAATGGCAAGGGCAAAAAGGAAGCTCACGCAGTTACGACTGGCGCGTGCGCGTAATTCAAATAAAAATGCAAGATAGGGGACAAATACACATAAATGCGAAAGTCCATTAACCTACACAAATTATGAATTACCCTTATTGTTTCCATTTTTGTTTTGAAAAAAAAGGTTTTGACTTGGGCGGACAAAATTAGGGTATGACAGTTTTGTGTGCTTCAAATGTGGCAAGGCTGGTCATAAGAGTAATGCGTGCGAAGCTGACAAGAAGAGGTGTTTCCGTTGCGGTAAGATCGGGCATGAGGCGTCCGGGTGTGAGCATAAGGAAGTGGTTTGTTTCAACTGTGGCGAAGGAGGACACATCAGTAGTCAGTGTGAGAAACCGAAGAAGGAACGAGCTAGTGGAAGAGTGTTCGTTTTCGTAGGGGCAGAGAATCCCGAGTCGTTCGAATCAAGTGAATTTTCGAGGACGAAAATATTTTAAGTGGGGGAGAGTTGTAACGCCCCAAAATTTAATTAATTATTTAATTGAATTGTTTGGGAATTTAATTGGTAGAAAAATAATAGAATAATAATAATGCTAGTATAGGTGGGCCTATTGTTAGGGTTGTGAGTAGTAATATGAGAAGTGTTAAGCGAGGCCCATGATGTAATTCGCATAAGCTATAGAAAAGCCCATAAAATTAAATAAGTATAAATAAGCGGTATTTAGGGTTTGGCTCATTTAGAAAGAACAAAAAAATAGAATTAGAGAGAAGAGAATAGGGAGAGAGCGACGGCCAAGAGGAGAGAAGAAGGAGAGAGTGACGCCAAGAGGAGAGAGAAGGCTAGGGTTTCGTGATCTTCAAAGGCTAGGGTTTGTGGTCTTCTAAGGCTAAGGTAAGGGTGGGGTTCTAGCTCTATAATGGGTCCAATGAATGGCTTTATGTAGGGGTTAGGGTTTGATAAGTTGTCACCATGTATGATCATATGTTTATGTTGCCTTGTTGAACAATTGTTGTGTGATTGGTGTTCTATGTTATTAGCCCTAGAATTATAGGTGTTCCATGTTCATAAGGGAAACGATCTGGGTATAGGTTCGGTTATACAGTAACTGGGAACAATCTAGCGGTCCAAAAATTATGTGATTTACCTTTTCAGAAACTAGACTTAATGCTTGTTAATTTGACACTAGTCTGGTTGCATTTGGAGTTGTGTAGCTCGAGTTATAGGTGTCACAAGTTAGGTTAAAATTCTAAGAACGATCTGGATATAGGTTTGGTTATACAGTAACTGAGAACAATCAACCGGTCCAAAAATTATGTGGTTTACCTTTTCAGAAACTATACTTAATGCTTGTTAATTTGACACTAGTTTGGTTGCATTTGGAGTTGTATAACTCGAGTTATAGGTGTCACAAGTTAGGTTAAAATTCTGGAAGCAATCTGGATATAGGTTCGGTATTTTGTGTATAACGTTTTCGTTTGAACTCCTTTTTGAATGATTCTTGATTCATTGAAAACTACACTCAATTTGTTTCGGGTTAGGCTCAAGTCCCATGTCATTTGATTGAGTTTTGATAATTTTAGAGGTGTCACAAGCTAGGTCATGGTGGCTGTCCTGTTTTCTGAACCTTGTTGCTTATTTACTGAAACTGTACGAATTGGACCATTATTTTGCAAAATAACAATTATACTCAGGAACTAGACATTCTTAGCTTTCCATAGAGGGGTCCTTTGCTAAGTTTCGATACCGTTTGATAGGTTAATTAATTCACCGAAGTAGAGGTATGTTTGATAGAAATTTGCCCTGTGCCTGACAGTGTGTTTGCTTGCTGAAACTAGCGCCCTAGGCGCCCTGTGACTTGTGTTTGTTGCTTCTGGGTGATGGCGCCCTATCCCTAGAAGCCACGCTCTATTTTGTTGTTGTTGGTGTTGGCGCCCTGTCCCTAGGCGCCACACCCTATTTCTGTGTGGCTGATGATGGCACCCTGTCCCTATGCGCCATGCTCTATTTCATTGTTGCTGGTGTTGGCGCCCTGTCCCTAGGCACCACACCCTGTTTCTGCGTTGCTGGTGTTGGCGCTCTGTCCCTAGGCGCCACACCCTAGTGTTGCTGCTGCTGTTGCTGTGCTGTGCTGCTGCTGCTGTTGCTGTGCTGTGTTGCTGCTGCTGTTGCTATGCTGTGTTGCTGCTGCTGTTGATGTGCTGTGTTGCTGTGCTGTGTTGCTGCTGCTATTGCTGTGTTGTGCTGCTGTTGCTGTGTTGCCATTGTTGTGTTGCTGTTGTCGTTCTGCTGTTGCTGTGCTGCTGCGGCTGTGTTGCTGTTGCTGTGCTGCTTTTGCTGTGTACCATTGCTGTGTTGTTGTTGCTGTGCTGCTGTTGCTGTGTTGCTGCTGGTGTTGTTGTTGCCGTTGTTGCAGTGTTGCGGTTGCTGTTGCCGTTGTTGCTATTGTTGCTGCCGTTGTTGATATTGTTGCTGTTGTTGCAGTGTTGCTGTCACTGTCGCCGTTGTTGCTATTGTTGCTGTTGCCGTTGTTGCCATTGTTGCTGTGGCTGCCCAAATGTGAATCTCACGATTGTTATTTAAAATGATGTTGAATATGTGATTAGGCCCAAAGTTACCAAAATGTTGAAAGTTGCTAAAATATTGTGATGTTGCCAAAATGTTGAAAATTGCTAAGTAGTAAATTGTTGACGACGAAGGTTGTACGAAGACGAATTTGCCTCTATTCACTGGCAGGTGATGTGATGTAGGCCTACGGCCAATGTTTCTTTCCGATGTTGTTGCGTTGCTATGTAACCGTTGTTATTTGTTCGTGCATTTACATAGCGTCGCATGCATAGCATATTTTTACGATGGAGCTATGCTCAAACCACGACGACGATGTTGCGATGTTGATGCCCCTATTTACGGGTTTGATTTATGGTACCACATGCATTATAGGGCGGTGGCCCTGAGTCGAGTCACATTTTGCATTCATGTTGCATGTTTATGCGATCAGAATGATTTGACTGTCGTGACGTAATGACTTGACTGTTGTGATATGATGATATTGACTGTTGTGATATGGTGATATTGACCGTTGTGATATGATGATATTGACTATTGTGAAATGATGATCTGATGTCCTGACCTGATATATATTGTCTTTCATATGATTCATTATATGGTTCGATATCTCACCCCTTCTGTTTGAATGTTACCCCTATGTTGGTAACGTGCAGGTAACCTCGAATGAATGCCGTTGTACCTTCATTTGATCGAGTCGGTGTCGTCGCTCTGATACGTAGCACTCAGGGGGATGAACGTTTATTTATGTTATTTAACTTGTTTACTGTTGGACTTGAGTTATGAATTTCGCATAGTTGCCACGACTGTTTAGTTGAACCGTTTGAATTTCCGCTGCGTTGTTAAAAAGAAGTTTGACTTGTTTTGAGATGTCGTTTTATCGGTTCATCCGAAAGCGCTATGTATCTGTTTTCGAAAAGCGAATTAACCCGTCTAATGTTTTCACGAAGCAAATGTGGCACTCCATTGTTTGTTGAAAAAGATTTTTATGAACTCTGATTTCGAATTATTTTAACGGGTAGAAATGGGGTGTTACAAGTTTTGCCCTGGAACTTGATTTTAAATTTTGTGCTATCGGTCTCGCCCTGGCATTATCTTTAATTTTGTGCTATCGGTCTCGCCCTGGCATTGTTTTTAAATTTTGTGCTATCCGTCTCGCCCTGGCACTGTCTTTAGTTTTCCCTGCTATCGGTCTCGCCCTGGCATTGTCTTTAATTTTGTGCTACCGGTCCCGCCCTGGCATTGTCTTTAATTTTCATGCTATCGGTCTCGCCCTGGCGTTGTCTTTAATTTTGATGCTATCGGTCTCACCCTGGCATTTGTTTTGTGCTATCGGTCTCTCCCTGGCATATTGTCTTTAATTTTCATGCTATCGGTCTCGCCCTGGCATTATCTTTAAATTTCCCTGCTATCGGTCTCGCCCTGGCATTCTCTTTAATTTTGTGCTATCAGTCCCGCTCTGGCATTGTCTTTAATTTTCATGCTATCGGTCTCGCCCTGGCATTTGTTTTTAAATTTTGAGCTATCGGTCTCGCCCTGGCATTGTCTTTAATTTGCATGCCATCGGTCTCGCCCTGGCATTTGTTTTTAAAAAAATTTCGTGCTATCCATTCAGCTCTGGCACTGTTTGTATTTCTTGTTACCCATTTTAACTTTAACAGTTAAAAGACAATTGTGCATATTTCACCGATTAAAATTGAGGTTCATATCTGTACTTATTCCTTACTTTGATAATACAAGAAAACAGGGTTTTATGTATTATCTCGTAAAAAAGTAAACACAGAGGGGCAACTGTGAACACCCAATTTTAACCAGTACATTTTTATTTTCTTTTCCTTTTACGAAAAAATAATAAAATAAATCCCTTTGGCAAATATTTGGGTTGTACGCGTATTCATCGTGTCGGTGCTTTTAGCTTTACCTGTGTTTTTAGCTTTTCCCGTGTTTTTAGCTTTCTCGTATTTTTAGCTTTTTCTCGTGTATAGTCCGATATGTTTGTTTAATAAGAAATAATAATAAAAAATAGGAGATGTGTGAAAAAATTTTATTTACAAAATGTCTAGTTACACTTGGCCCAAACATATGCCAAAGTTACAAAAGAAAAAAACAGGCCTCAAATGGGCCCCAAAAAAAAGCCAACTACACCTAAGTCTCAGAAAAAAGAGAAGCCCAAAAAACCCTAATCCCCCTCCCAACAGCCATGCGCCGCTGCTCCTGCTCCTAAGACTTGCAGAGAAAGCTTTCGCCACCTGCCCAAGAACCTGAAATGGAAAGAAAATATTTAAACCATTAATTTTTTTATTCTATTCTTACCTATAAAAGCCAGCAAGATTAACAACAATGGGAGAAAAAAAAGACTGACTGAGAAATTCAGGTATCACAGAAATTAGTATATAGTAATACGGATATACAGAAATTCACACTAAATCAAAAAAAACGAGGAGCAGTAGCAGCAAACAGAAGGTACCAGTAAGCAGAAGGAGAAATTTCTGAGGCTAAAAAAAAGGTTGCTCAAGTCAGTTTGTTTTTTTTAGTCATCTTTATTAGTAGTATTAAGTTCGGCATGCGTTTTATTAGTAGTAGTCAATTTTGTTTTACTGTAAATATATATTAATATTAGCATTAGAAACAAATTAATTTTTTTTAGAATCGGTTCTTTTACATATATATACATATAAAAAAAACGAAATTAGCATTTTATTTAAATTAGGTTCCGTAATGAAAAAATCAAAAAAATGAAATCAGGATTCGAACATGACATAGGTTCAGTTTAAAACTTAGGTTTAGTAGATCTGTTCTGAGCGAAAAATTAGCAATTAGTTTGAAATAGTCTAGTTAGAAAAATTAGTTTGTTTTTTTAGAAGACAAGCAAATAAAAAAAACAAACAACAAAAACAGTAGGTGGATCAGAGTTTAGGAAGTAAAAAAAAAGGGGGTCAGGTTCGGATAAAAAAAAATTTATTAGGTTCAGATTTGATTTTTTATTTTATTTTATTACTTATTATGAAAAAATGAAATAAAAATAACAACTAGGGTTTTAGATGAAAAATTAGGATTTTCGGATTTAAACCAAAATTTAGGTTTCAGTGATAATAAAAATTAAGGGTTCTGGAAAAAGGGGGATTAGAAGAGTAGAAGAGGGAAAGGAAGAAAGGAGAGAAAGGCTAGAACCGAAACTTACCCCTTTTAACTCCGACCACCGTAGGTGGTGTTCGTCCTCGCCGCCGGCGTTCACCCCAATGACCGGCTCTTCGCGCGCGCAAACCGTCACCGGTATGAACCGTCCCCGTCGTAACATCGTCTCCCCTCGCCGTCCACGAAACCGAGCTAGGAAACCACCCTTAAAACTCCGGCCACCGCACGGTCACCGTCACCGTTGCGAGCTCCTCCGGCGTGGTCGTGAGGCCATCACATTCGCGCCTCCCTCCCCCTCCATCGCATCCTCCTCTTTTTTTTTCTCTTTCTCTCTCTCCTTTCTCCAAAATTCTCTCTCTCTTCCCTCTGAGGGCTGCTGCGGCGCTGGTGGAGAAGGATGCAAGATTAGGGTTCTGCGTCAACCTTATTTCCTTTTATACTCTCATCTATTTATTCATTTTAATTTAAAACATCAGACTACTAGTTACACCCCCAGCTTTAGTTATACAGCCTCCACGCAAGCCTTTTTGTAAATGCAGGTCAGTCACCAAAAAAAATTGGGCTGTTGCTTTTCACACCTCCCTTTCTTTTAAAAAAATAACCCCCTATGGTTAATTGCACCCCCACTTTACTATCTCACCCCTTTCGGTTTTTGTTATATTTCTTTCAAAAAATTCCTTTCCAAATAAAAGAACCTATAAAAATAAAATAAAAAAAGGGTTTGACTGAGATGTACATCTTGTCAATCCCAGTTTAAGAGACTTTAGCTGTACAACTTTGATCTTAAACCCCTTTCAAAAATAAAATCAATCAACAAATAAATATTTTCTAGAAGAACTACGTAGCCTTTGATTCTTCGCACACGGAGATATGTAGGAACGGGGCTTTCCCGTCAAGCCAAATTAATTTTTTTTTCCAATAAATAATTAGCTCTTTTTCTTTTAACACCTATTTTCCTAAAAACTAATAAAAATGGGTTTGACTGAGATGTACATCTTGTCAATCCCGGTTTAGAAGACTTTAGCTGTACGGCTTTGATCTTAAACCCCTTCAACAATAAAATCAACCAACCAACAAAATTTTTCAGAAAGAACTACGTGACTTTTGAGTTCCTCATTGCACCTGAGGATACGTAGGAGCGGGGCTTCCCTGTCAAATCAAAATTAAACTTTTTCTAAATTAGTCATTATTATTTTCTACTATTTTATTTTTGGGTAAAACAAATAAATTCGTAATTTATATTTGCACAACCAGATTTAGGGTAACTGTCTTAGGACGGATGTACTAGGGGGGTAGTGGAATTAGGTTTTCACCCTTCCCTATGCATTACCGACTCCCGAATCCAACCTAGTTTACGCAGACCAATAATTTTAAGGTAGGTTTTTCTCAATTTTTCCTATTTAATAAATTGGGTGGCGACTCCCTGAAATATCAATTTTTGGGCTGTCTACGTCGGGATCCCGACCACGACAGTAACAATCGGCCGTCCTTGGCGTATTGGTAACAATCGGCCGTGATAGTCGGCCAATAGTACTCGTGTCTGTAGATCAGCCACTTCATGATGGGGCCAGACCTGTGAGAACCCCAAACCCCCTCGTGAACCTGGACCATGACCAAGTAGGCTTCCTTCCTTTTGAGACATTGTAGGAGGACCCCGTTGGTACTCCTCTTGTGTAATTCGTCACTTACCAGGACATATCTTAAATTCAGCCCCAGCGGAAGGGCTTCACAGGTAGTTGGTCAGCAGCCTTATCCAACCATCAACTAGGTCTTCTTCGGCCACCACTACAGCGTCCTGATTCATGACCTCCACGATCGTGCTTTTGTATCCCGATGCCTGCTGATCGAGGTCATTCGCTTCCTGGTTGTCCTCCCTGGGAATATGCGTAATGACTGCATCGACGAACATCTTCAAGAAGCTATAGGCCGAGGCACGCAGTTTTCTCAACTTGGCATTATAGCATTTGTACTCACCCGTGATCTGCTTAATTACCAACTGAGAATCCCCTTTTATTTCTATATAATAGACCTTCATGGCGGCTAAGATGTCAAGGCTAATGATTAAGGCTTCGTACTCCGCCTGATTATTGGATGCTTGATCCTCAATCCTGCACATGAACCTCCAAGTTTTCCCATGCGGGGTAGAGATAACTATTCCTACTCCAGCTCTAGTCTGGGTACTTGAGCCATCAAACATGAGGACCCACGGCTTCAAACCAACATAGTTAGCGGGTTCGACCGGGGAATCATGGACCTCAACACATGGGTGTTGGGCGAGAAAATCGGTGAGGCCTTGTCCTTTGACGGCCTTTAAAGGTACATACGATAAGGCAAACACATTTAATTTAATGGCCCACTTTACAAGTCTTCCTTGCAAGACAGGCCGATTAAGAAGGTACCTTACAATATCAATTTTGCATACAACCAGAACATCTTTAGGCAACAAATAAAATTCTTCCTTGGTACATGCGTTGAATAATGACAAACAAAGTTTCTCAATGGGAGAATATCTAGTGTCATCATCATTTAGAATCCTACTAAGGTAGTAAATAGCTCGCTCGGCACCGCCGTCATCATCCCGGGCCAAAAGGCAGCCGATGGCTTGAGCTTCGGCTGCATTGTATAGCTGCAACGGCCTCCCAGGCAAAGGAGGAACTAGGACTGGAGGATTAGTCAAGGATGTCTTGATCTGATCAAAGGCCTCCTGTTGCTTTGCCCCCTATGCCATCTCTAAACTTTTTCTAAATTAGTCATTATTATTTTCTACTATTTTATTTTTGGGTAAAACAAATAATTTCGTAATTTATATTTGCACAACCAATCTAGGGTAACTGTCTTAGGACGGATGTACTAGGGGGGTAGTGGAATTAGGTTTTCACCCTTCCCTATGCATTACCGACTCCCGAATCCAACCTAGTTTACGCAGACCAATAATTTTAAGGTAGGTTTTTCTCAATTTTTCCTATTTAATAAATTGGGTGGCGACTCCCTGAAATATCAATTTTTGGGCTGTCTACGTCGGGATCCCGACCACGACAGTAACAATCGGCCGTCCTTGGTGTATTGGTAACAATCGGCCGTGATAGTCGGCCAATAGTACTCGTGTCTGTAGATCAGCCACTTCATGATGGGGCCAGACCTGTGAGAACCCCAAACCCCCTCGTGAACCTGGACCATGACCAAGTAGGCTTCCTTTCTTTTGAGACATTGTAGGCGGACCCCGTTGGTACTCCTCTTGTGTAATTCGTCACTTACCAGGACATATCTTAAATTCGGCCCCAGCGGAAGGGCTTCACAGGTAGTTGGTCAGCAGCCTTATCCAAGCATCAACTAGGTCTTCTTCGGCCACCACTACAGCGTCCTGATTCATGACCTCCACGATCGTGCTTTTGTATCCCGATGCCTGCTGATCGAGGTCATTCGCTTCCTGGTTGTCCTCCCTGGGAATATGCGTAATGACTGCATCGACGAACATCTTCAAGAAGCTATAGGCCGAGGCACGCAGTTTTCTCAACTTGGCATTATAGCATTTGTACTCACCCGTGATCTGCTTAATTACCAACTGAGAATCCCCTTTTATTTCTATATAATAGACCTTCATGGCGGCTAAGATGTCAAGGCTAATGATTAAGGCTTCGTACTCCGCCTGATTATTGGATGCTTGATCCTCAATCCTGCACATGAACCTCCAAGTTTTCCCATGCGGGGTAGAGATAACTATTCCTACTCCAGCTCTAGTCTGGTACTTGAGCCATTAAACATGAGGACCCACGGCTTCAAACCAACATAGTTAGCGGGTTCGACCGGGGAATCATAGACCTCAACACATGGGTGTTGGGCGAGAAAATCGGTGAGGCCTTGTCCTTTGACGGCCTGTAAAGGTACATACGATAAGGCAAACACATTTAATTTAATGGCCCACTTTACAAGTCTTCCTTGCAAGACAGGCCGATTAAGAAGGTACCTTACAATATCATTTTTGCATACAACCAGAACATCTTTAGGCAACAAATAAAATTCTTCCTTGGTACATGCGTTGAATAATGACAAACAAAGTTTCTCAATGGGAGAATATCTAGTGTCATCATCATTTAGAATCCTACTAAGGTAGTAAATAGCTCGCTCGGCACCGCCGTCATCATCCCGGGCCAAAAGGCAGCCGATGGCTTGAGCTTCGACTGCATTGTATAGCTGCAACGGCCTCCCAGGCAATGGAGGAACTAGGACTGGAGGATTAGTCAAGGATGTCTTGATCTGATCAAAGGCCTCCTGTTGCTTTGCCCCCCATGCCATCTCTTCGGTGTTCTTCAACCTGAGCAACAGAGATAATGCCTTCATCTTTCCCACCGAGTTGGAAATAAACCTTCTCAGAAAATTGATCTTGCCGAGGAGCCTCTGCAACTCCTTTTTGGTCCTGGGTGGTCTTGCCTTTAAGATGGCCCAGGCTTTGTTTTTATCCACTTCGATGCCCTGATTATGCACCAAGAAGCCTAGGAAGTTCCCAGCAGATACACCAAATGCACATTTAGTGGGATTCATCTTGAGGTTGAGGAGTGTCATTCGTTTCAAGGCTTGCTCTAACTCGGTTAGGCGTGCCTCAAAACTTTTGGACTTGACTACCACATCATCAATGTATACTTCCATACTCTTGCCGATTAAGTCATGGAATATTGCGTTCATTGCCCTTTGATAAGTAGCTCTCGCATTCTTAAGGCCGAAAGGCATGACTAACCACTCATAGATGTCTAGGGCGCCAGGGCACCGAAAGGCTATCTTATAGGTGTCCGCCTCGGACATGTAGATCTCGTTATACCCAGAATATCCATCCATGAAGGTCAAGATGGCATTGTTAGCCGCGACATCGACTAGCATGTCGGCCACTGGCATACCGTACTCATCTTTCGGAGTGGCCAAGTTCAGGTTCCTGTAATCAATGCAGACCCCTTACCTGGCCATTCTTTTTATTGACAGACACTATATTAGATAACCATTCTACATACTTGGCGGTTCTTATGAACCCAGCCTTCAATAGCCTCTCTATCTCAGCTTTGATCTGTGGCATCAGTTGAGGATTGAACCTCCTCGGCGACTATTTATGGGGCTTGCATCCATCCTTGATAGGCAACCGATGTTCTACCAATGCTCTATCCAAGTCTGGCATCTCATGGTAATCCAATGCAAAGTAGTCGTGGTACTCCTTAATCAGCTCCACCACCTGATCCCTCTGTTGCACACTGAGGATCCCACTAATCTTGGTCATCCTCGATTCCATTTCAGTTCCTAGATTGACCTCCACCAATGGATCTTGAGCTTCGAACGTGGGGACTCTTCACTGAATGGGCTCAATGTGAGAGGGACCGACCAACTGTCTTTTCTGACATCGTTCAATGCCCCCAGGTGGAAATCATCCTGGAGCTCATCCTCGCCATATACTTCACCAAACATGGCTTTTTCAATGCTGGACTCTACCTGGAAGAGGTGTAACCTGTCCATCAATCATCAGACTCGTTATCGGGCCGTGAATCGGCAAACATCTTGAGTTTGAACCCCTCTCTCATCTATTCGCAAGACTCCACTTCCCCTTCCTCATAGCTTCTTGGTATAGCAATGGGGCGCATGTGAGGGGAGTAGAACACTGCCTCTAACATCTTAATTTCGGCAAGGAAAGAATTGGGATCAGTTTCCACGATCTCCACCTTATCACCAATCCATATCATCAGTTTCTGATGTAACGTCGAGGGTACGCATTCACGTGTGTGAATCCAATCCCTCCCCAAGATTACAACATACGATGACTTTCCTTCTATAACGAAGAAAGCTGGTCGCATTACCTTCGATCCCACAGTAACATCGACTACCAACACACCCAAGGCATGAGAGGGGTGGCCCATGCTGGTTATAGTCATGTTGGTAGGGATTATATTCAGCCAAAGGCATTATATTCAGCACAGCCCCACCAACCATGAACACCCTTTTGAAGAGCTTCCCATTTAGGTGAGCCTTGATGTACAACAGCTTTAGGTGTTTTACCATGTGTGCCGTAGGTTTTTCAAATAACATTCCTTCGGTCACCTGATTGTATGACTCTGCCAAGGCAGCCCATTCGGCTTCCTCGGCAAAAACATCACCTTCAAGTTCCTTGGGTTGCCCTTTGGCTCCACATAACTTTAATGGTAACAACCCCACCATCTCTATTCCTGCAAAGAAACTTCCTCCTTCCTCATCCAGTATGTCATTTAAAATGGAATCATCCATCAGTTCCTCCTCGAACACGAGTGGCCCGAATGGACCTCTGCACCATCATCCATTTCTACATCCACGACTTTCTCAGCGAACGACCTTGGGCCTTCCTTAGAAGAGGGCTCCTCAGTTTCAGCCTTTAGTGCCATGGTCTTCCTCGGGCTATGGGGGCCATACAAACACTCTATTACAGCATCCGTTATTGGGCTACCAGCTATCTCCACTCCCCAGTAATGTTATTTACCTCAGTTTTTCCTTCAGGAACAGTGTGAAGGATGGGTGCCTCAACAGGGGTTTCACTTCTTGTGCTGTCCTCAGTGGTTTTAGGAAAAGCATGATCCAATGCATTGCCTACAGAGGCCCCAGGAATCTCCTACGCGTCCATTCCCCGAGCCGCGGTTAGCATTTGCAGCATGCCCCTCATCTTCTGAATAGTCTTCACCCTCTGCCCCCTTTTCTTCTGCGAGCGTGTCTGAGTGGCTACTTTGGGGGGAAATTCTCTAGATACCCTCTTTGCCATCCACTGGTTTTGGGGTACCTCTAAGGGGGGTTTCACAGTTCTGGTGACCCTCAGCTCCTTGTCACTCATGACAGTAATGCCTACGGAGAGCAAACCTTGCTCTCCCTTAGGGGCGGACCTCTTGCCGGGGTTGGTTTCGCTTGCCTGCCCGATATTACCATCCGTGGGCGAGTGCTGCCACCCAGGCAAGGGCGTGCAGGCCACAGTTTCGGCTCCTTTGGCTGAGCTTTTGATCTCTCGGGGTTTAACTTGGACAAATGAAACTCCCTCAACTCCTGAGTGAGCCTAAAAGGCCTGGGCAACTTCTTACGGGTCCTCCTTCTTTCGGCTCTGCTACCTCCAACTATGGTGCAAGTAAGCCAGGGGATCCTCCACGGCAGACCCCCCAACTGGAGTTCCCAACCGCTCGGCTCTCAGGAAGTGTTCTGGAGTGGGCTCGAAGGCCAATTCGTCCAACAGGCCCATCGCGGCCCAATACCTGACTTGCTCCGCAAGATGCGGCCGGCCCCGCAAAAACCGCAACGGCTAGAACGCCAACATTATATATACCACACCAGCATGTGGCTTCAGGTATGTTTTACTCACCTTGTGACCACCTGCCCGTTGAAACACCTCTGACTTGAGCGTTGGAGTGCCTTTGCAGGTACCACCCGCGTGCGGCTCAAAACTCGATCCTTCATCCCAACGACCGAGCAACATCATCAGGCAGCAACAACTCATCGTATTGATCAGGTACGATCAGGAAGTCTTTCTCCTTTGGGCACCCATATGTACTTCTTCTTGCCCTTTCCCTTATCTGCCCCCGTAAAAGAGACCATATTTATGCCCATTGCTGGGAAAGGTTCGGTGTCTTTATTCTTAAAAGAGACCATATTTATGCCCTTTCCCTTTCCCTGGCTCGACAGCTCTTTATTCTTAGAAGAGAGGCGTTCGACCTCTTTCTCAGTCGTTTCCTTGTCAGCGACCGCCTTGTCCAGAGAAGACTCGGTCAGTGTCTGAGCAGAGACAGCAGCCACAAGCCGGCGTTCTGCTTCGACAAGCTTCCTCTCATTGTCAACGGCCGCTTCGATTCTCGGTTCGAGCTCCTTCATTCTCTTGAGCAGGTCGTCTCGCTCGCCCCTCATTTCTGCGAGCAATGACAAGGCAGAATTCAATTTAAAATTTTTATCGACTAGGTCGTCTTCAAGCAATGAATATCTATGGGCAAGACGCCTACCTTCCAGGCGATCTGATTCTTCATCTTGGTATTTCTTGAACAGAATACCAGCGGCCTTCATTGCATCGGCCATCACCTCGAAAGGTTCCTCCTTGAAACGGGCACAGTCTTCATCACCCAATCCAAGCAGGTCAAGTTTTGGCGACCGGCTGTGCCCGTGGCTCTTCCCACTCTTATGTTTCTTGCTCTGGCCCCCTTGATCGATCGACCTATTCCTCTTGGACCTTTCTTTATTTGGGGGTGGGCTGCCCAAGTCGATTGCTTGAGATGGCGTGGCCGCCCGAAGATCCTGACGACCGGGCTGAGATCCAGTTCCGGCAGTATGGGGCGTACCCCCAGGCTGAGCCTCGGGAATTCCGCGGGCGGGCGATGTATCTCCATCCTCGGCCGCCCATTGTTCCAAGAGGTCAAAGTCATTCATGTTCGTCATGTCAACTGCAAAGGCAAAAGCAGATGGTTAGAAACAGTTAAACAAAACAAAGTGACAGAAAATAAACTAGGCGAGCGACCACCGACCAAGAGCGACCTTGACTTTTTTCTTGGAACGAGCATCCAAAATGTTCTTAACCTTGATGCGACCCTCAGGGACCAAGGACGCAATCTTTCTCAGCCTTTGGATCGTCCCCATGTCCAGGTCGTCGAGGTCTGTTTCTTTAAAAGCATACTGGCCCGGTTTCTTTGAGAAATGGTTGAAACTCCACACTGTGGGAAACACGGGCGTTCCTTGTAACACCCTAAATATTTAATTAAGTTAATTAATTAAGTATTTAGGTAGTTTGATTAATTTAATTATTTTAACGGGTATAATTTAATTATTAGAAATTATATTAATTATGTGGAGGTGTGGTATTAGGGATTTGGTGGCGACAACTAATTAAATAAAGGGCTTAAGCTGTGTTGGAGGCCCATGATCCATTGGATTGCGCATAAGTGAATTAGGGGTAGGACTATGATGGGTCATTAGCGAAATTTTGAGAGAGACCTAGAGAGAAAGAGAGAGTGCGCCTTGGAGAGGAAAGAAAGAAAGAAATCGTGAAGAGGGGAGGAGAGAGGGGGCCGTACGGCGCACAAGAGAGGAGAAGAAGGGCGCTTTGTTGCTGTTGGCTACGTGGTGATTTCTCGTCAAGAAGGTTTCGTGTTCATCATAATTAAGGTAAGGGTGAGCGTTTCGGTTTAACATGATTGGGTATATGGTGGGGTTTTATGGGTTTTTGTGGGGTTGATGTTATTGTGAAATTGAAATGCATATGGGTAAGATTGATGAAGGATTGTTTTAATTGTGATGTGGTTTTGTTAAATTATTGGCGTTGTCACGTGATCTATCATATGAGACGGTGAGATGAATTTCGATTTTTAATGGGTTTTAGTGTGGTTAGTATCGATGTCATGAACTAGGGATGAGAACATATGAATGAGTAAATTGAGCAATACCAAGCGATTGAGAATAAAATAATAGTTGCTGTTAAATAATAGTTGTTGTTGCTGTAAATAATAGTGCTGTTGCTGTAAATGATAGTTGCTGTTGCTGTTAAATAAAAGTTGTTGTTTGCTGTCTTATTATTAAAAGAGTTGCTGTGCCATTTTTATAAAGAACTATGTTGCTGTTTCATAAAGAATGTGTGCTGTTTTTATAAACATAGTTATGTTGCTGTTATGCAGAATTTTATTGTTGCTGTTTTTCAAATAGTCATGTGCTGTTATGCAGAATTTTATTGTTGCTGTTTTTCAAAATAGTTATGTTGCTGTTATGCAGAATTTATGTTGCTGTTTTTCAAATAGTCATGTGCTGTTATGCAGAATTTTATTGTTGCTGTTTTTCAAATAATTATGTTGCTGTTTTGCAGAATTTATATTGCTGTTTTTCTATAAAAATATATGTGCTGTTGCTGTTTTATTAAAATCAAAGAGGTGCTGTTTTTCCCCCACAAAATCGTGAAGCCTTGCTGTTTTTCTTCAAAAATAAAAATGTGTTGTTGTTGAAATTTCTACCAAGAAAGGGTGCTGTTTTTCTTAAAATAAATACATGCTGTGGTTGCTGTTTTCTTCAAAAATAAATATGCGATGTTGCTGTTTCCTTCAAAAGAAAATATGTGCTGAAATGCTGATTTCCTTAGAAAATAAGGTGCTGTTTTTATGAAGTAATGGGCTGCTGTCATGCTCTTTTTCTACAAATAAATAATGCTGTTTTAATCGAGTAATGGTGCTGTTTTATAAATAAAATGATGTTGCTGTTGTTGTTTCATTTGATTAAAAAGGCTGCCGTTTTATAAATAAGAAGTGTTGTTTCTCAAATTTTAAAGAAGTTGTTACGCGAACTTTAAATATGATGTTTCATGATGAGGTTGTGATAAATTGTGACGAACATGACGAGTTCACTCTGTGAGTGTGTTTTATGATGATGATGTGATATGTTTGTGATGATTATGACGAGTACACTCTATGAGTGTCTTATGACGACGACGACGAGTACTCCAGGTGAGTGTTTTGGTGGTTGCACATGTGTCCATAGTGTCTCATAGCATGTGCATATTACGACGAATAGGCTTCGGCCTCTTAATGACGGTTCGCCCATAGTGGCAGTGACGGTGTGCCCATAGTGGCTTATTTGCGACGAGTATGGTACCATCATGCATATGCCCAGGAGTGGGTTGCATTTTCATGCATACACATGTGTGTGACTGTTCGCTATGAAGTGATGACAATGATGATGTTGTGTGACTGTTGCTCATATTACTCTATTATATGCGTAATTATGTTTTATTGAAATTCTCACCCCTTCTGCTTGGAATGTTGCTCTATTGTGGCAACGCTGCAGGTAACCGCGAGTGAAGGTCCTACTACCTTCTTTGATAGCTGTTGGGATGTCTGTCGAGTCGCTCTCTGATACCGTAGCACCTAGGGGGCGTGATGGGAGTTTGTTAATTTATTAATTAACTGTTTAACGATTTTGTTGATGATGTACGGTGTGTATGAGTGGTATTGGCGAGTCATCGTTTTTATTCCGCTGTAACGTGAATTTTGTGAAGTCTAATTTTCATGACGGGTGTCTTGTTGGTCAAACCTTGATGAGTGCATTTGACGAGTTTTATTGACGACGATGTAACATTTCTTTTCTATCAGTTGAAATCAATAATTGCGAAAAAGATTTTTCTTACTCTGATAAATGACGTGTAAACTATGGGGTAGAAAAGGGGTGTTACAATAGTGGTATCAGAGCAGTTGGTCCGTCCGGCCAAGTCGTCGAGTCGTTGTGTCGGTGTACGACCAACTGTCGTCTTTTGAATCTAACAGTTGTTTGTGTTGTACTAACGCTTCTGCAGGTGAAGGTAAAACAAAAATTGCTAATGGTAAGAGTACTAGTGGGGGAGATGTCCCTACTAGCGTTGTGTGCTGGTATTGTGTGTTTTACCGTGATTCTGTGTGTGAGCCCTGTCTCTTTGTTTTGGTTCCTGTTGTTGACTTTCTGGTTGTGTGGTCCTTATTGTTGACCTCCATGTTGCACGTCGTTAAATGAACTGCCCCGCTGCTTCGTGATCGCATGCGTATTGATTGCTGAACTATTTTAATTGATTGACACCAAGCCTTACTTAAAACTCTCTTGCAGTGTGTCTTGCTGTTAAGGATAACTGTATAGGTAAAATGGTTTTTCTGAATTCACTTGTTGTTGTTGGGTCAATGTGACCAAAGCGTTGTTGTTGTTGTGTTGAGTCGAATAAGACCAGGTGTTTGACCAAATGTCGATAGGTTGATTGAATGCCCGAGTGTTGTTTGATGACATGAATTGTTGAATTTGAGCGTTGTTTGAGATTATTGTTTTGTGACTAAACATGATGAATTTTACTTGTTTACGGTTTTGTGCATTTCTGGACACTGCTTCGTTTTTCAAAAACTGGCACCGTTTAGTTGATCAAAAAATTATGTGGTTGATTGTTTTTGAAAATAGATTTAACGCCGGTCGTTTTGCCACTGGTTTCGTTCAATTTGGAGCTGTGTGGCTCAAGTTATGATTGCTTCAAGTTAGGTCAAGTTTTAGGAATCAAACTGTGAGTAATGTTCGATTTTTATAGGTTTTGTGTCATGAAATGAACTCCGTTTTGAATGATTCTTATTTCTTTGAAAAGTAGACTTAATTCTCTACGAATTAGACACTGGTTTCATAAAGTTTCATTAAGAGATGAGAAAGATAATTTGGTTGAAAGTTGAGTAAGAAGTTCTGTCCAAGTTGGTACCTCCGTGTAGTATTTTGAAAAACTGTACCAATTGGCTGCTTATTTTAAAAGACGAAAACCATAGGTAGAAACTACACTCAGAGGGCTTTCCAACAAGTATTTATTTGTCGAAATCCGACACCGTTTGCTATTTCAATTAATTCACTAAAGTAGACGCATAGTTACAGAATTTTCTGCACCGAGTTTATGAAGATTAGCAAAAACGTTTGAACCTTGATATTTATACGTGGTGGATTTATAATTTAAAAACGAAGTGATTTTTGAAGTTGCTTGTGAACCTTTAACAAAACAATTTTTATGGGTTGGGTATTAATATGAGTATTAGATTTATTTTCAACAAATGAATACTAACCCTGTTGTCGTTTGTTCTCATACGTGATCGTGAAGAACCTTAGGATTTAAAATGTGCATTTGCACTGTTTGTGCCCTTCTTTGAGTTAGCTTTTGTTACCGTATGTTCTTAAGGATGTCTTATCCCAAAATGTTTAAGCTGATGTTCAGTCTGGTAAGGAAAAAAAAAAATCAATTTCTATAACATGTTTTATTTCCCGTGTCGAAAGAATCCTAAGTAAGTATGTTGCGCATGTATGTGACTGAACCTTTCATATATTTACCTTTAGCTGTGAAATGATGTTCCATGGGTTGGCCCAAGTTATGTTGTTGTTTTGTTGTTGCCTTGGGTACCGCCGAATGGCCCAAGTTATTATGTTGTTGTGGGTATCGCCGAATGGCCCACGTTGTGGTTATGTCGTGGGTAACGCCGAATGGCCCACATTGTCTTGTTGAGGTTGTGGTTGTTGCCATGTCGTATGCTGATGTTTTTCTATTGTTGACACCGTGGGTACCGCCGAATGGCCCACATGGTTTTGTTGTTATTATTGTTGATTGTTGTTGTGGGCCTATGGCCATTGTTTGAAAAGGGATATTTGGTCCCGGGGTTTGACTGTGTCGATGATATATGTTGTTGTAATGACGTTGATTGTTGTGGCATGCTATATGTTGTATGTTGTAATGACATTGTCATATAACCCAAGCCATTAGCAGTCTGTTAGTGTGCGAACCTATGAGGATGGATGAGTGAGGTAGAATGCAAGTCAGTTTACCAGAGTGGCGCAGCGGAGTAGAGAGTGAGCCTGATTACTACTGCTTGAAGTTACCTGGCTGAACAAGTAGGAGGGACGGCCGCCCAATCACTTATCGCCGGTAATCAAAAGAATAATAATCAGCGTGTGAGATGGCACTGGTTGTCTAGATTGTCGCAGTTGGCTAGTGGGGGAGTGTTAGCGTTGGCAAGGGAAAAATTTCGAGGACGAAATATTCTAAGTGGGGGAGAGTTGTAACACCCTAAATATTTAATTAAGTTAATTAATTAAGTATTTAGGTATTTTGATTAATTTAATTATTTTAACGGGTATAATTTAATTATTAGAAATTATATTAATTATGTGGAGGTGTGGTATTAGGGATTTGGTGGCGACAACTAATTAAATAAAGGGCTTAAGCTGTGTTGGAGGCCCATGATCCATTGGATTGCGCATAAGTGAATTAGGGGTAGGACTATGATGGGTCATTAGCGAAATTTTGAGAGAGACCTAGAGAGAAAGAGAGAGTGCGCCTTGGAGAGGAAAGAAAGAAAGAAATCGTGAAGAGGGGAGGAGAGAGGGGGCCGTACGGCGCACAAGAGAGGAGAAGAAGGGCGCTTTGTTGCTGTTGGCTACGTGGTGATTTCTCGTCAAGAAGGTTTCGTGTTCATCATAATTAAGGTAAGGGTGAGCGTTTCGGTTTAACATGATTGGGTATATGGTGGGGTTTTATGGGTTTTTGTGGGGTTGATGTTATTGTGAAATTGAAATGCATATGGGTAAGATTGATGAAGGATTGTTTTAATTGTGATGTGGTTTTGTTAAATTATTGGCGTTGTCACGTGATCTATCATATGAGACGGTGAGATGAATTTCGATTTTTAATGGGTTTTAGTGTGGTTAGTATCGATGTCATGAACTAGGGATGAGAACATATGAATGAGTAAATTGAGCAATACCAAGCGATTGAGAATAAAATAATAGTTGCTGTTAAATAATAGTTGTTGTTGCTGTAAATAATAGTGCTGTTGCTGTAAATGATAGTTGCTGTTGCTGTTAAATAAAAGTTGTTGTTTGCTGTCTTATTATTAAAAGAGTTGCTGTGCCGTTTTTATAAAGAACTATGTTGCTGTTTCATAAAGAATGTGTGCTGTTTTTATAAACATAGTTATGTTGCTGTTATGCAGAATTTTATTGTTGCTGTTTTTCAAATAGTCATGTGCTGTTATGCAGAATTTTATTGTTGCTGTTTTTCAAAATAGTTATGTTGCTGTTATGCAGAATTTATGTTGCTGTTTTTCAAATAGTCATGTGCTGTTATGCAGAATTTTATTGTTGCTGTTTTTCAAATAATTATGTTGCTGTTTTGCAGAATTTATATTGCTGTTTTTCTATAAAAATATATGTGCTGTTGCTGTTTTATTAAAATCAAAGAGGTGTTGTTTTTCCCCCACAAAATCGTGAAGCCTTGCTGTTTTTCTTCAAAAATAAAAATGTGTTGTTGTTGAAATTTCTACCAAGAAAGGGTGCTGTTTTTCTTAAAATAAATACATGCTGTGGTTGCTGTTTTCTTCAAAAATAAATATGCGATGTTGCTGTTTCCTTCAAAAGAAAATATGTGCTGAAATGTTGATTTCCTTAGAAAATAAGGTGCTGTTTTTATGAAGTAATGGGCTGCTGTCATGCTCTTTTTCTACAAATAAATAATGCTGTTTTAATCGAGTAATGGTGTTGTTTTATAAATAAAATGATGTTGTTGTTGTTGTTTCATTTGATTAAAAAGGCTGCCGTTTTATAAATAAGAAGTGTTGTTTCTCAAATTTTAAAGAAGTTGTTACGCGAACTTTAAATATGATGTTTCATGATGAGGTTGTGATAAATTGTGACGAACATGACGAGTTCACTCTGTGAGTGTGTTTTATGATGATGATGTGATATGTTTGTGATGATTATGACGAGTACACTCTATGAGTGTCTTATGACGACGACGACGAGTACTCCAGGTGAGTGTTTTGGTGGTTGCACATGTGTCCATAGTGTCTCATAGCATGTGCATATTACGACGAATAGGCTTCGGCCTCTTAATGACGGTTCGCCCATAGTGGCAGTGACGGTGTGCTCATAGTGGCTTATTTGCGACGAGTATGGTACCATCATGCATATGCCCAGGAGTGGGTTGCATTTTCATGCATACACATGTGTGTGACTGTTCGCTATGAAGTGATGATAATGATGATGTTGTGTGACTGTTGCTCATATTACTCTATTATATGCGTAATTATGTTTTATTGAAATTCTCACCCCTTCTGCTTGGAATGTTGCTCTATTGTGGCAACGCTGCAGGTAACCGCGAGTGAAGGTCCTACTACCTTCTTTGATAGCTGTTGGGATGTCTGTCGAGTCGCTCTCTGATACCGTAGCACCTAGGGGGCGTGATGGGAGTTTGTTAATTTATTAATTAACTGTTTAACGATTTTGTTGATGATGTACGGTGTGTATGAGTGGTATTGGCGAGTCATCGTTTTTATTCCGCTGTAACGTGAATTTTGTGAAGTCTAATTTTCATGACGGGTGTCTTGTTGCTCAAACCTTGATGAGTGCATTTGACGAGTTTTATTGACGACGATGTAACATTTCTTTTCTATCAGTTGAAATCAATAATTGCGAAAAAGATTTTTCTTACTCTGATAAATGACGTGTAAACTATGGGGTAGAAAAGGGGTGTTACATTCCTTCTTGATCATCTTTGGACATTTGGGCGATCCTTCGTTGGGCCTCGACCGAGTTGGGAACGACCCAAAAGAACTCTCTTTTCCATCCGATCGTCAATGACTCCATATAAGGTTTGAAAAAGTTGTACGTTGACCGGTTTTTGAATGAGACCGCTTCCTTGCGGGCGCCCTTGGAGCCTTTCTCATAGATATAGCTCATTTCAAACAAAGAGAAAAACAGTCGTACAGAGACCGGCCGTCTCAGAACAACAAGGACATCTTCATATGCCTGCAAGAACGCCCAAGCGTTCGGGTTCAGCTGAGAAGGAGCGACCTGAAGGTAGCGTAAAACTTGGCGTTGGAACCTGGTGAACGGCGGAATGATACCCATGCGTTCGAACACGATGCGGTACATCGTGAATTTCAGCACATCAGTCCAGGCCGCAACATCTTCCCCCTTGGCCATACCTTCTACCCTCCAACCTTCATTTAGCCCGGTCGCCAGATACTCTAGGTCTTGGCTCCCCCGTTGAATTTTGCTGCGTTGACCTCTCAGGTTGGGAGAAACCCAAGACATATCCTTTGCAGGTGCAACCTCAGGATCTTCTCCATGGTCGCCCTGTTGATCTCTGTCGGCCGTCTCGGTTACGTCGGTCGCAGCCTGGTGTTCCAACGCCTTCGTCACAGGCAACCCGTGTGTTGCTTTCTGCATTGTCGTCGACCACAACCTCGGTGAACGGCACCCCACTTCTATCCGGCCGAGTCCCGGATCTGCTGGATGAAGTCCAGCTCGGGGTCGAAGACCCAGAGGAAGATTCGTCACTAGAAGAAGACGACCGGGCGTGCGCAGGACTTTGCTCCACTGGTCGGGTCATATTTTGCGCAAGAGAAACGGCCGGGATTCCAAAGATACGGCGGGTTTGTTTGGTCCGCGCCAGAATGAACCTGTGGAGGGGTATAACGGTCAAGGCCTTGCTCGCGCGTGGGAAGGGGCGACGTGGTCGTCCCCAGACCTGACACCCCCTCCATCAGGTAGAACATAAAATACTCAAATAAAGGAAGAGCGGTCGTAGTTACCTTGAATTGGAGCGAGCTGATGTTGCGAGCGAGCTGAATGCGGGCGAGCTGAATGCGAGCGAGCTGAGTGCGAGCGAGCTGATTGCGAGAGCGGGGAAATCGGAGAAACGTGCAAATGATGTATCCCTCGAACCCTATATATAATGGGCCAACCATCACCATGGGCCGACCACGCAGTCAACAAATTAGCGATCGACCAGATTACATTCGACCAGTCGTCGTTCCAGAACGGTCGTTCGTGACCACGCTAGGGGGCAAGGAATCAAGCCTTAGCCCGCCCCCAGGCGACCTAGGCTTGGGGGGCAACTGTTCTGGAGTGGGCTCGAAGGCCAATTCGTCCAACAGGCCCATCGCGGCCCAATACCTGACTTGCTCCGCAAGATGCGGTCGGCCCCGCAAAAACCGCAACGGCTAGAACGCCAACATTATATATACCACACCAGCATGTGGCTTCAGGTATGTTTTACTCACCTTGTGACCACCTGCCCGTTGAAACACCTCTGACTTGAGCGTTGGAGTGCCTTTGCAGGTACCAACCGCGTGCGGCTCAAAACTCGGTCCTTCATCCCAACGACCGAGCAACATCATCAGGCAGCAACAACTCATCGTATTGATCAGGTACGATCAGGAAGTCTTTCTCCTTTGGGCACCCATATGTACTTCTTCTTGCCCTTTCCCTTATCTGCCCCCGTAAAAGAGACCATATTTATGCCCATTGCTGGGAAAGGTTCGGTGTCAACAGTCATCTCGGCCACACCTTTCTCGGCCAACTTGAATCTCCCCTCTGTAAAAGCCTTTTGGATGGCTCGGCGATATACAATACAAGTGGTTGTGGCGTGGTTATAAGAATTGTGCCACTTGCACAATATTTCATCCTTTTCAACTATTCGGGGGGGGGGGGGGGGATCTTATGGACATCAAGTAGCCGAATCTGCTTGTCTTTTTGAGTTGGTAGTCAAAGATTTGATGAGCCTTAGAGATGTCAAAAGAAAATTCAGTCCTATTACTTTACTCGTCTTTCTCTTTTCCCTTAGCAGGTTTCAGAGCTAGGCATGAGTATGTCTTCCCTTTGACTATCTCGGCTGCTATGATGTCTGTCGTGGGTTCGACTGATCATCATAGTTTGAGTCGTACTCCGCATTGACTACGACCACTAGATGTGGTCCGAGGCCTCTAGTAGCCCTTCTCTTCTCTTTCTCCTGTATGAACTGCTCTATCTGAACAGCCCTAGATACCAGGCTACTGAGGTCATGGCAGGCCTGATCAACAAGCCTTTCCTTCAATTGCGGGTGCATTCCAACGATAGCCATGGAAATAAGTTACGATTCTGGGAACTAAACCGAACATTTCCTGGTCGTCTTTCTGAATCTTTCAATGAATTCGGTCACGACCTCGTCCACCTTCCACCGTAAATTCATGAGATTGGCAGCAGTGACTTTAGGTTGCAACCAATAAAATCTATCATGGAAGCTGTAACACCCTAATATTTCTACCAAGTAGAAATACTAGAATGCACAACTTAGCATACATCAGAGATAACTTCATGTCTCAGATATTGAACACAATTAAAACTTCGATGAATAATCATCAAACGGTCACCTCAATTTGAAAGATCGACATATAATATTTAAATACTCAAGTTACGTGCCTTAAAACTTCTCATATCCTAGTGTTCAATATCCAAAACCAAAAATAGCGGAAACAATTTACAACTTTTAACAGTGTATAAGTCATACATTCAAAATTACAAAGACAACTAGGGAAAATCAGCATAAGCATATAAACTAAAACTTCAACATCTCCTTGGGACACCACGTCTAGCCGTGCCTCTTCGCCTTTTCATTTCCCTGTTTCTCTGTAAAAACCACAACATATAAAGGGTGAGATAAACATTATCTCAGTGAGTCCTATCGAGACCCCTCACTAAAACTCTATTGGTTCATTATGCATCACATAAATCGTAGCTAAAATAATAGCCACGTGAAACCTCTTTACATAGCATATCACCGTGAATGATTGTCTATATTCCCAGTGAACCCAATCCGCTTACCATAAACTGCGGGCAAACCTCAAGGGGCCTAGGTTCATAGGGCTCATGACTTCCCCTCCCCTAGTACGCTAACCTCAATAGGGTCGTCACCCATCCTCAATATATATAATTTATACATATATAACCTCAACCTCATTATATTTATAACCTCGACCTCAAGGGACATTTAGTCCATTTAAACAATAACATAACCTCAACCTCAAAGGACATTTAGTCCGTTTAAACATTTATCATGTCATTACCTCACTCGTGATTACTAAAATTTATCATTAACATAACTTAATCACAATGAACTTCAATAACATAACTCAGGGAATTCTCACAATTCAATCCAAACATAAGTATCTCAATCACAATCAACATCAAAGCATTATTATCTTAACTTTCTTTGACCTCAACTTCAGGGGACACCGCTTATCATGACAAAACGTTAACCTCATCCTCATCGGACATATAGTCCATTTATCACTCAAACATAAACAAGCAATGTTTTAACTAATCTTTAAAGGAAAACAACACTTATTTACTTTCATTTAACCAATCCATTTCATATAAATTCATAACTTAGAGAAATTCACATCACATCATTCATACCTACGTGTTTTCAACGAATTTTGGTTATTCTATCAATACATATGGTTAAGGAAAGGATTCGAATGAGTTTGGAATCAATTAGGAAGGCTTTGGACACATTTTGAAATTTGGGGACAGAAACGGACGCACGGGTTGTGCCAAAATGTGCATGGGTTGGCTTTTTTATCAGCATCACCAAAAATTTCGGTTTTCATGTAAAATTACCATTCCGATAGATTCCGAAACTTATTCCGATCATTTCCTAACTTACACACGCACAATAATAGCACCAATAACATGTACAAACAATAATAACAACAACATTTAACATTCATTCTAGCACTCACACCGAAATACCAATTTTCATAAACAATGGTTTTTGACGGAATTCAATGAAATGAAACCTCGAGACATTTTCAAAAACATTCAGACTTCAAAACGAAACCAAAATCCCTAAGCGAGTATAAAACTCACCAATCGTGATGAAAATCACGAACAATCAAGACTCCACGAAATGCAAGCGACATTGTAACCAATCGAACTATCCCCGAATGTTCACCTACGCTCCAACAAACACGAAATCGATCTCGAACGAACCCCAAACGTGTCCAGATACTGAAGTTTACCCAAATGCATGTCAATCAACAATGTAATCTCTGTTCTACTCCAATCTAAACCCGACTCCTAGAAACGCGGCAACTAACTCCAAAATCGGTTTGGCAGCATCTGTAAGCTGTTTTGCAACAGACATAACTAATTCAATTCTTAACCAAAACCATTCAAACCAGTGCCTAATGTGTAGATAATTTTGTCTAATTTCATATGGTTCAAGTCCCGAACTTATATGATGAGTATTCAGGGAGTTATGGCTACAATACGATGGCTGGTTCAAAATCATTACTTTACAGAAGTGGAACTTGTAACTAACTTTTCTCCCTCAATACTCAGTCAAATCAGGTCATTCTTGTAAGAAAAATAAAGGGTTTTAAGTCTAGTTTCTGAACAAATAAGAATAGACTTCATATGAGTTTTACAGAGAGATTTATAAAGGAAATACCAAAGGTAGTGAAAGCTGCTTTTGTGCAGGAATGCTGTGTAATATGAGAAACCTATTTCCTAGGCCTTGAACTCCATTCAAATTGGACCCCAAGCTCCTAGACTTCAACCAGAGGCTTACAAGAGACAATGTGGTTGCTGAAACTCTCTGGTCTAACCCTAGCCTTGTCATGCAAAGCTTCAAAACTCTCAAAATTCCACTTTCAAAGTAAAAGAACTAGTAGAAGAATGATTTGGAGCCAACTCTTTTGTTTCAAGCTCAAACTCAATTCAGATGGATGATGGAGGGAGATGGTTGAATCTGAATCTATAAGTGAAATGGATATCAATGGGAAGAGGAGTGAAAATGGGAGAGAATGGTAACAAGAACTCTCACATGCATGAAGGATTTATGAAGTACCCTCCCTCTCTTCTTCCTCTCTCTCCCTACTCTCACTTCTCTATTTCAGCAACTGGCCTTGTCCTAACTCTGGGTTGAAGCCTTGGCCCCCTGCGTGGGGAGGATAGTTAGCCATCTAGGGGCATCCATAAAATGATCCCTGCGGTAAACCAATCGACCCCGTAGCCCCGGACGGCCTTCTGACCATCTGCACTTGTCCCTGCTGAAGATTAGCCGTGTTAGTAAATGTCGCCATAAACTGTCCCCCAGTGTTGGTGTTGGAAAAATTACAAGGCTGAGGATATGTACGGTTAGGAACCTGATGAGAAGGTTCCTGATGAGGCTCGGCCATATTGCCATTCAGCGGAACCTGTTGCATACTTCCCATGATGACATGATAAGGTGCCTGTTGAGGTCCTACCATCACGGTATACGGTGGAGTTTGTTGCACGCTCCCCATTGGGTTGGGTAATCCTCCCTGCGGTTGGCCGGGACCACCAAGACTCGTTGCACTGTTGGCCTGCGCAGCGCGCCTTTGCTCCTGTTGCTTGTCCTGTTGCACTTCGTTGTGCACCATAGGTTTAACTAAGTCAGCCAATAGTTGGGAGATTTGGTACATGATTTCGTGAATCCCCATGTCTATCTGCTGCCAAATGAACGACATAGTCATCACTACAGGTCCTTCGTCAATCAGCTGCGGTTGGTCATGAGGTTCCACATCAATTGGCTGAGTCGAGGTCCCCGACGTACCTGCCATTTCAGTATTTTCAGCCTTCACTGAAACCTGTCTTTTTGGACGCAGAGTTTGGTTCCATGCTCAGGCTTCGACTAGAATGTAAGTACATATGCTAATGATAATCCAGGCTAGGCAAACTAAACTTGAAGGTCTGTTTGCATGTGTCTATCCCATTGGGCGTGCCGATTTTGTTGTCGTCAATTGCTTCAATCCTAGGCGTAGAATCGATCAGAGGTTTGGACAGTCTGTGATTCCTCTTTCTTCAAGCGATTGCATCGAGGAAGGAACTCTATTCCTCGACTATGGATTCCCTAACTCCAAAGAGTGTTAGGTTAGGTGTGAGAGGGACGTGTGGCTTCGATTATCTATGAAACTAAGAAAACATAAAGAGAAAAACGATAAAGCGAGGATAAAATAAGTTAAAGACTTGTGTATTTATTGATGTGTCCTTTTGAATTGTACAAGTACTCCTATTTCTATACATGAGCCTTCGTTGGCCACTACTCGAGCCTACATCTGCCCACCGTTGGACTAATTATGATCAACGGTTCTAACTATGCCTAGTCCCTACAAACTCGGAGCCCACTCCTCCACTACCTCACTAGCACGGTTAATGGAGTAAAACTCTCGTCGCTCTGCTTTCCATGGGGTCTTATGTTCCTTGATCTTAACCGCTCCGACGTGATGTGTCTTTGTGCGTCGAATACTTGCACTCCAAGCAAGTATTTTCTGCCTCGGCCGCAACCTTCTTCGGCCATGCTCCGCTTACGACCTTCGGTCGTTGATACCTCAGTCGAGTCATTCTATGGTCGAGGCACCCTCCCACCGAGTTCTATAGCTCCTTGGTGTCCTGTCTTCATTCCTTGGGGTTCTTGTATATCATACCTATGCCTGCTTAACCCGAATATGCCGTGGCTGGCAATGCCCTAGTATCCTTGTGGTCATCTCAATACCTGTTTTGCCCTTTTTTCCCTCAGCCAACAGCATTACTTTATTTTGGGTGTTAACTACATGCAACGCTGATAGCAAGCGAGAAGCGTAGCACTTCATCATCTTATAGTTTACATATTCTAAGCTTAGAAGTTTAGCATATGCTTCTCTACCAACCTATAGAGTTATTCCATTTTGGTGAAACTTCTATTCTAGATCCTGAACTCTGCTTTGACTCCATATACATTGACATTCTTTATCCTTGTATATAAGCAACCAACGATGGCTACAAATCGATTGTATCCAGAACAGTTCACCATGATCAGGACTTTGATGATGTAGATTCAGATTTGAGGCATTTGTGGGTTCTGAGTTTCGGTCTGATGGATTTGGGGAAAGATAGATTTGGAGAAGATGACTTAGGAGGTACAAAAAATTAATAAAACAAAAAAGCCACATGGAAAGTCACATGGTGCCACATCAATTAAAATGCCACCTAAGTGATTCCACATCAGCATTCTGTTAGCCCAGTCAGCAGCAATTAACGTCAGGGACCATTATTGAAAACATAAAAATAAGTTCGGGACTAAAACGCCTATTTCCAAAATGTAGGGACTAAACTTAGAAGGTCCCAATTTTTTAGGGACCAAAAACAAATTTAACCCTAAAACTTTTTCTTTTTTTGATGCCCCAAGCCCTTGCTTGAGCAGCTTGGGCATTGGGCCGGCCCTGAACATTTGGTTCCCACCATGGATCCCATTAAACGTTCCGAACCTTGACACTTTTGTTCATCACCATTACCATGGTCACCACGAGAAATAGTATGAGAGACTTCTCTCCTCAAGAAAGGAACCCCCTTTCAGGAATGAATAATCTTCTTCCAAACCCACCAAAAAACCCTCCTCTAAATCCTCCTCAAAATGTACCGCTGTTACAGCCGAATTTCGAATTCGAAATTAGCTGTAATGATACGTCAGTAATGCATTTATACAAAAGTTTGAAAATGGCCAAAAGGAGTTACGCTCGAAAAGGAAGTGGCTCGAGAGTCTACACTTATGCTCGAAAAGGACGGTAGAAGCCAATCCAAAATGATAGAAGAGAACCTACGCTCGACGGGCATTTTCCCAAAAGACACACGGGAGCTCTCAAAGGCAAGACTCAAAGTTCCGAATGCAACACGTGAAGAGATGAGGCGGTTAAGGTAGTTGTTTCGAATGGGCTTGAAGTATAAGGATAGGTGTTATACCCCAATTTTGTCCGTCTTCTAGTTTTAGTCGTTTATTTTACTTAAATCGTGTTTTGAAGTCGCGTGGTTACGAGAATTATCAGTACGGCGTCTCAGTTACTAACCCTGGTCAATTTCAGCGACCCTATTCAACTAAATCGAAATACCGTTGTTTTAAATTAAGCATGCACGCGAATGATCGATCGTTTCGTGCGTTCTTCAATTTAATCTTCGTATTTGGAATTAGTCGAACTTAATTGAGACTAACAAAGTCATTTTTCTCGCGATCGAGCTTGTCGTTTCAATTTGGGCTTAAGAACGCGATTGAGATAATTTTAGTGTTTAGTTGTCAATGGGCTTATTTATTCTATTTGGGCCTCGTCCTCATACACTTGTCTAGTTGGGTCCGATATCACTTTTGTATTTGGCCCAATTTCGCTTATTATTTTTACTTAGTAAATATAGTCTAAAAATGTCAAAAAAATCTATTTATTGTTTATTTACAATTTAATAGTGTCCAAGATGTCCAAAAGTCCAAAAATACAAAAAAATGATAATACTAAAAATACCAAAAATACAAATCCGAAAATAAATAAAAATAAGAACAGCAATAGCAGTCCTTGGGCCTGTTCTTGCTGAGCAAGTTCCCCCAAGCGGTCCAAATACCTGAAAAAGGAAAGAAATGGAGAAGGATCAGCAAAAACCCTAATTTCTTTACCTATATAAGCAAGCTGAATACAGAGAAATAACGGACAGAAATTACACGGAATCAGATACAAACATACACAGACAAAGACTCAGAGATCACTTGATAGAAATTTAGGGTTTCACGTCGAGACCCTAATAACCAAAACACTGAGTTCAAAATTCCGAAGATGAGAAAAGAATTCAATAAGCAGTCAAAGCAGTAGCAGTAGAGCAAAGGGTAGGGGTTAGCAACAACAAATCAGCTTTCATCCAAAAACCAGGTTGGTATTTTGGTCACTTTTAGTGTTTAAAATATGTGAATATTTAAGGTGTTTAAAGATGAAAGGGTCTGTTTAAGTTACCAAGCGTCTGATTGAATAGATTTTAAAATATTAGTATCTCTATTTGTATACTTAATCAGTCCATAATTTGTTTAGAAAATACAATATTTGGCCTAAAAAGAAAGGAAGGAGATTCGAATTATGTCAACAGTTCATAACAAATAGTAAGGGTTAGGGTTTAGGAGTTTTTTGTTATATATGTTATAAAAACAGGATACGGGTTCAGAATCAAAACATAGAACTAGAAAATGGTTGTTGTTCAAAATTAATAGAACCAGAATCAGAAGTAAGTTTAAAAACAAAAACAAGTCTTGAATGTTGGAATGAATTTATCTTTAGGATTTGTAAAATAGATTAGTAAAAAATGAAATTAGAAATAAGAAAGAGTAGAACCAGTAGAGAAAAAGGGATCCAAAACTCACCTCCGGCCACCGCGTACGGTGGTCGCTGAAAAACTCCGGCACGAAACCCCTGACCGTCGCCGTCATCCCTCCCCCTTCTGAGTTCGCGAGGCACTCACGTTTCGTGTTCGCCACCCACCGGAAATGCTATCACGACGTTCCCTCTGTCACCGTCGCTGCAACCACCATCTCCGGTCGTCTTCTCCGGCGAAGCTCCGCGAACCACCCACTGTCGCGTCCCCTTTCGTTTTCGTCGCAACAACCGAGCTCCTCCACCTCCACCTGAAACCACCATCGTGAGCCACCCCTCACCCCGTCGAACCGCCCGGCTGCAGAACCCCTTTCACCGCTACAACAGACGACGCCGGCCAAGGGACGGCCGGACGTCGTCGTCCCCTCTCTCACCTCAGGCCGTCGCATTCTCCCTCTCTCTCTCTCTCCGAATTCCTCTCTCTCTCTCTCAAACTCGCAACTGCTCTCTCTCCGAATTCCACTCTCTCTCAATCACGAAATTTTCGGCTTCTCTCTCTCTCTTGGAACAGGGTAGCGGCGCTGATGGAGAAGGAAGGGAATTAGGGTTCAGTAAATTTTTAGTTTCCTCTTATATGGCCTCCCTTTTGTTTTAATTTCTTTTTTTAAAAAAGAACTCTGATTACTAGGCGCACCCCACGAATTGTGCTTATACGCCCCCTTTGAGGCCCTTTTTTTTACAACACCTATCAGCCCAAAAATGAGCCAGCCTCTACTATTCACACCCATTGTTTTAATTCACGCACCCTCCCTCACTTAAGCCCAGTTTCGCATACTGGGCCCTCAGATGCGAACTGGGCTTCCTCTCTACACCCCGTTTAATTATACAACCCCACACAGTTAATTACACTCCCATCTTACCATTTCACCCCCTTTCTCGTTTTTAATTTAATTTAATCCTCTTCAAGACAAAATAATTTCTCATAAATCAAAAACTTTGTTAATAATCTTGTGAAGCCTTTGCTTGCATGATTATTAGCAACGAGGTACTAGTGGTGATCACTTGGAGCCTTTGCTCAATTGATCACCATGAATGCCTGAATTTTCCTAAAAAGTTCACTAAGTTAAAAACTTTGTTAAATAGTCTTGTGAAGCCTTTGCTTGCATAATTATTAACAATGAGGTACTAGTGGTGATCACTTGGAGCCTTTGCTCAATTGACCATCATAAATGCCTAATTTTCACAATTAAACAAGATAAATAAATAAATAAATAATAAAATAATTAAAATCTTTTTCTAGAAAAAAAAAGAACTACGTAGCTTTGAATTCTCCATTGCACCAGGAGATACGTAGGAGCGGGTCACATCCCGTCAAGCATAACAAATAAAAATCATTTTCACAATAAGTTTTCAACAATTATTTTCAAAAGACCTAGAACTACGTCGCCTTTGATTCTCCACCCGGAGATACGTAGGAGCAGGGCCACGCCCCTGTCAAGCGCAAAAAAAAACAAATAATTTCTAAATAAAAAATACAAACACATCTCTTTCAAAAATCAAAAATCTTATTTTCAAAGTAGGGGATTAAGTCGGTCGTACGGCCGGGTTAATCATTGTTTTAGGATAAGTGAACTGTGGTCCCACAGAGCCCCAGCGCTCCTTCAGCCCCCAGTGGCCCTTCAGAGCCCCAGTGCTCCTTCAGACCCCCAGTGGTCCTCCAACACAGATCACACAGTCCTAAAACCCCTACATTAAAAAACACCAACCCACAAACATTTTCTACACAAAAGAACTACGTAGCTTTGAATTCTCCATTGCACCAGGAGATACGTAGGAGCGGGTCACATCCCGTCAAGCATAACAAATAAAAATCATTTTCACAATAAGTTTTCAACAATTATTTTCAAAAGACCTAGAACTACGTCGCATTTGATTCTCCACCCGGAGATACGTAGGAGCAGGGCCACGCCCCTGTCAAGCGCAAAAAAAAACAAATAATTTCTAAAGAAAAAATACAAACACATCTCTTTCAAAAATCAAAAATCTTATTTTCAAAGTAGGGGATTAAGTCGGTCGTACGGCCGGGTTAATCATTGTTTTAGGATAAGTGAACTGTGGTCCCACAGAGCCCCAGCGCTCCTTCAGCCCCCAGTGGCCCTTCAGAGCCCCAGTGCTCCTTCAGACCCCCAGTGGTCCTCCAACACAGATCACACAGTCCTAAAACCCCTACATTAAAAAACACCAACCCACAAACATTTTCTACACACAAGAACTACGTAGCTTTGAGTTCTCCATCGCACCGGGAGATACGTAGGAGCGGGCCATGTCCCGTCAAGCACTTCTTTCTAAAAACCCTTTTTTTTCCTTTCTCTCCAAAAATAAAAAATTTTATTAAGTCCTTTAATTCATTTTCAATAAGAAATAAAGAGGCAAATTAGATATTTTTCAAATCAACACCTAAAACCACACATTTAATTAAAGGTTCCCTCTCAGTAGAGAGGACGTGTGAGGTGCTAATACCTTCCCCGCGCGTAACTGACCCCCGAACCCTATTCTCTAGTTTCGCAAGACCAGTCGCTTTCCAAAAAAAGGTTTTCCTAATATTTTCCTTAATAAATATTGGTGGCGGCTTCATTGTCTTAAGAGAAGTTGTGAACGAGGAAGGTTCTCCCTCGGGGACTTTTTCGGGCGCAACAGCTGGCGACTTCACTGGGGACCCTAAAAAACATTTTTTCAAAAGTGGGTCAAGCCTAATTAATTAAATGTGTGGTTTATATGATTGATTTGAATATCTTGCTTTGCCTCTCTTCTTCTTCCTTTTTCATAAGCATGTTACATCCATGTGCATTCTTCTTCTATGTTTGTTTTTGCAATAGATAGTTACTTTTTTGCTTAGTTCCCTCATGCATTACTTCCCCTTTCTTATCATGTCCCCTTCTTCTTTGCTCCCTTTCTTGAGGTAAGTAGTGCATTGTTATTGGCACCCTAGATTAGTTTATATTGGATCGATATTGAACCCTAGGATAAACAACATGCTATTTGTCTAGACTGCTCTGGATTTTCATTTGCAGGTGGGGAAGGGTAGTTATTCCTAGGTGTTGTGCCCTCGAAACACACTTCACATCCTATACTTGTGAGCATTCAGTGGGGCCTAAAACCCAAGGTCTGAACAAAAACCTAGGAGAGTGGGAACGATTAGTGACTGCCATTCGTAGACCTTTGTCTGTATGGCTCTCATGAAAGTTCTGCCCAAGAGTGCGCTTTGTCATGATGCCTCACACTCGGTAGCTTTCTACGATTGTGGGTGCCATCATGAGAGAGACTTTAGCTCTTGGTTGCCATTGTAAGGAAGTGATTAGAACCTACATGGGAGGATTACCCCTTCCGTCGACTTTAGACCCTAGGATTCCCACCCTTTGTAGGACACGGGGGCACGCCTTTGTTTGTTGCATTAGTTTAGGCATTCCTTTTTCTTAAACTCTATTTCAAAATCGTAGAAAATAATATCCTTATTTTTTTACCCTCTTTTTATGTAAATGACACATCATTTCGCATCCACATCATTTCGCATTCACATCGTTTCGCACCATTGCATTTGCATCTAACAAAAGTTTGAAAAAAAAAACATTCATCTTGCATTCCCTTTCATTACATAAAGATAAAACAAAAATTAATTATCATCTGCATAGCATAAGCATTTCATTTATAATCATGCAAAAAATCCTCGTCGAGTTCACCCAAGACGAGGCGTTCATGCATGAGCATTATTTCAAAAAAAGAGACACGGTAGAACTACGTAAGCTTTGATTCCTCATTACAATGGGGATACGTAGGAGCGGGTCATACCCCGTCAAGCACATTTTTCTAAAACCCTTTTTCCAATAAATCATTTGCATCTCCAAATAATTTTCAAAATCATGTTCCAAAACTAAAAAACAAAAAAAGAAAATCATTATGAGTATCATGCATCTCAATGCACAAAAAAAAATGAAAACAAGAAAGCATCTCATTCATAATCATGAATAAAAATCATCATCAAATTTATTCCAAATGTATCATTCATGCACCATTTCATTAACCTCATCACTTTGGTTCAAATACATCATTCCTCCATACATGCATCTTTCAAAAAAGGAAGGGGCATTGGCATTTCATACCTTGCCTTGCCTCTAAAAAAAAAAAATCATCATCATTTAGAGAAAAGCATCATTCTTGCATCTTTCATCATTCAAAAGAAAAAGGGGGCATTGGTATTTCGTACCTTGTCTCGCCTCTAAAAAATAAAAAATAAAAAATCAAAATCAAAAATCATTTTGAAAAAAAAAGGGGCATCATTCTTGCATCATTCGCATTGGCATTCCATGTTTTGTCTTGCATTAAAAATAACAAAATTATTTAGAATAAGCCACGCTCTTCGAGTGGTCATTCTCCACGCATTTGCATCATACTTGCATATCATAATTTGTTCATTCATTCATTACATAAAATAAGAGTTGTGATGAGAAGCGAGACGTTCTTGCGAAACAATCATCCTTTTTGAAAAAGTTTATCCTTACTTGGTTGCAAACTCAAGGTGTTTCAAGACACTCAGTTTTTCAAAAGCACTGCATCCCATCCATTCCATGACAAAAGACTGAAATAGTGTATCAAAGAAAAAACAAATTTTTAACTGATGTTAACTCTCTGTGAAGCATTCTTCTAATGAGCGTGCATGCTATGAGTACATTCTCTTGTTTGAGTCCGTTGGTTTTCCTCCCTTACCACAGTTTCCCGTCCAAGTCTAGTCCCGCCCCGTCCACCCATAAAGTGCATATTCTCCCCATCAGTGCGTATTTGACTTTTGGTTCAAGTCCTCCATGCTGGGGCAAGTCTGTGATCATTAATTCCCCTTGATTAATATCATATTCCTTCAGTGCAAGTCTCTCAAAAAAATAATAATATAATAAACAAGAAAACAAGCTCGCTAGGTTGAAAACCCGCAAAGGGCGGACTAGGCAAAAAGGAGCGCCCGGTGGGCTGAAAACTCGCAAAGAGCGGTCCAGGCAAAAATTAGGGCACAAAAAGGAAAAAAGAGCAAACACATGAAGATAGATAAGTTATTGTTCTAAAGTTAAGTCTTATAGAAATAAGCAATCGGGATTTGAAATGAAGTTTGGCCATCTCCTCAAAAACCCCAAAACCCCAGAAAGTCCCTTTCCTACCCACCTTGAGCCAAGAAAAACCAAAATTCATAAATCACCCTAGACAAGGATCACCCCAAATAAAAAAAACAGTGCATCACTTTTTATCAGCTCACCCGAGTCGAAAAAAAAAAGAAAGGAAAAAAGAAAATAAAAAAAAAGGGGATTCAAAAATGAAAATCCCGAAACAAAAGAAAATACAAAAGAAACGTAAGTGGTGAGCTGGTACATGTTACCACAAAATACAAGAGATCCTTGTCTAAATAAACCTTCAAACACTTCATCATCCCAACACCTGATTCCATAAACCTTCAAACACTTCCTTTGGCCTCAACATCAAACCCCTTAGTCATTCTACCATGAGACACGAATTTGCTTTAACAAAGCCCAAACAAGCCCAATAACCATCTTCCTCATAGACCATTAACCGTCAATCAACGCCGAACAAAACTCACCCTCCCATTAGCCTCAAACACTTCATTAAGCCTAACCCTCCTTCCTCCACAAAACACCACAATCCCGAAAAGTCCATTCCGATCAATGACCGGTTGCTTTTGTTCACTCGAATTTTAATCTTAGGACGAACAAGCTTATCTATGTACAATGTGTTTGCTCAAAAGAAAAACAAACGATCAGAAAAAAGAAAGCTGATCAAGAAAGAATAAACCCTCAGAAAAAAGAGAACTGAGGAAACAAAAACGAACAGTCAGAAAAAAGAAAGCTGACAAAATAAAAAAAAAGAGGGACTTGCACTCCAAAACACATTCAAGATGCATTAAAACAAGGTTTAGTGATCACCAGGTAAAGATTCTTTCGCACCAAAAGTCAAGACATCAGTAGAGAACCAAAGCTTTGCACTGAGAATACCACTCAGAGCCAAAAGTTGGGGCATTCTCTTCACCACCCACACACCCTAGTCTTGGGAAAGTCTGTTCAATGCCCATCCCATGTCACTCCAGTAGTCAATGTCATTCCAAAGTGGGGCGAGTGCATTCCCATTCCTTCACCTCATTCGTTTCCATAAAAACCTCACCGGGGCAATCTCTCAACTCACTATCCTGAACAAGACCTTGTCATTCTGGTTGGGGCAGCTTTGTCCTTGTTATGACTGGGGCAACATCAAATTCTGTGGGTTGAAGAAAAACCCCCCTCATTCCAGCTTTCATCCCAAGAGTCGAAGCGCTCCCAATTCATCATCTTCTACACCCCTAGTTGTTGTCACCACTAGACAGGGGCAAACTATTCACTCATCAAAGACCTGAATTGGGGCAATCTTGTATCTCTTGATCCCTCACAAGCTTCGGCAATAGCCATGTCGGTCATTCCTTCACTTGCCATAAATATCCATGCCCTAAACCAATTCCAAGTTAACTGACTCATTCATTCACGTTTGCACTCCTATGCATGCTTACTAGACAATGCTTCAAGAGAGAGAACACAAGTTGTTTACGTGATAGCTAAAATTCAGTCATCATGGAAAGGAAGAGAAAGCAAGTGAGGTTGTTTGTAAATAAAAACCTTGAGAACACCAGAGTTTGAATCAAATTCAATTTTTCAACAGAATGGTCAATAATCATCTCAAGTCCTTGCATTCAAAGTCTCGCATCTCATCATCCCAAAAATGTTTACCTCATGCATATAGGCATTATAGCATATGCATCAAAGCATTACATTTGCATCTTCACATTTTGTGCATTTATCACATAGCAAAAGAAAAAAAAAAATTTCCACGTCAGTTGCACAGAAAAAGCAGAAATCTTTTCATTGCATTGGCATCATGTTAATGTTCGCACTTCATAAAAAGAAAAGAACAAAATCATTGCATGTCATTCATCACTAGAGCATTACATTTTGCATCAGATATTTCACAGAAAAAACAAAGAAAGCAAAAAGAAAATAAAGAAAAGACAAAAGCATTCCATGTCATTCATCATTTCACAAAGCATTCCTTTGTCATTCAATCATCAAACATTAAAGCAGTGCATATGCATCATATTAACGCTAGCATTTCCATAAAAAAAAAAAGAACAAGAATCATTGCATCAAACATCAGAGCATTGCATCATATTAATGTCTGCATTTCATAGAAGAAGCAAAAAGAAATAAACAGAAGTTAGAACAGGAGCATTTCATTCATCAAAGCATCAATCACCGCATACATTTGCATCAAATATCAAAGCAATACAGTTGCATCACATTAATACTTGCATCTCATAGAAGAAAAGAAAGCTAGAACATCCCATGTAATTTCATGTTATTCATCATTTTTCCCAAAAAAAAAAAAAAAAAGGGGGGGGGGGGGGGGAAGAGAAAGTTTCCTTTGCATTAAAATACATGAGCTTTGCATTCGCATCCTTAAAAGAGCAAAAAGAGAAGCCAAAAGAGAGAAAAAAGAAGAGCCAAGAGAGCAACAAAAAGAAAAGAAAGAAAAAGAAAGAAGAGAAGCTAGAGAAAGAGAAAAAGACAGGAGAAAATCATGCATTCATCAGACATAAGCAAAAGAAAAAGAAAATCGTGCATTGCGTACAGACAAGAGAAGAAAAGGAAAATCATTGCATCCATCAAAGCATATAAGAACAGCAGAAGATCATGCAGTCATCTGACATAGACAAAGGAAATAAGAAACTCATCATTCAAAGAAAACAGCAATCATGGCATTTGCACTGCATGCATTTGTTCATTTTTGCTACAGATACAAAGAGAGGATGAGCACTTCGGTGTTAGCCCTCGCCCCCAGATTCCAGAAAATGTTCCCCCAAGTTGGGAGTTCAGAAAGAAAAAAGAAAAGAGAGAAATAGAAAAGAAAGAGAGAAAAGAAAAGAGAGCGCTCAAGCGCGCATTGCGGATCGGAGCACAGAGATCATCGCTCCCTTCTGCCCAGGTCTCACGTCGTGTACGAGCAACGCGATGGACCGCAGCCCCATGTGAGGTTCAACGGAATAGTTGTATCAGCCTAAGATACAGTGGACGTCGTGCATTGATCAGTATATCAGTTTCGGAGCTGATAACGATCCCCCCGGTCGCTCGAAAAGGCCAACAGGAAGCGTGCTCCTCAAAGCCACGTGCAAACTCGGATTCATCAAGAGTTCGTTTAAGGATTACAGGTTTTAGGAAGCCTGGGCAATTTACCGCTTTCTGCACGCCAAGTGCCCATTTACCGCTTTCTGCACGCCAAGTGCCCATTTACCGCTTTCTGCACGCCAAGTGCCCATTTACCGCTTTCTGCACGCCAAGTGCCCGTTTACCGCTTTCTGCACGCCAAGTGCCCGTTTTACCTTTTTTGCCTCAGGTTTCTCTAGGTAGACAAAATTGGTATAATTTCTGAATTCTTTATTTCTATTTTGCCTCGGAATGTGTTTCGGCCAATTCATATTCCTTGTCAAAATCCAAATAAAGAGGGGCAGCTGTTATACCCCAATTTTGTCCGTCTTCTAGTTTTAGTCGTTTATTTTACTTAAATCGTGTTTTGAAGTCGCGTGGTTACGAGAATTATCAGTACGGCGTCTCAGTTACTAACCCTGGTCAATTTCAGCGACCCTATTCAACTAAATCGAAATACCGTTGTTTTAAATTAAGCATGCACGCGAATGATCGATCGTTTCATGCGTTCTTCAATTTAATCTTCGTATTTGGAATTAGTCGAACTTAATTGAGACTAACAAAGTCATTTTTCTCGCGATCGAGCTTGTCGTTTCAATTTGGGCTTAAGAACGCGATTCTGAGATAATTTTAGTGTTTAGTTGTCAATGGGCTTATTTATTCTATTTGGGCCTCGTCCTCATACACTTGTCTAGTTGGGTCCGATATCACTTTTGTATTTGGCCCAATTTCGCTTATTATTTTTACTTAGTAAATATAGTCTAAAAATGTCAAAAAATTCTATTTATTGTTTATTTACAATTTAATAGTGTCCAAGATGTCCAAAAGTCCAAAAATACAAAAAAATGATAATACTAAAAATACCAAAAATACAAATCCGAAAATAAATAAAAATAAGAACAGCAATAGCAGTCCTTGGGCCTGTTCTTGCTGAGCAAGTTCCCCCAAGAGGTCCAAATACCTGAAAAAGGAAAGAAATGGAGAAGGATCAGCAAAAACCCTAATTTCTTTACCTATATAAGCAAGCTGAATACAGAGAAATAACGGACAGAAATTACACGGAATCAGATACAAACATACACAGACAAAGACTCAGAAATCACTTGATAGAAATTTAGGGTTTCACGTCGAGACCCTAATAACCAAAACACTGAGTTCAAAATTCCGAAGATGAGAAAAGAATTCAATAAGCAGTCAAAGCAGTAGCAGTAGAGCAAAGGGTAGGGGTTAGCAACAACAAATCAGCTTTCATCCAAAAACCAGGTTGGTATTTTGGTCACTTTTAGTGTTTAAAATATGTGAATATTTAAGGTGTTTAAAGATGAAAGGGTCTGTTTAAGTTACCAAGCGTCTGATTGAATATATTTTAAAATATTAGTATCTCTATTTGTATACTTAATCAGTCCATAATTTGTTTAGAAAATACAATATTTGGCCTAAAAAGAAAGGAAGGAGATTCGAATTATGTCAACAGTTCATAACAAATAGTAAGGGTTAGGGTTTAGGAGTTTTTTGTTATATATGTTATAAAAACAGGATACGGGTTCAGAATCAAAACATAGAACTAGAAAATGGTTGTTGTTCAAAATTAATAGAACCAGAATCAGAAGTAAGTTTAAAAACAAAAACAAGTCTTGAATGTTGGAATGAATTTATCTTTAGGATTTGTAAAATAGATTAGTAAAAAATGAAATTAGAAATAAGAAAGAGTAGAACCAGTAGAGAAAAAGGGATCCAAAACTCACCTCCGGCCACCGCGTACGGTGGTCGCTGAAAAACTCCGGCACGAAACCCCTGACTGTCGCCGTCATCCCTCCCCCTTCTGAGTTCGCGAGGCACTCACGTTTCGTGTTCGCCACCCACCGGAAATGCTATCACGACAATCCCTCTGTCACCGTCGCTGCAACCACCATCTCCGGTCGTCTTCTCCGGCGAAGCTCCGCGAACCACCCACTGTCGCGTCCCCTTTCGTTTTCGTCGCAACAACCGAGCTCCTCCACCTCCACCTGAAACCACCATCGTGAGCCACCCCTCACCCCGTCGAACCGCCCGGCTGCAGAACCCCCTTCACCGCTACAACAGACGACGCCGGCCAAGGGACGGCCGGACGTCGTCGTCCCCTCTCTCACCTCAGGCCGTCGCATTCTCCCTCTCTCTCTCTCTCCGAATTCCTCTCTCTCTCTCAAACTCGCAACTGCTCTCTCTCCGAATTCCACTCTCTCTCAATCACGAAATTTTCGGCTTCTCTCTCTCTCTTGGAACAGGGTAGCGGCGCTGATGGAGAAGGAAGGGAATTAGGGTTCAGCAAATTTTTAGTTTCCTCTTATATGGCCTCCCTTTTGTTTTAATTTCTTTTTTTAAAAAAGAATTCTGATTACTAGGCGCACCCCACGAATTGTGCTTATACGCCCCCTTTGAGGGCCTTTTTTTTACAACACCTATCAGCCCAAAAATGAGCCAGCCTCTACTATTCACACCCATTGTTTTAATTCACGCACCCTCCCTCACTTAAGCCCAGTTTCGCATACTGGGCCCTCAGATGCGAACTGGGCTTCCTCTCTACACCCCGTTTAATTATACAACCCCACACAGTTAATTACACTCCCATCTTACCATTTCACCCCCCTTTCTCGTTTTTAATTTAATTTAATCCTCTTCAAGACAAAATAATTTCTCATAAATCAAAAACTTTGTTAATAATCTTGTGAAGCCTTTGCTTGCATGATTATTAGCAACGAGGTACTAGTGGTGATCACTTGGAGCCTTTGCTCAATTGATCACCATGAATGCCTGAATTTTCCTAAAAAGTTCACTAAGTTAAAAACTTTGTTAAATAGTCTTGTGAAGCCTTTGCTTGCATAATTATTAACAATGAGGTACTAGTGGTGATCACTTGGAGCCTTTGCTCAATTGACCATCATAAATGCCTAATTTTCACAATTAAACAAGATAAAAAAATAAATAAATAATAAAATAATTAAAATCTTTTTCTAGAAAAAAAAAGAACTACGTAGCTTTGAATTCTCCATTGCACCAGGAGATACGTAGGAGCGGGTCACATCCCGTCAAGCATAACAAATAAAAATCATTTTCACAATAAGTTTTCAACAATTATTTTCAAAAGACCTAGAACTACGTCGCCTTTGATTCTCCACCCGGAGATACGTAGGAGCAGGGCCACGCCCCTGTCAAGCGCAAAAAAAAACAAATAATTTCTAAATAAAAAATACAAACACATCTCTTTCAAAAATCAAAAATCTTATTTTCAAAGTAGGGGATTAAGTCGGTCGTACGGCCGGGTTAATCATTGTTTTAGGATAAGTGAACTGTGGTCCCACAGAGCCCCAGCGCTCCTTCAGCCCCCAGTGGCCCTTCAGAGCCCCAGTGCTCCTTCAGACCCCCAGTGGTCCTCCAACACAGATCACACAGTCCTAAAACCCCTACATTAAAAAACACCAACCCACAAACATTTTCTACACAAAAGAACTACGTAGCTTTGAATTCTCCATTGCACCAGGAGATACGTAGGAGCGGGTCACATCCCGTCAAGCATAACAAATAAAAATCATTTTCACAATAAGTTTTCAACAATTATTTTCAAAAGACCTAGAACTACGTCGCCTTTGATTCTCCACCCGGAGATACGTAAGAGCAGGGCCACGCCCCTGTCAAGCGCAAAAAAAAACAAATAATTTCTAAATAAAAAATACAAACACATCTCTTTCAAAAATCAAAAATCTTATTTTCAAAGTAGGGGATTAAGTCGGTCGTACGGCCGGGTTAATCATTGTTTTAGGATAAGTGAACTGTGGTCCCACAGAGCCCCAGCGCTCCTTCAGCCCCCAGTGGCCCTTCAGAGCCCCAGTGCTCCTTCAGACCCCCAGTGGTCCTCCAACACAGATCACACAGTCCTAAAACCCCTACATTAAAAAACACCAACCCACAAACATTTTCTACACACAAGAACTACGTAGCTTTGAGTTCTCCATCGCACCGGGAGATACGTAGGAGCGGGCCATGTCCCGTCAAGCACTTCTTTCTAAAAACCCTTTTTTTTTCCTTTCTCTCCAAAAATAAAAAATTTTATTAAGTCCTTTAATTCATTTTCAATAAGAAATAAAGAGGCAAATTATATATTTTTCAAATCAACACTTAAAACCACACATTTAATTAAAGGTTCCCTCTCAGTAGAGAGGACGTGTGAGGTGCTAATACCTTCCCCGCGCGTAACTGACCCCCGAACCCTATTCTCTAGTTTCGCAAGACCAATCGCTTTCCAAAAAAAGGTTTTCCTAATATTTTCCTTAATAAATATTGGTGGCGGCTTCATTGTCTTAAGAGAAGTTGTGAACGAGGAAGGTTCTCCCTCGGGGACTTTTTCGGGCGCAACAATAGGTGTAAATGAATCCAAGACACCAGAAAACACGTGGTATACATCAGCTCCAGTCATTAGTTAGTTTATATTTTATTTACTTTCAATAAGGACAAGTGTCTAGAAATGCAACGTAGCAATTAGCATTAGTAGCTCTATAAATAGTTGTTCAAATGATGTACTCAGGGTGATTTCATACCATCTAGTAACCCATTACGCCTAACACATCTGATCTCACAGGATCTCTGGCTACAACAGTGAACAATGTATGTTTGAGCCAAACCCGTGTTTATCAATTCAATGCAATTACTTGTTTTCAACAAATTCTGTGCAGTGCTCTTGTCTCTTTTATCCAACAATTTAAAGCCTTATTTTTGTCCTTGCACTCGGGGAACTTGTGATGTTCTGTCCCTCCTGGGTATGATTTTTGTGGGTTCCTCGAGTTTGTCTTTTAATTTGACTTTGTTTTACTTTACGAAAAATGGCTGGTTCAGATTGATTGAAGGACTCGCGACGTTCTCTCCTCTCTGGGCGTGGTTTCCGCGTTTTGTTCAATCGCTTCATGCCACGAATTCAATCGAACGATCACCTAGAATACCTGATTCGTTTGGTTGTTCCTTCGAATTCCCTCCCTTCGTCGTTACACGTTTCCAAAAGAGCGCACAGATTGGGGCTTGCAGTGTAAACCTATCAACTAGTGAACCCAGTATCTAAATTCGAGTCCTTTTCTCTCACATATCTCGAATTTATTTGTTTGGCAGAGATAGTGGTGCCAAGTTTTAATTGTGTGCTTGTTTGAATCAGTATCATAGTGAATACCACAAACCGTAATCGAGTTAATACCGGTTCTCCCAGTAACAACAATGTTCCTGACCAAGAAGTTCAACAAGAACTCAGTTCGTTGGAACAATGGTTCCATGTTGATGTTATTCCTCAAGGAGAACTGAGATCAAATCCTGTGGTTCAACCACCATATGGATTGCCTTATGGTTTTGTTCCTCCTTTGAGGGAGACCGTGGTAAGTTCCAGTGTTCCTCCAGGATTTCAAGGATTAAATAATGCGGGGGTTGGAACCTCGAGATATTATGTCGAGAATCTCCAGGAAATGGCCCTGGAAAACGCACTTAGTTCTCCGATAACCATTACGGCCATGCATTCTCTCGAACAATAAATTGATGAGAGTAACCATGATATGGTAAATATGACGACTCAACAAATAGCCACGGTTTTTAATCCAATAATTGAAAACACTAACAATACTTATCAAGAGTAGGCTTCCCAAATAGGGAGAATTGCTGATGTCTTTGGTGTCCCCCAAGCGGAAAATGAAAACAGAAATCAAACTAATATAGATCAGAATCCCGAACAAGCCACTGTCCAACCGCCTAGATTCCTCGAAATGTTGCTATTATTAATAGGAATTAGAATGCTGATGACATGTTTCAACAAATTTGACAAAATGCTGGGGGGCATAATGTCGAAAACATGGTGGAAAGGGTGTTGAACAGACGCGACTTCAATGTTGGCTATGCTAATAGGCCATACTTCGTGTCCGCCTTTCCTCCAACTGTTTACAAACTGAACTGCCCAGAGGGATTAAGATCCCCATGTTTTCGAAATTTGCTGGTGAGGCTGGAGAGTCAATTGTGGAGCATGTGGCTAGATACCAAATAGAATGTGGTGACTTGGCCAATGATGAATTTTTGAAAATGAAGTATTTTCCGAGTTCATTAACAAAAGAAGATGCTTTCACTTGGCTAAATACCAAATGCTTTCTCGAGAGTATCTTTCACGAACAATTCTTTCGAGGGGAAAATAAAGTTAACGTAATTAATTTGGCTAATATTCGAAGAGATAATATAGAATCCATTATAGATTATTTTAGTAGGTTCAGGAAAATGAAAGCCAGATGCTTGACAACCATACCAGAGTACGGACTAGTACAAATGGCTGCAACAGGTTTCAATTATAACGATGCCATAAGAAAGAAAGCTTTTCCAAGAAAAACGATGATGATTCGAAAAGAGAATATAATCAAAATGACAAGGAAAGTATGAAGCCCTGGTCGAAAGAGATTCAAAGGGCGAAAGTGAGCCCGAAGATGACCAGTCTAGTGGTATTCACTTGGCAGAATTAAAGCCAGGTCCCCATTATGTATTCTAAGGCCTGAAACCTATGACGGCAAAAGAGGGATCTAAAATGATCAGGAGAGCCTATGACTTCGATGTCAACAAGGCAGACCAAATCTATGATATTTTGTTGAAAGACAAGCAATTGGTTCTTACCGATGATCATAAAGTTCCCTCACCTGAGAAAATGAAGGGAAAACTATAATGTAAATACCACAACTATTTCAGACATACCTCTAATATGTGTGTTCGTTTCAGGGATCTAATTCAAAATGCTATTGAAGAAGTGCGTCTGGTTTTCGAAGAAAAGAAAAAGGCTCCCATGAAAATGGATACAGATCCATTCCAAGTGGCCATGAATTATTCCGAGCCAGAACACTTTGACATTTGCATGGTGGATATTGGACAAATGGATTCCTTTCCAAAAATACTCATGGATTTGCCTAACCAAGGTAACTTTGAGACTGTTGGTAGTAAAATTAGAAAATCTCGAAAGGCTAGTTATGCTGGAGAAATAACTGCTCAATTGGCCATCCTCGGAACTTATGTGGTTGATGTCAAAGTGGTCAATGATACAGACCTTATTGACCAACTGATAGAGTAGTTCAAAATGGATTCAGGAAGCAAAATATTTCCTGGCCCGAGCGAAACTCTATTCGAATACTTGCAGAAAATGTGCTATTCGAATCAAGAGACTATATTATGCCCGAGATGCACTGCAGTTTTCGATAGTAGAGCTGCTAAAGCCTTTGAAAGTTCTGAGATCAAAATGAAGGTTGAGGAATTTTGAGGAAAGGGAAAAGAAGACATCACTTATTCAAATGGCCCTCCTAATATGCCCGCACCTCAGAAAATTCCACAGCATTACCAAAACAGAGGACTTATGTGCCACCTTATAGGGTCCCTGAGAACAAGTGGGTTAGGTGCATGAACCTTCCTTCGCCCAAACAATAGGTTACTACCAAGAACTACAAGCCTAAAAATGTCAATGTAAAAGGTGAGAATTTGAATGCTGGATATGCTCGAAATCAACACTTTGGTTTTAACAACCAGGGGATGAGTCGAACTCAGATAAGAAGCGCTCAAAGAATTCAAAAAGTTGTTTATGAATCATATTAGGCAAGATGGAGCCCTAGAGTAACCCCAAAACATAAAATTAAGAGTACTATAACCCACCAGAATAAGGAAGGGCATCCTAAGTGTAGAAACTCGCAGAAAGACAACAAAAAGTCACTCAAATATGATAATGAGGATGACCTCATGACAGATGTGTTTGACTCTAGGTTCGATGATGACTTAAATGAAATCGGTGCAGTAGTGTCAGTTTTGCCTGCGAATTATGCTGAGCAGGTAATGGGAATCGAAGAGATCAAGGATTACTTTGAAAAAACTGACGAATTTGAAGGAGAACTTCTTGTTCTAGTAGGTTGCATGCCTAGGGCTTCTATTTATCCAAAATCGGAACATCGGGCCTTGAATGCTGCGATTTTTGAACCGCCAATTGATTGCATGAAAACCCATCTTAAACCTCTATTTATTCAGTTAAGGATTGATAACAAAGTTCTCATTGATGGTGGAGCAGCAATTAATTTAATGCCTGAAGGAGTAATGGATAGGCTCAAAAACACTGATGAAGATTTGATTCCTCACAATCTGGTGATTACAGATTTCAATGGGAATAGTTCAAAGTCCAAAGGAATAATTGCTTTGAACATTCAGGTAAGGTCTATTTCTCGAAACACGATGTTCGTGGTGGTTCCTTCAACTGTCAATTTTAATCTATTATTGGGAAGGGATTGGATTCATGCCGTGGGAGCAGTGCCATCTACCCTACATTAGAAGATGTTCAATGGAACGATATCGACAAATGTCAAATCATTGAAGCTGATCCAACAACCTTTAATTCTCCAGATGCAAAGGTGTTTAATGCGGATAAGATCTGGGTTGACGTCGGCCCATTAAAGATCAAGAGAGGCGCCAGTCTCAAGAGACAAGTCAACGAGAAGGGCGAGCCTTTGACTACGATTCTCAAGCCACACATTGGCTTCGAACTGAGCCATCAAGATACTGATCAAGGCCGTAACTCGGTCGAATGGGAGTTACTATGATGGACTCGAGCTTTATCGCTCGAATTTCGGCCTACATGGCCAAAAATAAAGTAAGAGAGGCCCTCGAGGTCGAATGTGGTATTTCCAACTATGGAAACGAAACGCTCAAAGATGCCAGTGGAGTTACCCAAGTAAACGATGACACGAAGGAAACTGCTGATACAATATCAGATGAAGAACCCCAAGTATATTCTGAAACCTCTAGTTCAAAAAGTGATAATAGCTTGTTGGAAATTATGACCAATACAGAAAAAGGAGAAATTCCGGAAAAGGAAACACTCGAGGAATGCTCTAAAGAGGGAGAAGTTTTTGATGGCCCTCTAGACTACATTTATGATGACGAGCCACTCGGGTTCGAAAATAGTTAGTCAGATGAGGTAGGTAAGCTAGAGGCACAAGATCCTATGGAAGAAGTCAACCTGGATGAGGAAAGAGAGAAGGCAAGACCAACTTTCTTAAGTTCCCTTTTGGAACCAAGTATGAAAGAAGTGATCATTAAAATTCTTAAGGAGCACAAAGATTGATTTGCTTGGGATTATAAAGAGATGCCAGGAATGAAAAAAGCTTTGGTCGAACACAGGTTACATCTAAAGCCAGGGAAGAAGCCTGTTGTTGCGTTAAAAACACAAACACACTTAGAGCAAGTGTACTCTATCGCAGAAGTAGTATAAAAGATTATCGTATCCACGTGGATTAATTAATAAGTACCAAACTAGTCGAGATTATTTATCATTTAGACGAACAATTGTTTGAGTTGTTATGTTAACAAAATAAAAAGAAATAAATTGCGAAGTTTAATCAATGGAGAGAAGCCTAGGGTTGCGTGTTATTCCTTTTCCCTCACGTCAGGCTTGCTTCCTCTTTAAGACTTTTGGTTTAGATCATGTCATGATGACCTTCCTTTTCTCCTTCTTCAATTCTCGGCCACTAACTCCTAATTCCCAACAATTGGACTAGGCTTAGTGCATTGTTTCATGCCTTATTTCAGCCCAACTCTTTTGTGTCACACACTTTCTAAATTATAAGGCTTGATACACATGTGGTCATCCTTTGTCACCGAAAGTCTCGTGAAATTGACTAGAATGGGTTCTTGTGCTAATGACACCCCCATTTTGCTCTAAACATCTCATTGTTACTTTTTCTTTATTTATCTTCTTTCCTACAAAATAAAGAGCAAAGTAAGTCACTTATTTATTTAAATGGTAATATTTTCTCTAAAAATGGCTCAAGGATATCTCTATAAATGCATTAAATTGAAGTTTATCAACTCCCCCACACTTGACTTTTGCTTGTCCTCAAGCAAATTTTCTGGCTCAATAAAATTTTCAAATAAATAATTGAGACAGCCAAATCAGGGACCCAAAATTAGAAGCACAATGACAGGCAATAGACAATATAGCACATATGAGGTGTCAAAATGTTGCCCAATTTGAGGCTCATGTCTCTAAAGAATACATTTCTGTGAACAAGGGCACTCACTCACAATCTCTCTAAGTGTTTAGGGACTAGGGAAAATATACACTCAAGTTTCCACAAAATGCACAATACCATATGTTTGTAATTTGACCAGGTCTCCACTAAATAGTTCACATGCATGCAAATGGGGTGTAATGGGTTGTATTGGGGCCTTGGTGAATTAATGCAGGGTAGGAAATAAGATAGAAGGGATAATCAAAGGGCTAAAAACAAGAAATGAATAGTAACATTTGAAATCAAATATGGAGCTCCTATCTATTTTACAAATTTTGTCCAAACTCCAAATTAATTTCACTTCCTTCTTCACTCTTTTTTTCTTAAGTCGGCTCTTTTTGATTTTCCTTTTCCTCCTTCTTGCTTTCTTTTTTTTTCAAATTTTCTTTCACTTTTTTTTGTAAGGAGGAAAAGGTAAGCACGTTAGTCACTTCTATTTTATTTCCTTCATAGGAAAAAAATACTTGTAAGCACATGAGTCAAGACAAAATTGGAATTTTCAATAGTTGCCCCAAATTTAATTTCAAATGGATACCACAAAAAAAAATTATATCTGGGTACCAAAAAAATATATAACAAATAAGCTCAAAGGGGGCAACTAATGGATAATTTCAACAAACAACTCTGAGGCCAGAAAAATACCTAAATTACCCAAATCTTTTTACATGATACATATCAATTTTCGCCTTGAAATGGTCAAAAAACAAATTCTAGAATATAGCAAATTGAGAAACACACTCATACAAAGAGAAGGGGTAAGTATTTATGATTTAATATCAGTCCCCTTATGAAGACTCAAATCTCACCTTTAGAAGCTGGTTCACAAAAAGTACTCAACAGACACAAATGCTAATTATCAGCTTCCTAAGGACATCCTCATAGTTACAGTTGAGCACAAGTCTGTCAAGTAAATTAATTATAGGATCCCCTAAAGGCAAAATCTCTATTTTTTTCAACTTTAAGTATAATTCATTCAAAAGAAGCCAGAAAAAATGCTATCAACATATACTGTGGGTATGTGCAATAATAGAGATCAAGTGACAAAATAAACTCTCTTCCCCCACACTAGCAAGGAGCATGGTCCTCAATGCAAAATATCAAACTGGCACAAAAATAGATAAATTAGAGAGAGTAAGAGTGACTTCCATGAGAGAGCTTGCAGTCCGAGCTTACTCCTAAAACAAAACAAAACAAAACAAAAATAAGAGAAAATAAAACACAGGTTGCCTCCTGCGAAGCGCTTGTTTAACGTCCTAAGCCTGACGGTACTAGAGTCAATCCTTGATGGCAGTGACATAGCTCACTTGAAGCAGCCCTTCCTTAAATTGCTTCACACACTGTCCATTGACCTTAAAACTGGTGCCATCTTCATGAGATACCTCAAGTACTCCATAAGGAAAAATTTGAGTAATAGTGTAGGGACCATACCACCTTGAGCGCAATTTTCCTGGAAAAAGACGCAAAAATGAGTTATAAATTAAAACTGTCTCACCAACATGGAATTCACGCTGCTGGATGCGCTTATCATGCCACTTTTTAGTCTGCTCCTTATATAACTTGGCATTCTCATAAGCTCCCACACGGAGCTCATCCAATTCTTCTAACAGCAACAACCTATTTTCACCTGTAAAATGAGCATCAATGTTTAGAAATTTTAAAGCCCAGAGTGCTTTATGCTCTAATTCAAAAGGAAAATGACATGCTTTTCTGATGTGAGCCCACATGGAGCTTGGATGAAGTGTTACCTATACTTTGTTTTCTTTTAATAAATGTATATTTGTAAGACACTTTCATTTTGGTCCATGTGGCTTTGAGTAGATGGGCTACGACCTAGACTAGTTTTTGTGGCTAAAGGCCTTTCTTGTAATTGTGGATTTGGGCTTTCTGTTGTGGACCTAGGATCCAATAAGTCCATAATATAAATAATTTATCCCTTAGTATAATTGGGTAGAACTTCTTGGATGAATGAAATCCTTTCCTCAATTTTGCAAAGTTGAAAGTCTAGAGAGATACCTAGTGAGAGGTGAGAGTGGCGAGTACATGCATATGAGAGGTGAGGTTCATCATGAAGTTTCTCCAATGGTTCTTGAAGAAGAGGACCTTGCTCACAACCTTGGGGCTAGGAGCGCCCAAGGCTAGTTGATCTTATCGCCTTCCAAGAAGGTGTGGTGATAATTCATTTCCACATCCATCTCTAGTCTCATCCACACTTGTTCTTTCTTCTACTTTTCATGTAAGTTCCTTGTGTTTGTGTTGTGTGTTCTTCATTTTCCTTGATTTGTCAACAACACTTGTCTTGATTTTGTGTGAGAATTATTGAATTGTCAAAATTCTCGATCCTATCCTTCTTGATCTATTCTAGATCATATCATGTGGTAATAAAAGCTAGTAGAATTTTGACAGTTTTTTTCTCATACCTTTAATTTTGGAGCCAAAACTAGATTCAAGTGAAATTTGAACTTGGTTCCAAATCTTGTGAATTCTTTTGTTAAAAGTGTTAGATCTGAATATTTGAAGTTTAAATTCAGTTAGATCTTGAAATTTGAGTCACGCTTGATCAAAAAATTTAGATCTAGATCTAACAAACTTTGTGAAAAGAAGGTTAGTTCCACAGTAAAGTGTTGCCTAAAATTCCGATTACTGCTGCAGCTTTCAGCAACACTTTCCTGTTCCAACAATTTTCACGCTATACGTCTTCATCTTCAACTTAAAATTTGATTTCGTTTCTTAGTCAATTTCGTTCTATTTTTTTTGTGATTCTTGACTGTTGTTACAGGTGCAATCTATTACATCTTAATTTCGTGAAATTTGAGCAAGATTTAAGCGAATACGAAGTGAAAAACCTTCATCATTTTCATCTTCCAATCTCAATTTCGTTTCTGATTTAGCATCGATTTCCTGCAATTTGTTGCTTGCGTTTGCTTCCCGCACTAATTCCAAACCTATAGCAACTTGTTTCATGATTTTTGGTTGAGATTTGATTATTCTACCATAGCCAAAACCGAAAACGCGTTTTACTACTGTATAATCGCTTGTTTCGTAAGTTCTTCTACTCTTTTGTGCAAATTCATGATATATTCGCGATCCTTCTCAAATTGCGTTCAAATTAGTCCCAAACTTCGTTTGATTTGGTGCTGTTTTGAGCATTTTACCATTCTTGAATTTGAAGGTTTGAATATTCATCTTCTACCTCGAGTTTCCAGAATTACGATTTTGAGAAAGTGCTTTTTTGGTCTTAAAAGTCTCATAATCAGATTCCTTACGAAATTTTGAGTGAAATGGACACCAATTTTGTCTGATTTGGTTGGGTATTCACTGAGATATACACATTTTAAGAAATCAAAATTCATAGTTTTCTTGAATTTCTGGAATTTCCAGAATTTCCAGAATTTGTTTGACCAAATTTTCTGTTTCTAAATTTTAAAATCTGTTAGGGAATTCAATACAAGTCCAAATTAAATGATTCAAAAGCCAGGTAGCTTGTCTCAAAATCTACAATATTTGGAGACATTAAAAAAATATTCCAGGAAAAAGAAAAAAACAAAAAAACAAAAAAACGAGAAAAGAAAATAGCAAAAAAAAGTATTATATTATACTAAAAAAGGCTTCTACCTATTACTTGAGCATAAAAAAAATTCTGAAAAATTTTGAAAAAATTCCCTGAGATTGGAAACATTTTTTGGATCACTGAAAAATTTCCTCAAAATATTTTGACCATAGTTGGACCATTTTACCCTTATAGCTTGGTTTGCTCATTAATTGACATTTTCTTGGTTCATTGCTTCCATTCTTTTTGAGTCTCTTTTTTGTAGTTTATATTTTTCTTTAAATACTCTATATTTGGTTTAGCTTCATATTGTTTTTTGTTTTTGACTTTGTGTCTTAAAAAATTCCTTAGTTTTGTCATAGTAGTCTCCTTTTTCTATTCCTCTTGGTGATTGATCATACATACATTGGGTTCTATAGTAACATCAACACCAAGGTTTGGATAGTAGCTTATAGGTTCCTTTTTCAGGTTCTAAAGGAGAAGAGAGTGACTTGAGTGACCTACTTACATTGTGTGTGTGACCAAAAAACCCTTGAGTGAGAGTGTTTCCTAAAAAAGGCCTAAACACGAGTGGAGTGACACTTTGTGAGATTAACACTTTTTGTGAGGACATTTGTGGCTAGTTTTATACTAACATTCTCTTGTAGGTACACACAAATTATTCCATGATGAAGTCCATATTTGATAGGACATATGATTCACCAATGAGGTATGATTCTCCAATAAGGTATGATTCTCCTAGGAGGTATCATTCCCCAAGAAGGTATCCCTCCCCAAGAAGATATCATTCCCCATAAGATGTCATTCCCCTATTAGATATGACTCTCCTTGTGAATATTATGACAAAAGAAATAGGAGGCCTAGATATGTTGTTGAGGAGGATGAAAGGAGCTGTCATACCGTAATTTTGTCCGAGTAATCGAAAATCCAAATTTTTTTTATTCTCATTGTGTCACACGCGTGTCCTTGGCACTCTCGTGCAATGTTTGTTTTGATGCTCGTTTTATTTTATTTTTGTAGATATTGTTATTATTAGTCTATTGTTATTGGTGCAAAAGAATAAGTGAAGAAACTGAATAGTCAAAGGTTTTTTTTGATATATAATATAGTTTTTTTACACATATAAACCCAAAGAAAGCAAACAACAACAAAAATAATACAAAATTACAATACAAGTTTCAAAAAAAAGAAAAGAGGGGCGCAGCTTGTAGCTGCCCTAGCTAGGGTTTCTCTCCTTAGATGCTGTCCTTCCTCCATTGCCACCTATTGTCCTTTGCCCATTCAAATAGCTGTCCTTTTGCTGACTCAAATAGGGCTGTCCTTTGCTCCCTTGACTGTCCTTTCTCTCCTCACCACAACACCCTAAATTTGCCCTAATTGCTGTCCTTTTGATTCCTCGGCACCACACCAATCTGCCTATAAATACCAAACAGTAGCACACAATTAGGGACAGACTGAGATGCACACAAACACACACAGAGACACAAAAAATCCATACCCATAATTCTGAGAGAAAAATTCAGATATCGCTAAAAAGATTAGGGTTTCATATCTAAACCCTAATCACCAAAACACTAATTTCGAAATTGTGAGAAGCAAGGGCAGTAACAGTAGAGCAGTAGCAGCAGCAGTCAAATAAAAGTAGCAGTGTTGAATAGGCAAACGGGGAATCTATCAGAGGCTGGAGATCAGGTTGTTTCCTATGCAGTTAAATCTGAAATGTAATAAACTACATGCTTATTGTTGATTCTTAGGCCTAGAATGTTCTTAGGGATCCTGTTAACGAAAATTTTTTGATGCGCATAAAACCCTATAAACCTAGAATACGTTTTTTTGATAAATCAGTACACGAATTTTACCAAAATTATTTTAGTGTAAAGCTCAAAAATGTAGAACAGTGAGAAATAATTAGGGAGTAGAAGAGAAGCAGAATAGTATTAAAAGAAAAGGAAAACAGTAAGACAATAAAAAAGTTAAGAATAACAAACCTGGGGCAAAAAACACCTCAACACCACCGTGGAAGTCGCCAGCAAATGACACAGTCACCACCATGAAAGTAGCCTCCGTCTTCTCGTTTTGTCCGCCCCACGCATCACCGGCACCACCACGACACCATCGTGGTTGTTCCCTCTGGCGTCCTTCCCTTTTCCCTCTGATGACCGTCGTGGCACACCAACGCCGTAGAACCCTTAATCGTCGTGACTTCCGGCGTCGCTCCTTCCACCATCATCACTGTGAGCACCGTTTTCCTTCCTCCCTCCATCGCTCCACCGTGGTCGTTCCCCCCTTTCATTTTTCTTCTTTCTTTTTCCCCATTTCGTTTCTCTTTCTATCTCCGACGTATCTCTCTCCCACCAACGTCATCACCGGCCAAGGAACGGCCGGTGGCGTCGCTTCCTTCTCCACCGTCTTACGCCCTTCTCCATCCTCGCGAGGCCTCTCTCTCTCTTTGTCTCACCAAAATCTTCTCTCTCCATCTCTGAAATGTTCTCTCTCACTCTCCCTCACTGTGTCTCCTTCTTCTCTCTCCGTCGCCTTCTCTCTCACAAAAAATTCGAAGCTCTTCTCTCTCCACTTCTCAGTTGCGGCGTATGAGAAGAATGAGGAAACAATTAGGGTTTCCTTCAAACCCTTGCCATATATACTCTTGTTTTTATTTTTAAAAAATATAATGTCAGATTACTAGTCGCACCACGCGTGTTAATTCATACATCCCCCCCAGCTTAGACCCAGTCTCGCTAGCCTTCAAAAACAAAAACTGAATTGGACTCTGCTGGTTGCACCCCCTATTTTTATAATACAACAACCCCTGTTTCTAATTACACCACTCTGTTTTGATAATATACCCCATGCAACCCTTTTTGAAAACACAGGCCAGCTGACCAATAAGTGATCTGGGCTCGCTGTTTGCACCGCCTCTTTTAAAAATACAACCTCCTGCTCCTTTTCACACCTCTTTTTAAACATGCACCCCCTTTTCTTTCATTTTTTTTAATTTCTTTTCTACAAATAAGCATTTTCTTTCACAAACCTATCTTTTCCCAAATAACAGATAAACATTTTCCCAAACATAAAAGTAGGTTGTTATTAATGGTCACTCTGAGTTTAAATTGTTTGATCGTCAACAACAACTATATTTTTCAAACGGGCTATGAGTAATGACCACTCTGAGTTTCACTTGTTTGGTCATTACGAATGCCTATCCCAATTTCAAAATGCCTAAAAAATACTAACACACAAACCTTTTCTACCCAAGAACAACGTAGCTTTGATTTCCCCATCGCACCTGGGGATACGTAGGAGCAGGGGCCCACTCCTGTCAAGCGCAAAAAACTAAAATTTTTATTAAGTCTTCCTTTTCAATTTGCAAATAATAAAAAGGGTAAATTAGAGTGTCTTCTTCGAATTAACTTTTTTTTTACACATTAAATTAAAAGGCAACCTTTTTTTGAAAGGATGTTGTGGGGTGCTAATACCTTCCCCACACATAATTGATAGGCATGGCAACATAACCCGAACCCGCGGGTACCCACCCGACCCTGTAACACCCCCTTTCTACCCCATGTTTTACACGTCACTTATCAGGGTAAAAGTTTTTCGCAAAATTTTAATTTGACTGATAGAAAGGAAATGCCACGTCATTATTAACAAAAGGAACGTCCACCTGTATAAATTAAGTTTGCGTAATCATCCTCATAAAAAAAAATTTCAACCATCACCCGTCATAAAATTAGACTTCAAGAGTTACGTCGCAGCGGAATTAAACAACACTCATTAAATACCACTCAAACGCACCTCACACCATCAAACACAAATATTAAACGATTTATTCATTAAATAACAATTTAAATCACGCCCCCTAGGTGTCACGGTATCATAGAGCGACTCGACCGACATCCCAAATAGCTATAAAGGAAAGCAGCATGCCCTTCACTCGCAGTTACCTGCAGCGTTGCCACAATGGAGCAACATTCCAAGCAGAAGGGGTGAGAATTTCAATAAAACATAATTACGCATATAATAGAGTAATATGAGCAACAGTCACACAACATCTTCATTAACATCAACTTCATCGCATACAGTCACACAACATCATCGTTAACACCAACTTCATAGCAAACAGTCGTAAACATGTATATGCATGAAAATGCAACCCACTCCTGGGTATATGCATGATGGTACCATACTCGTCGCAAATAAGCCACTATGGGCACACCGTCACTGCCACTATGGGCGAACCGTCATTAAGAGGCCGAAGCCTATTCGTCGTAATATGCACATGCTATGAGACACTATGGACACATGTGCAACCACCAAAACACTCACCTGGAGTACTCGTCGTCGTCGTCATAAGACACTCATAGAGTGTACTCGTCATAATCATCACAACATATCACATCATCATCATAAAACACACTCACAGAGTGAACTCATCATAATCATCACAATTTATCAATCATCATCGTCATAAGCATCACATTCGAAATTGGAGTAACAACACCTTTTAAGTTATAAGTAACAACACATGGAGTAACAACATATTTAAATTTTGGAAGACATCGCATTTTCATGCTTAGGAAACATCACATTTAAAACTGAGAAGACGTCACATTTTCAAAGTGAAAATCATCCTGTTTAATTTGGAGGAACAGTAATAAAACAACAATATTTTTCGGGCCAAAGACATCAGCAAAACAGTGGCCTTTTAACGCAAACAGCAGCAGGAAAACAGTGGCATTTAGCGCAAACAGCAACAGGAAAAACAGTGTGGAAAACAGCAGTATTTTTCTTCATAAAAACAGCAGCAAAATAGTGCTATAGAACCAGGAGGAAAAATCAGCCATATCCTTTACAAACAGCACACATTATTTATAAAGAAAGAAAAACAGCAACATAACTTTTTATAAAAACAGCACACATTCTTTATGAAACAGCAACATAGTTCTTTATAAAAACGGCACAACAACTCTTTTAATAATAAGACAGCAAACAGCAACTTTTATTTAACAGCAACAGCAACTATCATTTACAGCAACAGCACTATTATTTAACAGCAACAGCAACTATTATTTACAGCAACAGCACTATTATTTAACAGCAACAGCAACTATTATTTACAGCAACAGCAACTATTATTTACAGCAACAGCAACTATTATTTACAGCAACAGCAACTATTATTTACAGCAACAACAACTATTATTTACAGCAACTTAATTTTATTCTCAATCGCTTGGTATTGCTCAATTTACTCATTCATATGTTCTCATCCCTAATTCATGACATCGATACTAACCACACTAAAAACCATCAAAAATCGAAATTCATCTCACCGTCTCATATGATAGATCACGTGACAACGCCAATAATTTAACAAAACCACATCACAATTAAAACAATCCTTCATCAATCTTACCCATATGCATTTCAATTTCACAATAACATCAACCCCACAAAAAACCCACAAAACCCCACTATATACCCAATCATGTTAAACCGAAACGCTCACCCTTACCTTAATTATGATGAACACGAAACCTTCTTGACGAGAAATCACCACGTAGCCAACAGCAACAAAGCGCCCTTCTTCTCCTCTCTTGTGCGCCGTACGGCTCCCTCTCCCCTCCTCTCTTCACGATTTCTTTCTTTCTTTCCTCTCCAAGGCGCACTCTCTCTTTCTCTCTAGGTCTCTCTCTCAAAATTTCGCTAATGACCCATCATAGTCCCAATCCTAATTCACTTATGCGCAATCCAATGGATCATGGGCCTCCAATACAGCTTAAGCCCTTTAATTAATTAGTTGTCGCCACCAAATCCCTAATACCACACCTCCACATAATTAATATAATTTCTAATAATTAAATTATATCCATTAAAATAATTAAATTAATCAAAATACCTAAATACTTAATTAATTAACTTAATTAAATATTTAGGGTGTTACAACTCTCCCCCACTTAGAATATTTCGTCCTCGAAATTCTTCCCTTGCCAACGCTCACACTCCCCCACTAGCCAACTGCGACAATCTAGACAACCAGTGCCATCTCACACGCTGATTATTATTCTTTTGATTACCGACGATAAGTGATTAGGCGGCCGTCCCTCCTACTTGTTTCAGCCAGGTAACTTCAAGCAGTAGCAATCAGGCTCACTCTCTACTCCGCTGTGCCACTCTGGTAAACTGACTTGCATTCTACCTCACTCATCCATCCTCATAGGTTCGCACACTAACAGACTGCTAACGACTTGGTTTCTATGACAATGTCATTACAACATACAACATATAGCATGCCACAACAATCAACGTCATTACAACAACATATATCATCGACACAGTCAAACCCCGGGACCAAATATCCCTTTTTAAACAATGGCCATAGGCCCACAACAACAATCAGCAATAATAACAACAAAACCATGTGGGCCATTCGGTGGTACCCACGGTGTCAACAATAGCAAAACATCAGCATACGACATGGAAACAACCACCACCTCAACAATTATGATAACAATCAGCAGCATCAGGACTAACGACTTAGTCACGACGGTGGGCGCTGAGGCGCCACAAGCAACACAGCAAAACAGGCACGGCGCGCCCGAGGGCTAGCGCCTTCGACGACAGCAACATTAACAGCAGTACATAATGCATACAGGATTCACAACAAGTCTCATAGTTTTCCTCACAGCAGTTAAAGCATTAAAACAGCTAGAAGGGCCAACCCATGGAACATCATTTCACAGCTAAAGGTAAATATATGAAAGGTTCAGTCACATACATGCGCAACATACTTATTTAGGATTCTTTCGACACGGGAAATAAAACATGTTATAGAAATTGATTTTTCCTTACCAGACTGAACATCAGCTTAAACATTTTGGGATAAGACATCCTTAAGAACATACGGTAACAAAAGCTAACTCAAAGAAGGGCACAAACAGTGCAAATGCACATTTTAAATCCTAAGGTTCTTCACAATCACGTATGAGAACAAACGACAACAGGGTTAGTATTCATTTGTTGAAAATAAATCTAATACTCATATTAATACCCATCCATAAAAATTGTTTGTTAAAGGTTCACAAGCAACTTCAAAAATCACTTCGTTTTTAAATTACAAATCCACAACGTATAAATATCAAGGTTCAAACGTTTTTGCTAATCTTCATAAACTCGGGTGCAGAAAATTCTGTAACTATGCGTCTACTTTAGTGAATTAATTGAAATAGTAAACGGTGTCGGATTTCGACAAATAAATACTTGTTGGAAAGCCCTCTGAGTGTAGTTTCTGCCCAAAATTTTCATTTTTCGAAATACGCACCCAGGTGGTACAGTTTTACAGAATTATACCCTAAGGTGCCAGAAGTTGACAAAACTGTTTGCCCATCTTACACATCAATTTTCTTTCTCATTTCTTAATTAAATCTCGTGAAACCAGTGCTCATTTTGAAGGGAATTGAGTCTACTTTCCAACCAAGCAAGAATCATTAAAAACGGAGTTCATTTCATGACACAAAACCTACAAAAACCGAACATTACTCACAGTTTGATTCCTAAAACTTGACCTAACTTGAAGCAATCATAACTTGAGCCACACAGCTCCAAATTGAACGAAACCAGTGGCAAAACGACCGGCGTTAAATCTATTTTCAAAAAAAAACAATCAACCACATAATTTTTTTTTTTGATCAACTAAACGGTGCCAGTTTTTGAAAAACGAAGCAGTGTCCAGAAATGCACAAAACCGTAAACAAGTAAAATTCATCATGTTTAGTCACGAAACAATAATCTCAAACAACGCTCAAATTCAACAATTCATGTCATCAAACAACACTCGGGCATTCAATCAACCTATCGACATTTGATCAAACACCTGGTCTTATTCGACTCAACACAACAACAACAACGCTTTGGTCACACTGACCCAACAACAACAAGTGAATCAGAAAAACCATTTTACCTATACAGTTATCCTTAACAGCAATACACACTGCAAGAGAGTTTAAGTAAGGCTTGGTGTCAATCAATTAAAATAGTTCAGCAATCAATACACATGCGATCACGAAGCAGCGGGGCAGTTCATTTAACGGCGTGCAACATGGAGGTCAACAACAGGACCACACAACCAGAAAGTCAACAACTGGAACCAAAACAAAGAAACAGGGCTCACACACAGAATCACGGTAAAACACACAATACCAGCACACAATGCTAGTAGGGACATCTCCCCCACTAGTACTCTTACCATTAGCAATTTTTGTTTTACCTTCCCCTGCAGAAGCGTTAGTACAACACAAACAACTGTTAGATTCAAAAGACGACAGTTGGTCGTACACCGACACAACGACTCGACGACTTGGCCGGACGGACCAACTGCTCTGATACCACTTATGTAACACCCCCTTTCTACCCCATGTTTTACACGTCACTTATCAGGGTAAAAGTTTTTCGCAAAATTTTAATTTGACTGATAGAAAGGAAATGCCACGTCATTATTAACAAAAGGAACGTCCACCTGTATAAATTAAGTTTGCGTAATCATCCTCATAAAAAAAAATTTCAACCATCACCCGTCATAAAATTAGACTTCAAGAGTTACGTCGCAGCGGAATTAAACAACACTCATTAAATACCACTCAAACGCACCTCACACCATCAAACACAAATATTAAACGATTTATTCATTAAATAACAATTTAAATCACGCCCCCTAGGTGTCACGGTATCATAGAGCGACTCGACCGACATCCCAAATAGCTATAAAGGAAAGCAGCATGCCCTTCACTCGCAGTTACCTGCAGCGTTGCCACAATGGAGCAACATTCCAAGCAGAAGGGGTGAGAATTTCAATAAAACATAATTACGCATATAATAGAGTAATATGAGCAACAGTCACACAACATCTTCATTAACATCAACTTCATCGCATACAGTCACACAACATCATCGTTAACACCAACTTCATAGCAAACAGTCGTAAACATGTATATGCATGAAAATGCAACCCACTCCTGGGTATATGCATGATGGTACCATACTCGTCGCAAATAAGCCACTATGGGCACACCGTCACTGCCACTATGGGCGAACCGTCATTAAGAGGCCGAAGCCTATTCGTCGTAATATGCACATGCTATGAGACACTATGGACACATGTGCAACCACCAAAACACTCACCTGGAGTACTCGTCGTCGTCGTCATAAGACACTCATAGAGTGTACTCGTCATAATCATCACAACATATCACATCATCATCATAAAACACACTCACAGAGTGAACTCATCATAATCATCACAATTTATCAATCATCATCGTCATAAGCATCACATTCGAAATTGGAGTAACAACACCTTTTAAGTTATAAGTAACAACACATGGAGTAACAACATATTTAAATTTTGGAAGACATCGCATTTTCATGCTTAGGAAACATCACATTTAAAACTGAGAAGACGTCACATTTTCAAAGTGAAAATCATCCTGTTTAATTTGGAGGAACAGTAATAAAACAACAATATTTTTCGGGCCAAAGACATCAGCAAAACAGTGGCCTTTTAACGCAAACAGCAGCAGGAAAACAGTGGCATTTAGCGCAAACAGCAACAGGAAAAACAGTGTGGAAAACAGCAGTATTTTTCTTCATAAAAACAGCAGCAAAATAGTGCTATAGAACCAGGAGGAAAAATCAGCCATATCCTTTACAAACAGCACACATTATTTATAAAGAAAGAAAAACAGCAACATAACTTTTTATAAAAACAGCACACATTCTTTATGAAACAGCAACATAGTTCTTTATAAAAACGGCACAACAACTCTTTTAATAATAAGACAGCAAACAGCAACTTTTATTTAACAGCAACAGCAACTATCATTTACAGCAACAGCACTATTATTTAACAGCAACAGCAACTATTATTTACAGCAACAGCACTATTATTTAACAGCAACAGCAACTATTATTTACAGCAACAGCAACTATTATTTACAGCAACAGCAACTATTATTTACAGCAACATCAACTATTATTTACAGCAACAACAACTATTATTTACAGCAACTTAATTTTATTCTCAATCGCTTGGTATTGCTCAATTTACTCATTCATATGTTCTCATCCCTAATTCATGACATCGATACTAACCACACTAAAAACCATCAAAAATCGAAATTCATCTCACCGTCTCATATGATAGATCACGTGACAACGCCAATAATTTAACAAAACCACATCACAATTAAAACAATCCTTCATCAATCTTACCCATATGCATTTCAATTTCACAATAACATCAACCCCACAAAAAACCCACAAAACCCCACTATATACCCAATCATGTTAAACCGAAACGCTCACCCTTACCTTAATTATGATGAACACGAAACCTTCTTGACGAGAAATCACCACGTAGCCAACAGCAACAAAGCGCCCTTCTTCTCCTCTCTTGTGCGCCGTACGGCTCCCTCTCCCCTCCTCTCTTCACGATTTCTTTCTTTCTTTCCTCTCCAAGGCGCACTCTCTCTTTCTCTCTAGGTCTCTCTCTCAAAATTTCGCTAATGACCCATCATAGTCCCAATCCTAATTCACTTATGCGCAATCCAATGGATCATGGGCCTCCAATACAACTTAAGCCCTTTAATTAATTAGTTGTCGCCACCAAATCCCTAATACCACACCTCCACATAATTAATATAATTTCTAATAATTAAATTATATCCATTAAAATAATTAAATTAATCAAAATACCTAAATACTTAATTAATTAACTTAATTAAATATTTAGGGTGTTACAGACCCCGCCCCGAGTTTGACGGGGAAAACCCGCTTTGACCGGGGACGGGTTTGGGTTCGGGGATGTCGATACCCACCCCGTCCCCGCCCCGAACCCGCTCGACAAAACATAAATTAATTATTTTATTTTATTTTATGCATATTTACTCATTCATTTTGTTTCATAAATTTTGTTTATTTTTAATTTTGATCTATTTCCTATAGAAAAATCTATTTTAATACTTTTAACTTTATTTTATCATTGTATAATTATTATTATTTTATTTTATTAATTATTATAAATATATTTTTTTTATTTTTCTTATAAATTTGTGGGGGAAACGGGTACCCGCGGGGAACCAGTCCCCGTTTGGGACGGGGTTGGGGGATGCAAAACCCGACCCCAATAGAGGTAGGGGCGGGGACGGGGAATGCCAAACCCGCCCCCGACCCGCCCCGTTGCCATGCCTAATAATTGACCACCGAACCCAAAAATAAAGGTTTTTTCAATGTTTCTCCTATTGATTAAATATTGATGGCGGCTTCATTTCAAAACTTCGAAGAATCCCTCCTCCGAATTTTTCGGTCGCTACAGGAGCCATAGAAGGAGGGACATAAAATAAGAAAACTCCTCCAAGTATACCCACACCAATACTTGGAAGACCAATTCAAAGAGGGAGGAAACGATAAAAGATGAAGCTTCGGCCATAGTGCCAAAGAGTAAGGAAACTTTCTCTACTCCTACTAATCCTTCTACCTTTCATACTTGATGTCTTGTATCAACTAGATTATGTTGTTTGCAAATTGATGTTGGAAGTTGTGTTAATTGGGCTAACACTCGCTTAGTTACAAAGCTCAATCTTCCCACCATCAATCATCCAAACCCATACAAAATACAACGGCTTAATGAGAAACAAGAAATGGTTGTGGATAAACAAGTGCTTGTTAGTTTTTCCATTCATAGGTACAAAGACAATGTCTTATGTGATGTTGTCCCTATGGAGGCCGGCCACCTAATCTTAGGAAGGTGATAGGCTCAGCTGATATGAGAAAGAGAAATTTTGGAATTGAATACAGTATGTCAGTTACAGCAATGCTCTAGTTACAAGTTCCAGCAAACTATGGAGAGCCATTAGACTAGTTTTTGTGGCTAAAGGCCTTTCTTTTAATTGTGGATTTAGGCTTTATGTTGTGGACCTAGGATCCAATAAGTCCATAATATAAATAACTTATCCCTTAGTGTAATTGGGGAGAACTTCTTGGATGAATGAAATCATTTCCTCAATTTTGCAAAGTTGAAAGTCTAGAGAGATACCTAGTGAGAGGTGAGAGTGGCGAGTACATGCATATGGGAGGTGAGGTTCATCATGAAGTTTCTCCAATGGTTGTTGAAGAAGAGGACCTTGCTCACAACCTTGGGGCTAGGAGCGTCCAAGGCTAGTTTATCTTATCGCCTTCCAAGAAGGTGTGGCGATCATTCATTCCACATCCACCTCTAGTCTCATCCACACTTGCTCTTTCTTCTACTTTTCATGTAAGTTCCTTGTGTTTGTGTTGTGTGTTCTTCATTTTCCTTGATTTGTCAAGAACACTTGTCTTGATTTTGTGTGAGAATTATTGAATTGTCAATTTTCTAGATCCTATCCTTCTTGATCTATTCTAGATCATATCATTTTCCAAAAACAAAACGGTAAGGAGACATCCCAATGGGGGTTTTAAAAGCAGTTCTATAGACCCATAGTGCATCATCCAATTTTAATGACCAGTCTTTTCTTGATGCACTAACTGTCTTCTCTAAAATCCTTTTCAGCTCTCTGTTTGAAATTTCAACCTCGCCACTAGTTTGTGGATGGTAAGGAGTTGCTACCTTATGAGTGACACCATATTTGCTCAAAATATTTTCAAATTGTTTATTACAAAAATGGGTCCCACCAGCACTAATAATTGCTGGGGGAGTGCCAAATCTGGTAAAAATATTTTTCTTTAAAAATCTCACTACCACTCGAGCATCATTAGTGGGTAAGACTACGGCTTCTACCCACTTAGAAACATAATCCACTGCAACAAGAATATATTGATTTGAAAAAGATTTAGAGAAGGGCCCCATAAAGTATCTCACAAACGAAAATATTATTTAATGGCATCTCTTGACGGCTAGAAATGTTGCCACTCCTCTGACAGCTATCACAAGCTTTCACAAATTCATGAGCATCTTTAAATATAGTAGGCCAATAAAAACCACATTGTAAAACTTTATATGCTATTTGGACTAAAGTGGCCACCTACCTCTTTAGAGTGGCAATGCTCAAGGATAGAAGTTACCTCATCCATAGGCACACAATGCCTAATTACCTTGTCTCCACAAACTTTAAATAGATAAGGGTCATCCCACAAGTAGTGTCTAGCATCAGAAGTTAATTTCTTCTTTTTATGAAAAGAGAAGTCAGGAGGAACAACCTTACCTAGCAAGTAGTTGACAATGTCTGCAAACCAAGGGATAGTGGAAATAGCTAAAAGTCTCTCATCAGGGAACACCTATTTGATCTCCCCATCATTTGAGGAGTGCATCACACTATGGTCAAGCCTTGAGAGGTGACCGGCTACAAAGTTCTCCGAACCTTTTTTGGCTCTAATCTCAAAGTCAAATTTTTGTAGCAACAAAATCCACCTAATTAACCTGGGTTTTGCATCCTGCTTTCCAAGCAAATATCTTATAGCAGCATGATCTGTATAAACAATAACTTTAGAAAGAACAAGGTAATGACAAAACTTGTCAAATGCAAATACTACAGCTAGAAACTCTTTCTCTGTGGTAGCGTAGTAAATGGTATAGAATACCTTATGCTTTCTTTGCCCCAAAACAGCCCCCACAGCAGTATCGCTAGCATCCCACATAATTTCAAAGGGAAGCGACCAATCGGGGACAACAACAACAGGAGCACTAATTAATTTTTCCTTTAAACAATTAGAATCAGTCAAACAAATGTCAAAAAAATCAAAAGTGGCCTCCTTAACCAAGAGGTCAGTCATAGGCTTTGCAATTTTTGAGAAGTCTTTAACAAACCTCCTATAGAAGCCAGCATGGCCTAGAAAACAGTGGACCCCCTTAACAGAATTGGGTGGGGGCAACTTTGCAATTACCTCAACCTTTGCAGGATCAACTTCAATGCCTTTAGTGGACACCTTATATCCTAGAATAATGCAATCTTGTGCCATAAATTGGTACTTCTCCCAATTGAGCACTAAATTAGTATCCCTCCATCTCTGCAACACTAAATTCAAGTTATGTAAAAAATCCTCATAAGAGGATCCAAAAACAGTAAAATCATCCATGAATATCTCAATGCATTTTTCAACCAAGTCAGGGAAAATAACCATCATGCATCTTTGGAAAGTGGCAGGGGCATTACATAAACCGAATTGCATCCTTTTATATGCAAATGTTCCATATAGGCAAGTAAAAGCAGTTTTTTCTTGATCTTCAGAAGCCACTGATATTTTCAAATAACCGGAATATCCATCCAAACAACAATAATAATCATGACCTGCCACTCTCTCAAGTATTTGATCAATAAAGGGAAAAGGGAAGTGATATTTCCGAGTGGCATCATTTAATTTTCTATAATCAATGCACATAAGCCACCCAGTAGTTTTCCTAACTGCAATTAATTCATTTTTATCATTTTCCATTACAGTAGTACCTCCCTTTTTAGGAACACATTCAACGAGACTTACCCACTTACTATCAGTGATATGAAAGATGATACCTGCATAAAGAAGCTTAATTACCTCCTTTTTGACCACCTCTTTCATGTTAGGATTGAGGTGGAGTTGAGGTAATGCCTGAGGTTGACAATCATCCTCCATATAAATCTTGTGAATACAAATTGAGGGACTAATGCCTTTTATATCATGAATTGACCATCCAAAGGCCTCTTTATTGGCCCTTAATACCCTCAAAAGCTTATCCTCCATGGTGTCTGTCAAATCTGCAGAAATAATCACAGGAAAAGAGGAAGGGGGTGCAAGAAAGCATATTTTACATTTGAAGGAAGAGGCTTTAATTCAAGATCAGGAGCCTCTTCAATTGAAGGTTTGAGATTTGGAGTATTACCCCATTCCAATTTCTCAAATCTATGGTTACTCCACTTTTTCTGAGGGTGGTGAGCCTGCAAAAACATTAAGAACTCTTCTTCCTCACAACTCTGCAAAGTAAGAATTTTTTCTAGAGGGTCCTGAATTCTAAAATCATCAAAACTTTCAGAGGTAACCACATGATTAATATCCATAGCTTGAATAAAATGAGGAAGGATTTCTTAATGAGTTCAAGACTTGAAATACAACTTCCTCATCTCCAAATCTCAAAGTCAATTTTCCTTGTTGAACATCAATAAGCTTTTTTCTGTAGCTAAGAAAGGACGCCCCAAAATAATTGGGACTTCCTCATTTTCTTCGATATCCAAAACATGAAAATCAGCAGGGAAAATAAACTCATCAACCTTAACTAAAACATCTTCCACCACCCGACGGGGATGGGCAATGGATCTATCAGCTAGCTGCAAAGTGATGTTAGTAGGACGAGGTTCCTGCAAACCTAGCTTTCTAAAAACAGAAAAAGGCATCAAATGTATACTTGCTCCTAAATCACATAACGCCTTTTTAAAATGAGAGTTACCAATTGTACAAGGGATAATAAAATTACCTGGATCTTTAAGCTTAGGCGGTAACTTTTTTAGAACTATAGCAGAACACTCCTCATTAAGCCTAACTGTCTCAAAGCCTTCTAACTTCCTTTTGTTAGAAATAATTTCTTTTAAAAATTTGGCATATTTAGGCATTTGAGCAATAGCTTCCGCAAAAGGAATGTTGATATGCATTTTTCTAATTATTTCAAGAAATCTAGCAAACTGCTTATCATGCTGCTCATTTTTAAGTCTTTGAGGATAAGGAACATTTACCTTTACTTGCTCATATTTCCCCCTTTCCTTTTTGCTTTCCTCATAAGTGCTCCCCTCAGTAGGAGCTTGTATTTCTTTCTTGGGCGGCCGCCCATCTTGATTGTTTTCTTAAACCAGCTCGTTGCCACTCCTAAGAGTGACAGCCTTGCAATGCTCATTTCTTGGATTAGGCTCAATTTGGTAGGCAGTAAGCCTGGGGGCCTTTGAGATAACATAGTAATGAGATTGAGAGTTGGCTACCTATGGCTCCCATTTGGCCCTCCAAGCATCCAATTTTATCATTGAGTTTTCCCTCCAAGCTTCCAATTCTTTCATTAAATTTTCCTTGCAGGTTTCCAAATACATCAGTGGTATCCAGCTTCTTCTCTTCTTGCTTTTGCACATGTGGAGGCTTATATGAATTTGAGTTTTCCCCTTTTGTTGTCCCTCCCAAGAGAAATTGGGGTGATTTTTCCAACCTGGATTGTAAGTTTTTGAATAAGGATCATTTTGACTCCGTTTGGAATTCTAAACATAATTGGTGTCTTCAGTAGAAGTTGCTGGTAGGCCCTGTGGTTTTATCAGATCTTCAATGGATTGCAACCTCTCATCAGTCCTATCCATGTAATTGGCTCAAACACCCATGCAAGGATGTCCAACCTTTTCCACGTATCTAACTAAGGATTCTTGCATGCCAAGCCTTAACTCACCTTTCTTCCAGCCAAGATAGTTGATTTTTTTCAGTTAGGCCTCCCCAAAGATTGTTTGTGTTTTCACTAGTGGAAGGTGCCGCAAGAGTAGTTTGGGCTTGTGCCTTCATCAAAGATTGGATCTGTTTAGAGAGGGTATCCATCTTAATATCAATACTAGTTTTATCTTCAACCTTGTACATCCAGCTGATTTCTTAATGTGTCTGTCACTTGTGTCCCACTGGGCATTATCGGCTGCTATTTCTACAATTAAGTCATATACTGTCGCAGGCTCCCCATTCATGAGAGAACCCCCGCGAGCCATATTAACAATTCCTCTATTTTGAGAAGATAACCTGTTGCAAAAATATTCAAGCAATTGCCATTTCTCAAATCCATGATGGGGACAACTTCGAAGTAAATCTTGAAATCTTTCCCAAGCTTCATGTAAAGGTTCTTGCTCAAGTTGAGCAAAGTTGATTATTGCACCTCGAATCTTAGTAGTCTTACCTGGAGAAAAATATATGGTTAAGAATTTTTGCTACCGTTGGTCCCAAGTGGTAATGGACTCTGCAGGTTGAGAGTCTAGCCAAGCAGATGCCTTGTCAGCCAATGACCACGGAAACAATCTCACTCTAATGGCTTCAGGAGTGACACCATTGCAAATTACTGAGTCTGCCACCCTCAAAAATTTTCTAAGATGAGTGTGTGGGTCTTCTGTTGGTGTACCTCTGAACGTACTGGAATTCTGAACCATTTGAATTAAGCTTGGTTTAAGCTCAAAATTAGTAGCTTGCACAGGTGGGTTAACTATGCGTGTAACAACATTTGGTGAGGGAGTAAGGTAGTCCCGAAGAGTTCTTCAAAATAGGCTCCGGGGAGCGGGTGAGCATGCACGAGTAATAATAATAATAAAAATAAAACAAACAAATAAAAATAAACTAAATGACAAAAATATGTAAATATTTTTTTTCTTTTTATTGAATTAAATTAAAACAAACTAAAACAAGAAATAAAAAAATGTCTAAAGCAATAAAAATCTTTTTCGTTTAATATTGTTAAATTAATCCCCGACAACGGCGCCAATAACTTGTTGCGTTAAAAACACACTTAGAGCAAGTGTGCTCTATTGCAGAAGTAGTATAAAAGATTATGGTATCCACAGGGATTAATTAACAAGTACCAAACTAGTCGAGATTATTTATTATTTAGAAGAACAATTGTTTGAGTTGTTATGTGAACACAATAAAAAGAAATAAATAGCAAGAAATAAATTGTGAGGTTTAATCAATGGAGAGAAGCCTACGGTTGCGTGTTATTCCTTTTCCCTCACGCCAGGCTTGCTTCCTCTTTAAGAATCATGTGGCTTCTTTTGGTTTAGGTCATGTCATGATGACCTTCCTTTTGAATTGTTGCTATCCTGCGGTCCACGTGTTTTTAGAGTGAGAGGCTCCACCTTATCTCTATCAAGCGTGCCGTCATCCTCCCATGAAACCTAGGGTTTTCTGTGTGGCCTTGCTCCAGTACGCTGGTTTTTGCCCCCGTCTAGGGTTCTTCTCCCACCTCAGTGGGTCTTCTGGTTAGTGCTACTATTTTCCCCATGGATAAGTGGAAGAAACTTGATTTTCCGATGGAAGACGATGCTCTGTTGGTCGTTGAAGATGGCGAAGCTGGCAGTGATGAATCTTGTCAACGATCGTTAGCTGGGAAACTATGGACAGAAAGCCCCTTTAACACTAGAGCTTTCAAATCAACCATTGTTGAAGTGTGGAGGCTGAAACCCCCAGTGGAGGTACAGGAATTAGGGAAAAACCTTTTTCTCTTCAACTTCACCACCAAAAGCGATATGGAGAATGTGTTTAGGCTGGCCCGTGGAACTTTGATCGTAATGTGGTGGTTCTAAAAAAGATTTCTAGGTTTGAGCAACCGTCGAAGATGACCCTTGATTCTACTTCGCTCTGGGCAAGAATTTACGATCTCCCTCTGCGCCTGCAAACTGATAATATGGCAGTCAGACTGGGAAATATGATGGGGCTATTTGAAGAAGCGGATACCAGAGATAGCAACTGATTGGGGAAATTCCTACGTGTTAAGGTGTCTATTGACCTCAAGAGGCCTGTTAAGCGCGGAACTGTGATTCGTTTCCAAGGGAAAGACCTCAAAGTCTTTTTAAGGTATGAACGGCTTCCTGCTTTCTGTTTTATTTGTGGAAAATTAGTGCATCAAATGAAGGAATGTGATGATTGTGAATCCTTTGAGGAGGAGGGCTTGGAAGATATAGAGGAGAAGGATTTTCCCTTTGGCCCTTGGCTTAGAGCATTCCCTTTGCCTAAGCAAAACCTTGAAGTTAGGAAAGATAGTTTTCTTGGCTCCTGTAGTAAGAGCCTATTTGTATCTTCTGGCAGCAGTAAGGCGGGAAATAGTGAAATAAATAGGGAGGACATTGAGGTTATCCAACCACCCTACCCACCAACTGGAAAAACCTGAGGCTACTATTGTTGAGGTAGCCAATACTACCCCTGCTAAACAGTTCACCCCACAACATCCTAATCAGAGAAATGCTGATAACCTAAATGATGTTGAGGAAGTTTCAGAATCTCTAGGGACCTTGGCCCTAACCCCTAAGTCTCCCCCTAAGAAACCAAAAAGCAAAGCTGCTACTTCCAAAGCCAAAAGCAGAAGCTGGACTAGAGTGAAAGGTAGGAAAGCAAAGGGTGGAAACAACAAAGGGACTCTCACTATTGAGAGAGGAAAACATAACCTATTTGATGTGGGGATCTCTGAAGGCACAATTGAAGATTTTAATGAGAGTCTCCACAAGAAGCAAACTGTTAGAATGGATATTGATGATAAATTACCAGAGGGTGTGTTGGAAGACCAACATCTCCTATCCGAATGAAAATTATCAGTTGGAATTGCAGGGGGTTGGGGAACTTTCGAGCAATTCGAGCCTTGTTGAGGCTCAAAACAATTGAAAATCCTCATATGCTTTTCCTTATGGAAACCAGGTTATCTGAGTTGGAAATGAATAAGGTTGGAATCCAATGTGGATTCAGTTCTGCTATTGTGGTGGGGTGCAGAGGTACTGGAAAGGATGAGCTGGTGGGATAGGTCTGTTGTGGTCTGATCTTGTGTCTTTTGATGTGGAGTCCTTTTCCCTTAACCACATTCATGGTTCTGGAGCTGTGGATGTTAATGAGTCAATATTCATGTTGTCTGGTATCTATGGTTATCCTGATGAAGCTCTTAAGAGAGATACTTGGAGATTGATTCAGAGACTACAGAACCCCCAGATGCCTGATTGGCTGTGTTTTTGTGATCTTAATGACATAGTGGATGCTACTGAGAAGCAGGGTGGGAATAACAGATCGGTTGGGCAGCTGGATTGTGGAAGAGATGCCTTGGAGCTCTGTAGTTTAAATGATTTGGGATTTATTGGATACCCTTTTACTTGGTCAAATGGTAGGAAGGGGCCTGATAACATTCAGTGCAGACTTGATAGGGCTCTTGCCTCTGAGAGCTTCTGTAATAGATTCTCTCCTATCACAGTCACCCACTTGCCTAGATATGGGTCTGACCACTCGGTGTTGTTGATAAATCTTGAAGATCATGATCAATTGGTTAAGAAGAAGAGGGTGCATTTTTTTAGATTTGAGGAGAACTGGACAAAGGACTCTAGGTGTGAGCATATTGTTAGAAGAAATTGGAGGGGTAGAGGCAGAACATGCTCTGACAAGCTGTTGGGGGTGACTGCTATTAACTATGAGTTTGAAGAGTATAGGACCAATGCTATTAAGGAAGAGATCACTAAAGTGGAGAAACTGCTTAAAAATGATGCTTTATGGCAGGGTGATAATGCTAATCTGGCTAGACACAGAATTGGAGAGGGAGCATGCTAATCTTATAAAGAAAGAAGAAGTGGCTTGGAGACAACAAAGTAGAGCTACTTGGTTGAAAGAAGGGGGCAAAAACTCAAAATTCTTCCATAGGAAAGCTAGTCAAAGGAGCAAGACAAATGCCATTAAGAAACGTAAAGATGAAGATGGTGTTTGGTGGCATGGAGATGATCATGTGGAGCGAATTTTCCTTAGTTTTTTCACTGACCTTTTTTCCTCCTCTGGTTCTATTAATGCTGAACAGGTTTGTAACAATATTCAAAGACATCTATCCTCTGATCAACAGGCTGAGTGCTCTCAGGTGTTTAAGAGGGAGGAGGTCAAAGAAGGTATTGATCAAATGCATCCTCTGAAGGCCTCAGGCCCTGACAGTCTTCCAGCACTATTCTTTCAGAAGTATTGGCATGTAGCGGGGAATGACATCCAGAGATTAGTTTATGTAATGTCACCATGAAAATTGTCACCAAAACCATCGCTAATAGAGTCAAGAGTTTCCTACCTACTATTATTGATGAGGAGCAAAGTGCTTTTGTTAAAGGTAGACTTATCACTAATAATGCCTTGGTTGTCATGGATTGTTTTCATTGGCTTAAAAAGAAAATCAAGGGTAAGAGGGGTATGATGGCTCTTAAGCTTGATATGGCTAAGGCTTATGATAGACTAGAATGGGATTTCATAAGAGTAGCTCTGTTGAAAACTGGTTTTCCTGATAATATTATGTCTTGCATCAATACTGTTAGCTACCAAGTGCTCATAAATGGCTAGCCAAGTAGAGCTTTCAATCCTGAGAGGGGTATTAGACAGGGTGACCCCCTGCCACCCTATTTGTTCATCTTTTGTGCTAATGTTATCTCTGGCATGTTGCATCATGGAAGTCAACAAAGCTCTATTCATGGGATTCAGGTTGCCAGGAATACCCCCCAAATTACTCACCTTCTTTTTGCAGATGATAGCTTTCTTTTTTCTAGGGCTAATGCTAAAGAAGCCTCTTCTATTGTGAACATTCTTGACTCATACCAGGCTGGCTCGGGTCAGCTGGTGAATCTTGACAAGTCTGACATGTCATATAGCCGAAATGTGCCTATCCAAGACCAACAAATTATCTGTAACCAGATTGGGATAAAGGCTGTGACACATCATACCAAGTACCTTGGGCTTCTAGTGGTATTTGGGAGGTCTAAGAAGGAGGTATTCTCGCTTGTGCAAGATAGAGTTTGGAAGAAGGTTAAGGGGTGGAAGGAAAAATTCCTTTCTAGAGCTGGCAAAGAGACTTTGATCAAATCTGTGGCCCAGTCTATACCTAATTACATTATGAGTTGCTATAAAATGCCAGAAGGGATTTGCAAAGAGATTGAGTCCATGATTGCAAAGTTTTGGTGGGGATCTTCTGATACTCAAAGAAAGATACATTGGATTAGTTGGAATAAGATGGGTGAAGGTAAATCTAAAGGTGGTTTGGGGTTCAGAGGATTTAGTGAGTTCAACCTACCTCTTCTTGGCAAGCAATGTTGGAGGCTAGTGAATGATGCTTCTTCTCTAATGGCTAGAGTCTTCAAAGGCAGGTACTATCCCAGATCAAATTTCTTAGCTGCCTCTACTGGTTTCGAACCAAGCTACGCTTGGAGGAGTATTCTAAGTGCTAAGGAAGTTATTGAGAAAGGATTTAGGTGGATGATTGGGAATGCAAGATCTGGCAGGACAATTGGCTGCCTGATCAGGCCAAATTCAAAGTGTGCAGCCCTGTTAAGTCTCTTCCTGCAGATTCCTGTGTTAGTTCTCTCATTGATACTGACACCAAACAGTGGGATAGGCACATTATCTCCAATATATTCAATCCTTTTGAGGCAAAACAAATTCTGAACATCCCTGTTTCTATGAGGCTTCCTGAAGACAAGCTAGTCTGGCATTGGGAAAAGAATAGTGTAACACCCCTTTTTCTACCCGGAAAATTTTTGACAAAAATCAGAGTTTTCAAAACGTTTCCAATACACCCACAAGGGATGCTACAATTACAGCGTTAACATCACACGCCAAATAATTAAATTCACCATTAAAGCAGTACGATACATAGCACGTCATAATTAACTTTGTCACCACGCAGCGGAATAAGAATCAAGGTTCAATTAAATAATTATAACATCGCCATAAAACTTCAAAATTTAGAATAATAGAAACACTAATAAAGCCTAGCGTTCATTCCCCCCGAGTGCTACGTATCAGAGCGACGACACCTGACTCAACTAGCGAAGGTAGACATGCCTTCACTCGCAATCACCTGCACGTTACCAACATAGGGGTAACATTCAAACAGAAGGGGTGAGATATCTAACATTATAATAGCATATATGATAGGCAATATGCTAGAGTTACAACACTATATCAACCACTTCACAACAACATCAAATTACAAATCGCCAAAATTAACACCAACATCATGAGTAAGTATATGAGATGCAACCCACACCAACGGGTATATGCCTGTGGTACCAATCATCACCAATGAAGTAGCCACTTAGGGCATCATCACCTGTATGAACATCACCATCATCACCTATAGCTCCAAGGCCGAAGCCGTCATCACCAAAATAATGCATATGGAATGCATGCGACACCATGCACAACACATCTAAACAATCAACAACAATGGTCATCTATGTGACACACAACAACACCAATATTAATAAATGGTCATAGACCCATCACCTGTCACCTTAGCCCATAAATAGGCACATCACCTGTTATATCATCACCAATAATCACCAATACACCTACACCTATAGGACAGTCTAACAACTTGACCAACGACCACTGACACCAAGGACGCCAATAAATTTACAACATCAGTGACAACCACAATTTTACAACACCGAGACTTCGACAATTGACAACACCAGGAACAATACCAATTTACAGCAACAGCGACAATAGCTTAAAAAACAGCAACTTAAAATGGTGACAGCAACAGTGATTTTCAGGAAAACAGCAACATTTGTTCACTGTGACAGCAACATTATTTTTAGAAAAACAGCAACATTTTGTTCACTGTGACAGCAACATTATTTGGGAAAAACAGCAACATTTTGCTCACTGTGACAGCAACATTATTTGTGAAAAACAGCAACATTTTACTCACTGTGACAGCAACATTATTTGTGAAAAATAGCAACATTTTACTCACTGTAACAGCAACATTATTTGTGAAAAACAGCAACATTTTACTCACTGTAACAGCAACATTATTTGTGAAAAACAGCAACATTTTACTCACTGTAACAGCAACATTATTTGTGAAAAACAGCAACATTTTACTCACTGTGACAGCAACACCAATTTTCAGAAAAACAGCAACAATTGTTCACTGTGACAGCAACACCAATTTTCAGAAAAACAGCAACAATTGTTCACTGTGACAGCAGCACCAATTTTCAGAAAAACAGCAACAGGGCGCCAAGTGAGACAGCAGCACAACAAGAAACTGGCGCCCAACAGCAGGGCGCCTAGCAGGCAACAACGACAACAGAAACTGGCGCCCAGCAACAGGGCGCCTAAGACAGCAACAGCAACATCAGGCTTGGCGCCCAGCAACAGGGCGCCTGAGACAGCAACAACAACATCAGGCTTGGCGCCCAGCAACGGGAACAACACTGAGACACTACTGGGCGCCTAGGGCGCCAACTCCAGCAACCAAGACAGCATCACTGGGCGCCTAGGGCGCCACTTCCAGCAACATCAACAATCAAACATGACTGGGCGCCCAGGGCGCCAACTCCAGCAACCAAGACAACATCACTGGGCGCCTAGGGGGCCACTTCCAGCAACATCAACAATCAGACAACATGACTGGGCGCCCAGGGCGCCAAAATCAGCAACAGAGGCGACACTGGCTTGGCGCCCAGCAACAGGGAGCCTCCAGCAGGGACCAGACGCAACACAGACACGGCGCCCAGCAGCAGGGCGCCAATTCCAGCCACCAAACACAACACCAATTCGCACCAAAACGCCAAACACCAATTTTCACCATGATCAACCAATTACAACCGTCATGCATACATGCTAACATCAATAAATCAACACAAACAAGATCAAAAGAACAACATAGGTCCTATCTCCCACATAATCCCCATCATATACCCTATTATAAGGATAGAACCCACCCTTACCTTAGGTTTGCCGAACGCGAGATCTCCTTGTACGTAAGCTCCAAAGAACCACCGCAACAAGACTTCTCTCCTCTTGCTCCTTGTGCGCGCCGTCCCCTTCCTTTCTCTCTTCTCCTCTTCGCAACTTTCTTTCTTTTCTCTAAGAATGCGCTAATGACTAACCCTAGCCAACTACTCTCCTTCATGCGCCTAAGCCTTGGGCTCTTGGATCACGGGCCCCCGACTACTACTCAGCTAATTACTGAACACCACCCCCTAATTTAAATAAAACATCATTTTATTAATTATTAAATATGAGTATACTAATAAAATACCTAAATAATTTAATTAAATAAACAATTAAATTATTTGGGCGTTACAAATAGTCTCTACTTTGTTAGGTCTGCGTATCATTTACTGAAGGAGGAGTCTGCTAGGAATACTGCTGAATCTTCAAGCTCCACCAACAGATCTCTGTTGAATTCAATATGGAAAATTAAAGCTCCAAACTGTGTTAAAAATTTCATCTAGAGGCTTGCAAAAGACATTCTGCCAACTAGGAGCAGATTGGAGAGGAAAGGTATTTCCCTTGATGCTCAAAGCCCTATTTGTTGTTCCAATTCCGAAACCAGTAGCCATTTGTTGATGAACTGTGACATGATTAAACTGGTTTGGTTTTCCTCCCCTTTGGGCATTCACATCCCAAACCATTCTAATTTTTTGAGCTGGTTGCAACACTGGATCACTGTTGATGATATTATAGCAAGACAAATTTTTTGTATTACTCTTTGGAAGATATGGAAGGCTTGAAATGATCTAATTTTCAACAAAACAAAGTTCAATCCAATTGTTGTGGCAGCTGATAGTGCAAACTTTGTAGAAGATTACAATGTTGCAAATTTTATTGAGACTCGATCCCACTTCTCTCCCACAAATTCCTGGACAGCTCCTCCTATTGGCCTCACCAAGTTTAATTCTGATGCTGGTTGTTTTGAGGATAATACATCGGGCTGGGGATTTATTGCTAGAGATTCAACTGGTGCAGTCCTCCATGCTGCAACCAATATTTGGAATGACAAGGTCAATCCAACTATCTCTGAAGCTCTGCGTCTTCGCTGGACTTTAAACTGGGTTGTTTCTCAAAGATTATCAAATTGTTGGTTTGAATGTTATGCTGAAACTGTTGTTCTCTGCTGCCTTGGATCTAAAACTGATGTCTCTATTGAGCCTATTGTATTTTTTTTCTAGGCCAGTTACCTAATTCTAGAATTTCCTTTGTTAGAAGAAATTGTAATCAAGCTGCTCATGCACTTGTTAGTCTAGCTAAACAACTAGGTATTATGTATTGGAAGGGGTATGTCCCTCAACCTGTTAACACTGTTGTTTGTAATGATGCCACAGGCTCTCTCTTTGCTCAACTATTAGAATGAGTTATTTTCCTTGTCAAAAAAAAATGATGACCTTCCTTTTCTCCTTCTTCAATTCTCGGCCACTAACTCCTAATTCCCAACAATTGGGCTTTTTCACTTTCTTTTAAATGAACTAGGCTTAGTGCCTTGTTTCATGCCTTATTTCAGCCCAACTCTTTTGTGTCACACACTTTATAAATTATAAGGCTTGATACACATGTGGTCATCCTTTGTCACCGAAAGTCACGTGAAAAATTGACAAGAATGGGTTATTGTGCTAATGACACCCCCATTTTGCTCTAAACATCTCATCGTTACTTTTTCTTTATTTATCTTCTTTCCTACAAAATAAAGAGCAAAGTAAGTCACTTATTTATTTAAATGATAATATTTGCTCTAAAAATAGCTCAAGGATATCTCTATAAATGCACTAAATTGGAGTTTATCACCTGTCAAGCAGACTCCTCGAAGATTTGCGCCCGAAGGTATTAAGAAAATCAAAACAGAAATTTAGAGGTTGCTTGAAGCTAAGTTCATTCAAACTGCCAGGTATGTTGAATGAATTTAGAATATTGTGCGTGTTATAAAGAAAAATGGTTCTCTAGGGGTCTGTATAGATTTTAGAGATCTAAATGCAACTACTCCTAAAGATGAGCTTCCTATGCCTGTTGCAGACATGTTAGTTGATTCGACATCGGGCAATGAGATATTAAGTTTGATGGATGGTTATTCCGGTTATAATGAAATCTATATAGCCGAAGAAGACATGCCTAAAACGACATTCAATGCCCTAGCTCCATAGGCACATTTGAATGGGTAATGATGCCTTTTGGATTAAAAAATGCCGTTGCCACATACCAAAGAGCCATGAATATGATCTTTCATGAATTCATAGGCACTTTTATGCAGGTATACATCGATGATGTTGTGGTCAAATTTGCTTCTAAAGCAGACCACTTAGAACACATAAGATTATCATTCGAAAGGTTGTGATTACATGAATTAAAAATGAATCCTGTTAAGTGTGCATTTGGTGTAATTGTAGGAAAATTCCTTGGCTTTCTAATACAAGAAAGAGGGGTGAAGGTAAATACAAACAAGACAAATGCTATCTTGGAGACCTTCCCTCCAAGAAACAAAAAGGAACTACAGTCCTTGGGCAAAATCAACTTCCTTCGAAGATTCACTTCGAATCTGTCTGGGAGAACGCAAGCATTTTCTAATCTCTTGAGATTAAAGAAAGAAGATGTATTCAGGTGGGAACCTGAACATCAAAAGGCGTTCAAGGAAATTAAGAGATACTTAATAAATCCGCCTATTATGATGCCACCAATTCGAGGAAAACCCTCAAAGCTTTACTTCTCAGCCTCGAACGAAACGATTGGAAGTTTGCTAGCTCAAGAAGGTGAAGATGGCCATGAAAGGGCCATTTACCATTTAAGTAGGACTCTAATTGTTGTTGAAACTAGGTATAGTGCTATTGAGAAGCTATGTTTGGCTTTGTACTTCTCTTGTACTAAGTTAAAATATTAACTGAAACCTCACGAGGTCTTTGTAACTTCTCACTTTGATGTAATAAAGCACATGTTGACCAAACCTATTTTGCACTCTTGAATAGGAAAAGGGCATTAGCATTAACAGAGTTCTCTTTAACTTATGTTCCACTGAAAGCCATGAAAGGGTAAGTAATTGCTGACTTTTTAGCCAATTACACTTTTGAAAGAAATAAGCTGTTATACCAAAATTATGTTGACATGGATACATGGAAACTATATTTTGGTGGATCTTGCCATGCCAAAGGTAGTGGCATTGGTTTAATGATTGTTTCTCCTGATGGTTGCCCAACAAAGTTTTTATATCAATTAGCAACCAAATGTTCAAATAATGAGGCCTAATACGATGCCATTATAACAGGTCTCCAATTACTCTTAGAGTTTAAAACTCAAAGGTGTTAATTCGGGGGGATTCTTTGTGTAACATCCCCTAATTAGCTAATTAGATAAATTAAATTAGCAAGAGGTTGAATTAATTAATTAGCATAAATCATTAAATTATGTAATGTTAGAAATTAATAAATTATTGTTGTGCATAATGGAAATATTATGTTAAGTTAGTGAGTTATGGAATTAGTGTGGTGTTAGGAGTAATTTAAGAGAATATTAGAGAGTAGGGGTAGTTTGGTCCTTGCACCCCATTAAATGAGGCTTCAGCTGAAACCCCAAACAAACACACTCCACTTCATTTGAACCAAGTTTCAGAAGTTGAAGAAAGAAAAGAAGAGAGGGAGCTTGAGAGAGGAGGAGGAGAGAACTCGAGAGAGAGAGAGAGAGAGAGTGGAAAAGAAAGAGAGGGATCCTACCTCAAACTTCCTTGCATGTCCAATCTGAATCCATCACCCTCCACCATTCTCCTTCTTCTTCCCATTGACCCCATTTTCTAAGCAAGCAACCACCTCAACTCCAAAACACCATTATTGTCCATATGAAGCTCCAAGCTCCAAAAATGGAGTATAATAGCTGAATACAAATGCATGTTCATTTTGGGAGCCACAAAGTGAGTAGCAACCCTCATAGGGTAGATTGGGAGTGAAGTTCGAAGTGGTAGAGGCCAAGCTCTATCGGTTCAGTTTTTGGAGCGTTTGGAGTAGCGTGGAGTCGAGTCCGAAGTCGTTCGTGAAGTCATTTCATCGTTCCATCTCGCGGATTCGTTGATTTTGCGATTTTCATCGCAACCGGTGAGTTCTATAACTCGCTTAGGGAATGTGTTGTGTGTCCGAGTCTTCGCTTTCGAAAACCGTTTTATTGAAAAGATGGTGATTTAAATTATGAAATTGCTAGATTGATTTTCGGATGTGCTGGATTGAATTGATATACATTGCTATAACATACTGTTTCCATGTGTGTTTGAGTTTGGGTCTCGATAGGAAGGGAAATGAGAATCGGAATGGAACGGATTTACTCATGAAAACCTATTTTCTGGAAAACAGATAGAGACGCACGGATCGTGTGCCTATGAGCACGGGTCGTGCGCCCCCATCTGATACGACAAGAATTGGATTTTTAAACAACGCACGGATCGTGCGCCTAGTCGCACGGGTCGTGCGTATGTCCCTGGAACTTTCTAAAATTTTAGTGGATAACGCACGGATCGTGCGCTAAGTCGCACGGGTCGTGCGTATCTTTCTGGAAATCTTCTGCAAACTGTTCAAAAACGCACGGGTCGTGCGCCTACACGCACGGGTCGTGTGAGACTTTCTGACCTTCAATTTCAAAGTACCTTTTTATCCATTCCAAATGATTCCAATCCTCTTCTAATCCATTCCCCAAGGTTCCACAACAATGTAAAGGTAACAATGGTATGAGATTGAACATGTTCGATAGAAAGTTTGTGTGTTATGAATAAAATGGAAAACCGCACTTAGAGAACGCGAGAGTGCATATGTCAAGAATGATAATAATACACGGTATTTGACTGATATTATACACTGTAATTGACTGATATGGTACATGGTACTTGACTGAAATGACTAACAGCCCATTGCGAGTACACAGACTGTTAATGTATAATAAATACAAGAGGGAAAAAGGGTGACGACCCTAAGATGTTAGCATACTAGGGGAGGGGAAGTCATGAGCCCCAAAACCTAGACTCAAGAATGTTTCCCCCACTAGAAATAGCGGGATGGGTTCTCCAAAGTCAAGAGATGCCTATAAAATAGGTAGACTGAGGTGTTATGCTAAAAACATGGAACAAAGATTGCATGCTTCATGTGTCGCTTAGGAGGGCCATGAGCATGAAGGTTACAGGAACTAAATGTATTTCCACGTGGTTGCTTTTTAGGACCACGAGTTCAAAACAAGGCAAAATGAACCGCTAGAGTAGTAAGGGGTCTCGATAGGACTCACTGAGATAATGTTTATCTCACCCTTCATATTTGTGGTTTCTACAGAGAAACAGGGGAAAGCAAAGGCGATAAAGCACGGTTAGCTGGTGTGACTCTTGGAGTCATTGAAGACCTAGTTTCATGTTTTAGACCTTTGTCCCGTTTATTGTTTCTATGTTTCGATTATATAACTTTCGTTGTTAAGTTGTAAAATCGTTTCCGCTACTTTATGTTTTGAGTATTGAACACCAGGATTATGTACAAGTCTTAAGTTTTGGAACTTAAGCATTTTAAGAAAGTTTATGAGGTTCAGAGAACCAATCGATATGTATTATCGAAATTTTTAGTTGTGTTCAATATTTCAATAACAGGAAGTTACTCAGATGTATGCCATTTAGTGCATTTCGGTAGTTCTATATATTAGAATTTATCGGGGTGTTACACTTTGCAAGCCCTAGTTTAATAAAATATTTTATTTTAGCCAAAGCTTTAATTGAACAATTCGAAGAGATTGAATTAGAATACATTCCGAGGGTTTAAAACTTCCAGGTCAATGAGTTGGCCCAAACCGCTTCTTGAAATAGAGTCTTGAACAAAACTTTACAAAAACTTATCGAGATTAGAAGACCTATTGAGGAATACGATTTCAAAGTCTGCCACATTGATGAGATGGAACAAGATGATTGGCGAAAAGTGATTGTGGATTATCTCCAGAACCCTCCTTACGACATTTGAGGTCATCGAGGTATCGAGAAGCATGATATATTGTTCCCAAAGCTCGTGCTCCATGCTCGTTAGTACGGATGATCAACGCAAGGAGTTCATCCTAGTGGGAGGTGAGTAGTAGTTCATCCTAGTGGGAGGTGAGTAGTTCACGTTTATGCGAAAGTCAGAAATGTGACGTTGATCGCCATGAAGAGTTTCATCAGCAAAATCGATATCTCTTTGGGTTTTAAGAATTGAAGCATCTAACCCAAGGTCTTCAAAATCCAATTCCTCTAGTTCGACGTTGAGACTCCCCAACTCCGTATCCGTATGGATACTCAGGATTTTGTAGATTTTATTGATTAGATTTTTGAGCCTTAATTTAAGCCACGACACTTCAGTAAGACAAGCAAAGAGTGCATTGGCATATCAGCCAAGATTCCCCCTCAGGGCGTCAACGTGAAGAAGCGCAATGGTTTTCGGGTTTGAGAAGATAACAAACATGTTGTTTCTTTTTCGCGTCATTGATGTGATGGGAGAAAACATGGCAGAAACAAATGGAAGGAAGGAACAAAGAGAGAAGGTTCAAAGGTACAGATGAGTTAAAGGTGAACCTATTTTATTAAGTTGAATGCTTGACTGATCGAGAAATATGTTATACCAAACGACGCCACACGAAGATGATTAATATCTCTTGGGGAAGTGGTGCCGGATTTATAGGGTATCATGCTTGTGATAAAGTGACTGAAAACGGTCACATCGTGAAGCAGTCGAAAAGCACAGTAGAAGCCAATCCCGAACGATAGAAGAGAACCTACGTTTGAAGGCCATTTTCTCGAAAGACACACGGGAGATCTCGAAGGCAAGACTCGAAGTTCCGAATGTAACACGCGAAGAGATGGGGCAGTTCAGGCAGATTTTTTAGTGGGCTCGAAGTACAAGGACAAGTGTAAAGGATCCAAGACGCCTGGCATACATCATCTCCAGTCATTAGTTAGTTTATATTTTATTTGCTTTCAATAAGGCGATTTTATAGCTTCTAGTAACCCATTATGCCTAACACATCCGATCACACAAGATCTTTGGCTACAGCGGCGAATAAAGTATGTCTGAGGGAATCATCTTTTTATCAATTCAATGCAATTACTTCTTTTCGACAAATTGAGTGCAATGCTCTTGTCTCTTTTATCCTTTTTAACAATTTAAAGCCATATTTTTATCCCTGCACTCATGGAACTCGTGACATTCTCTCTCCCCTCTTTTCGAAAAATTCTTTAAGAACCGAAAATCTAAATACGGGTCCTTTTCTCTCACATATCTCAAATTTATTTGTTTGACAGAGACCTAACCAAAAATACTAGAAAACAACTGCCTAACCCTCTTTACGAAAGAGCTCACTAAGTAGTTCAAAGCTAGATTCGCTACCAACTGAGATGTGGTAAAGAGCACCACTAGCCTGGTAGGATTGCAACAAAGACCTAACAAATGCCTTCATGGACTGGTTCAACACAGAGATCAGAAAGAGAAAAAAGTTGAACCTTGATGTAGCCCTCCATGTGATGGTCGTCGGCTAGAAACCCGGGCCATTCTAGGACTCATTAGTTTGGAGAGAACCTGCCACTCTGGATGAACTCTGACATCGAGCGATAGGCTACCTCAATAAGGAAGAGCTTGCAGCAGCTAAGACTTTTGGACCTGAAGGTACTGGAAACACAAGAAAACGTAGTTTGAATTGTGTTAAAGTTTTTTTAAACCATTTCGTTTATTAACAAAGGATATTAACCACCAAAACTTTTAACTTCGTTTATAAATATGTTATTTGTAATACCCAAAGTAATGAAATATTATTTTGACTATTACATTTGTTATTGCTTTCAATTAATAGATTTATTTGACAATTAATTGAAGTATTTCTAATTATTGATTGAAATTTTGTTTTATTTGAAAAATTAGCATTGGGTCAGTTTAGAGTTCATTTCATTGTTAGCCAAATGGAAAATAAATCCATAAGGCAAAAAGGGGAGCGTCCTTAGTGATTTTATTAGAACCAAACAATGGGCTGGAGTGTGAAGCCAATTAATGTAACCCACACCCATTTAACTATCAGCTGAACCCTTTTGCACTCTTCCTTTTCATTATTTCTTTTCCCAGCAACACACACATAAAAGAAGAGAAGAGAAAGAGTTTCGTGAAAGTGAGAGGGAGTGAGTCGAAGAAGAGTGAAGAGGTACAAAGCTTGAACAAGTGATGGACCCTTACGTCACCATGTCCATCTACATTGAATAACCCACTTCATCTCCCTATATTCTCTTCTCAATTTCGAAACCCTTCTCCATTTTAAATCTCCCAAAACATAAATTTGACAAAACACCTCTCTTCTCCACTATTCATTTTTGCATGTAGAAATTGAAGTCCAGATGGAGGATTTGGAGCTTGCATCTCTACGAAAAGGAACAATGAGATATTAGGTTAGCTCGATATGCATGGTGATGGCTTCATTCAAAGAGAATCAACTTAGGATTTCACTTGGAAGATTCAATTTCGTGGCCATTGGTGGTTGGAGTTGAAGTTACCAGCTCATAGAAAATTCTGCTTCAAACCCGTTTGAAATAATCAATGGTATTTCACGCATAACTCTCTTCAGAGACCTTATCTATTTTCCATTTTTCTTTCTTTAGAAGTTAGACACGAAACCCTTCGTAAATCGCACAAGAATGACCTGAACCTACAGATGCTAGACAAATTTTCCTTCATTATAAACTCTTGATTTGGTAATTTTGGTTAAGTATTGAATTAGTTATGCCCACTACAAAACTGCTTACAGATGTTGCAAAGAACAGAACATAGAAACTACTTGCCATCACACATTTCGAATTACATGTGGAATTAAAGCCAAGAACTGAATTTTGGGAGATTGCATGTGAGTTAGAGACATCCAAGATGGGAAATTAGAGCTAGACATTGATGAATTGATGTTAGTGAAAGTTCAACTCAGCTAGGGAACAATATAATAGGTGTTAAAATATAGATAGTAAGCTCATTAGTTAGTAGTAAGACTCATTAGTGAATTAGTATCTAAGGTAGTTGGTAGACTCATTTATGATAATCTCTTCTTATTTTGAATATTTTCACTACTTTCAATATAATAGGATTTTAGAGTTTTTCTCTCTAAATTCCATAGATGCCATGTTTTTCAACATGGTATCAGAGCAAACATGGTATCCTCCATGAATTCAGTTGCATTCACGTTCTGTTCATTATTTTATTAGTTATTTTTTTCATTTTTTTTCGTTTGTTTTTTCTTATTTTAGATCTCATTTACTTTTGATTTTCTGGTTTGCAATCGTTCCTACTTCTTCCGATTTCGATTTCGGTTTCTGATTGCAATATCGATTTCGTTTCTAATTGTCATTGTCCTTTGCTTTGTAATCGGTTTCCTGCTTCTGAACTTTTAATTTCGTCGTTTGCTTTAATTTCGCAAATTACGATTTCAATTTCATTTGTTCTTTTTAATTTTGATTTCACTTCTGAGTTTGATTTCCTCTTTCTTAATTTTTCTTTGATTTGTTCTTGAATCTTCAGCACCTCTTCTGCAAACTGCTCTTGTGATTTCGCTCTTCCTTCAACTAAAATCTGGAGCTGGTGCTGGGAATCATCTTCATCAACATCGCGGTGAGCGTAATATGGTTGAGCAGTGAAAGCTCGACGGTGGGAACAGAGCGTGCGAAATGGTGAATTACTTTGTGGTAGTGGAACTTCGAATCTCTGCATCTTCGATTTGTTCTCTTTCTGGTTTCTAGTTTTTTTTTTTCATTTGCAGAGAAGGTGTTTGATGAAAGTAATGTTGATTGGCGAAGTAATTTGCAGCTTCTGTCAATGTCAGACAAGCATATGCCATGGCATTTCTTTAGGAGATGCTAAAAAAAAAGGAATTCAACTAAATTTCTTATGCAAAGAAGGAAGTTGTTTTGACACTATCACTCCATTTCAACTGTTATCGTCGGTGATGTTATTGTTTGCTTTGTAGTGAAGCAAATAGATTAAAAGAAGCAATGTACATGTTCGTGGATGATGCCTATTCATAAGTGTATTTTAATGCACTATTTATAGCTTTTCACTTAGTGATTTTAATTGTGCTTTGTGTCTAATATTTAAGTCTTAGCACGTTTTTAGACTTAAGATCTTAATTGAGCAATATAGCAATTTCTTGATTAATTCTTATTTTTATTACATATTGATCTATGTCTACTCTGTAGGCCATAACTTTGGCTGTGATTATCTGATTGAGGCGTGCAAGCATGCGTTGGAAAGCTAAGGAACAGAGATACAATTATTCTGTTAAACTCGAAACCCAATTCTGAAGTCTGGGAGGTTAAAACTGCGAAATACCGAAGCAGTACTGTGTAAAACGGATTTACGGGCCAATTTACTATTTTTATCGGGCTTTTATCATAGAACCCGTTTAGGGATTTAGGTATTTCGTTTTCTTTAAGACTAAATACACTTTTCAGAGCTGTCTTGGCTCTCTTACTCATTCCTACTTTCAACTTTACGTTTTGTGCCCTAACCTCGATGGAAGCTTAAAGCCCTAGATCAATCTATTGGTGAAGGGTGTTGCTGTAAGGATTTTGAGGTTCAGTGCTTAATGTTTATTTTCTTTTTATGGTTTTAATTCTTTCTCTATAAATTTCATCTCTGTAATTCTTGCTGCAAATACGGTTTGTGTTTTGCTTAATTACTCAAACTCTATTATTTGCTTATGTGATTCGTTTTATGATTCAGTTTTGCTTAATCACTTAATCATGATTCTGTTTTGATCCTTTCATTATTCAAACTATTTTATTGCTTGTTTAATTTAGTTTGGATAGGAATTGATAGAGTCTATGACGCTTGTTTATAGGATTGATAGAATTTAGTTATGATGTTAATTGTGATACTGGCGGTTCTTCGCTATCACGATTGATTGAACACACTGTTTTGACGCTTGCTTTAAAACGTTGTGAATTCGAATAAACTCACTGGCCCTTATTCACTTAGTTTATGATCAATCAAGAATTATCAAACCTTGCACGAATCTTTATTTTAGAACCGGTGAGAAATCCAAGAAGCGCACCTGAAACCAATGGATTGATTGTTTATCTTTAATTGATTTTCTTCGTTACACATCAAACTCTTTTCCTAAAAAAAAACCCCTTTTATTGTTTATTTTGGTTCTTGATTTTGGTAATTTCATTATTTAAAGGTCCTCGAAAGACAACCAAGGTCTCTTACCTTGATACTATATTTACTCTTTTTAATTATTTTGACTCGCGTACGACCGCTGATCAAATTGGCGCCATTGCCGGGGATCTCTAATTAGGGATTTCCAACTTCAAGAACCCCACTAACCACTAACCTTTGTTTTTTTAGTTTTACTTCTTTGCAGGTTCTGTTGATTTCGGCTACGTTCAGTTCTGACTCAAATTAGCTAAAAAAATGGTTTTTCGGGTGAGCTTGTCAGATTGCTCCCAAAATTGATCAGTAAATCAAAAAAATATCAAGGAGTGGGACTCTCATTAGAGAACTGAGGCCCAAAACTCCGAAATTACCTCTTTTACATTTTCGTTTTATTTTTTTTAATTTTTTGCATTGTCAAAAAAATCCAAAATTTTTTGCATAATCTTATTTTGATTTTATTAGATTTTTAGTACAGTTGTTATATTTTTTAGATTAGGTTTGATTCATTTTTTATTTTCTTCCTTAATTTTAGCATAACTTTTTATTTTAGTTTAATCTAATCCTGATTTTATTGACTATAACATGGGTGTTGTTTGTGAACCTTCACTATAGGATCTCACTAAACAGATGGCTATTCAAAATCTCCAATTCCAACAAACAACAGATTCCACACTTAGAAATTGGAGACAATAGTTGGACAGTTAACCACTGCAGTTAATCAGATACAGGCCCAGAGATTAAACCAACTGCCTACCCAAACACTAATGAATCCAAATGATCCAAATACTCTCAATGTAAATGAAATTCCTCTTGTTGAAACCTCAAAGGTGCCTGAATTGGTTGCTGTGAAAAGTAACAAAGCTATTGTTACTCCAAGGGTACCTGAACCAGTTGATGAGAAACAGGACAAACCACTCCCTGAAAATTTAAAATATGCATTCTTAGAAAGTGGAAATTTATCTTTGATTATTTCAGCTAACCTTGAATTTGAACAGGAAAAGCTGCCGCCAACTCTAAGGGAACATAGGAGAGGTATCGACTGGACCTTGGCGGACAATCCTAATAAGAAAATGTGTCAAACACAACAACAACTCAGTCCCTTGATTCTGGATGTGTGGAAGAAGAATGTGAGCAAACATGTGTGGGGTAACCATAAAAGAGCCTTTTTTGCCAAATACCAACCACCCACAAGCTTCAAGTTCTCCACTTTCAAGAGGGAGTTTTCTTTCCTTATTCTTAAGATATACTTGTTGGTTACATTGAGGACATTGTGTAATTTAATTGTGGGGGTGTGTCTTTTTGTTTTTATGTTTTTAGTTTTTAACTATAAAAAAAGAAAAAAATTGTTATTTTAGCACGTTTTTCCATGATTTCTTGGTTTGTACAAGTTGTGAGTGATTTTACTATTCTAGGACCATAGGTGTTTTGACATGATTTGGTTGATTTCTTGTTGCTCTTGGTATAATAAGTTGGATATGAGCACTAAATACTGCATCATCTGTGATAGTCATTGTCCCCGGTGAGAATTAAGCCTTTTAATGGATGAACTACATTTTGTCATTCTCTGCTTTCTTGTGTGTGACTCACTCATGTTTGTTAGTTACTGTAGAACTTGACTTGATTCTAGTTGAAACACTTGTTCACATGCATGTTTGAAATGATCTAGGCAATTCTGTTTTTTTAGCTACTAGCCAAATAAGCCTACCCTGAATTATCCCTTTGTGTAAGCCCATTTGAGCCTTTTTATCCCATTCTTTGTTTTATAGCTCATTACAGGCCCAAAAGTGAAAAAAATGTTATTACCCAATCTTAGAGGGTGAAGGAGCTTTGAATTGAAAATTGTGAAATCCATAAGTGCGGGGGTGTCCAAATCGTTGCAATTGTGGTTCTCACTTGGGTGAGTTCTTGGGTTCTCAATAGAAAGTTTGGCAAATTCATTTGTATAGAAAAATATTCCCAAAAAAAAGAGAGAGAAAGAAAGAAAAAAATGAAAAAAAATCAAAAAGAAAAAAAAAGAAGAAAAAAAAAGAATGAAAAAAAAGGAAAGAAAAGAAAAGAAAAGTGTGCATTGTTTTAATTTTGTTTCAAGAAGAATGAAAGTGTGTAGAGAGAATTATGTGGAAAAGTATATAAAAATAGAGAAATTCATCATACCTTGTTGAGGTTGGATCCTCTCATGCTCACTTTACAATTGATTTTCATTGCTTCTTTATCCTCTTTGTTTCTTTTTAGCCTAGTTCCCCCTTAGGATTATCCCACATTGACCTTGACCCCATTACAACCCTTATAAAGACCTTTTGATGTTATGTGCATGTGTTCTTAAGTGTCGATTTTAGAAGCTTGTCAAGCATATGGTAGTGCTAGCTTTCATTGATGTGCTTACTATATATATGAGAGTAAACACAAGCCTAGTGTAACATCCGCAAAATAATTAGTAGAATTATTTGGGTGTTAACCCAATTAAATTAATTTAGTACTTGACTGGTAAATTTATTGAGTGCTAAAATTATTTATTGGTTGTCATCGGATCGTTAACTGGATAATACGGGTCAAGGAAGTTTTGGAATCGAAATAAGAGGTTTAGATCAATATGGTAATTGGACCACGTTACCGCGTATATATTAACAAATATATGTGTGTGCACGTGAAAGAAGGGAAAAAGAAAGAAAGGAATTAAAAGAAAGAAAGAAGCTGAGAACGTGAAACAGAGAGGGAAAGGAGAGAAAAGAGAAAGAAAGGGGTGAGGAAGAAGCAGAGGAAAAAGGGGAAGGTTAGGCTCATCAAAACGACTTCCTTCCAACACGAAAAATGCTCAGCGTTACTTCCTCTTCGATTTGGTACCAAGATCTTCATCATCAACTCACTCTACACGAATCTACCATTTTCGGTTTGAAGCTCAAGGTGGCGTTTTTGAGAGCTATCTTCTTCAATAAAGCGGTTTGAAGGCTAAGGGAGTTCAAATGGAGGCTTGGGTACTAGCTTGGAGTGAAAGAATCAAGGTTTGATTGGGTGAGATTTGAGAAATCAAATTTGGGGTTTTTGTGAATAGTGATTCGAAGGTTGAAGATGATGAATAGTATTTGTTGATCCAAGGGCGATTAGGAGCGAACCCGAAGCGTATCGAGTGCGAGGCGAAGTTCAATTTCGCGAATTGGAAGTTGGTTGGTGATTAGGGTTCGAATGGGGAATTTCGAGGAATTCGGTATTTCGGTCAAAAAGGCGTCTCGGTTGAGCGAAAAGTTTTGGAAGCGGATTTCAGCGTCGTCGGAACGGAAAGTTTATGCGGGAAATGTTCGTGTGGTTACTCGGTGATTTCGGCTCGATCGTGGATCACGCGTCAAGGGTGAGTTCTCCTCACGTTTAGGATTTTACGTTTCGAATTAATTGATTTAATGTTTTATCGCTTTCGCTGGACTGGAATATTTCTTGATATTGTCTGTTTCGGGTTAGGAATCGATCGGAGCGAGTCTCGAGTTGTGTCGCGTTGAAATGGAATTTTTGGTGATTTGATTTCGAAAGATTTTGACTTAAAAACCGTTAATTGGAAAATATGTCGTTTTTGATAAAATCTGTTTTGATTGAGTTTTTGATTGGGTTGGTTGATTGTGAGGTTTTAGTTGGGTCTATTCTGTTGGTTGTTTGGTCTGTTTTCGATCGGAACAAGAATCGGAATTGAGCGGAACGAGTATCGGGATCGATCGGAAAGCAATTTTTCATAAAACAGGCCATTTTTGCAATGCTGTCAAATGAGCACGACCCGTGCGTCCAGGGGCACGACCCGTGCGCCTTGTTCTGTCCAAAATTTTCAAAGTGCCCAAAATGATTCCGTTTCGATTCCAATCCTCTTCTAATCCATTCTAAAATGATATTAGGCTTATAATGCCATGATTTTGGGTATGTTTCAAAAAGGTTTTATAAAATACTTTTGGTGTCCAAATCGTTTCGAATAACCGAACAATAGTACACGAGAGCGGATATGATTTATTAATAACAAAGCGGACTATGAGTCCTACGGGGTAAAGCATAATGTAAATGGACTATGGGTTCATATGATTATAGATATATGTTTGTATATGTATTGAGTTGGGTGACGACCCATGTGTAACATACTAGGCAGGGCAGTCATGATCGCTTACCCTAGGCTCCATGCCAATAGGAGAAGGTACTATTGGTAGGGGGTTCACCGGGAGTAGCGGTTACGCAGTCGGTGTTATGTTAAATTACTGGTTGTGCGGTTCACCGGGAGTAGCGGTTACGCAGTCGGTGTCGTACTGAGTTATAGCAGATTCCCCGGGAGTAGCGGTTACGCAGTCGGTGGAATACTATGTGTAAAATAATGAGGTTCATCGAGAGTAGCGGTTACGCAGTCGGCGGCGTGTTGAGTTAAAAATGTTTTAAACTAGTACCGAGAGAGCTAGTAGGGGTCACGGTAGAACTCACTGAGATTGTATCTCACTGTTTAAATGTTGTTGTTTTACAGAGACACGGGGGCAGCGGAAATCTAAGAGGCACGAGTAGGTTGGGCTCGGACTGGTTGCTGATAGCCTAGCTTTATGTTTAAGCTTATTTCCCTTTTGTTGTCTGTATACTAAAACATTATGTATTTAGTGTATATCTTTCTTCCGCTTTCTTGTATGATACTGAATGCTATAAATGCTGATGGTATATGGTCTGAGAACCATATTGTCTTGTTGTAAATAAGACTGTTTGGGTTTTATTCAGCGAAACATTTATAGTGATATTCGGTGTCTAAGCAGGAAATATATCTCTGATGTGTTACTAATGTGCACTTGGGTATTTTTAGTAGATAGAAATACCGGGTGTTACAGTTGGTATCAGAGCAGTTCGACCTAGTCGGACTTAGTTTAGGGTTGAGTCGATTCCTTGTTAGTCCTGGTTGTAATTACACTTGTGATGCTAAGGGACATTGAGCCTGATCAACTTAATACTTGGTGCATCATAAGCGGAATTATGGTAGGATGATCAAGACGCAGTCCTCGACCAAGACCGAAGTCTCCAACCGGTGCATCCTCAGGAAAGGTGGCATGATGGTGGAAGAGTACACCGCTAAGTTCGAGAAGTTGTCTCAGTTTTACCGAATGGTAAGGTATGTTTCGAATGACGAATGGAGAATGCAGATGTATAAGAAGGGCCTTAGTGCTTTTATGACTTATGGTCTCAGTTCTTATACTATTACCAATTTTGTTGCCTTAGTGCAGTCAGCCCATGTCGCCGAGGATGACCTCATAGGAAGTATGGGAAAGGAAAGAAGGTAGTTGAATTAACAACTCCGAATGCAAAGTCCTAAGATAATTTCATCAAAGGAAAAGCAGATGCAATTCTTTGATTCTTCAAGGGTCAGAAGATATTCTAACTGTGGAAAGCCTCACAGTGGTAATTGCAAGCGAAGATCTAATCGGTGCTATTATAGTAATGTAGAGGGTCACTATGGTAAAGAGTGCCCAGCAAGGAAGAGTTCCAAGGGTTACAAGCAGCTCGAAGGCAAGGATGCGTCAACACTTTGGATGCTCAGACAGTTACAACTGCTGACAGGTTACTGAGGGGTATGGGATCTACTTTTCAATAACTCTGTCAGTACATTATACGATTCGGGTGTGGTATCGACTGGACCTTGGCGGACAATCCTAATAAGAAAATGTGTCAAACACAACAACAACTCAGTCCCTTGATTCTGGATGTGTGGAAGAAGAATGTGAGCAAACATGTGTGGGGTAACCATAAAAGAGCCTTTTTTGCCAAATACCAACCACCCACAAGCTTCAAGTTCTCCACCTTCAAGAGGGAGTTTTCTTTCCTTATTCTTAAGATATACTTGTTGGTTACATTGAGGACATTGTGTAATTTAATTGTGGGGGTGTGTCTTTTTGTTTTTATGTTTTTAATTTTTAACTATAAAAAAAGAAAAAAAATTGTTATTTTAGCACGTTTTTCCATGATTTCTTGGTTTGTACAAGTTGTGAGTGATTTTACTATTCTAGGACCATAGGTGTTTTGACATGATTTGGTTGATTTCTTGTTGCTCTTGGTATAATAAGTTGGATATGAGCACTAAATACTGCATCATCTGTGATAGTCATTGTCCCCGGTGAGAATTAAGCCGTTTAATGGATGAACTACATTTTGTCATTCTCTGCTTTCTTGTGTGTGACTCACTCATGTTTGTTAGTTACTGTAGAACTTGACTTGATTCTAGTTGAAACACTTGTTCACATGCATGTTTGAAATGATCTAGGCAATTCTGTTTTTTTAGCTACTAGCCAAATAAGCCTACCCTGAATTATCCCTTTGTGTAAGCCCATTTGAGCCTTTTTATCCCATTCTTTGTTTTATAGCTCATTACAGGCCCAAAAGTGAAAAACAATGTTATTACCCAATCTTAGAGGGTGAAGGAGCTTTGAATTGAAAATTGTGAAATCCATAAGTGCGGGGGTGTCCAAATCGTTGCAATTGTGGTTCTCACTTGGGTGAGTTCTTGGGTTCTCAATAGAAAGTTTGGCAAATTCATTTGTATAGAAAAATATTCCCAAAAAAAAAGAGAGAGAAAGAAAGAAAAAAATGAAAAAAAATCAAAAAGAAAAAAAAAGAAGAAATAAAAAGAATGAAAAAAAAGGAAAGAAAAGAAAAGAAAAGTGTGCATTGTTTTAATTTTGTTTCAAGAAGAATGAAAGTGTGTAGAGAGAATTATGTGGAAAAGTATATAAAAATAGAGAAATTCATCATACCTTGTTGAGGTTGGATCCTCTCATGCTCACTTTACAATTGATTTTCATTGCTTCTTTATCCTCTTTGTTTCTTTTTAGCCTAATTCCCCCTTAGGATTATCCCACATTGACCTTGACCCCATTACAACCCTTATAAAGACCTTTTGATGTTATGTGCATGTGTTCTTAAGTGTCGATTTTAGAAGCTTGTCAAGCATATGGTAGTGCTAGCTTTCATTGATGTGCTTACTATATATATGAGAGTAAACACAAGCCTAGTGTAACATCCGCAAAATAATTAGTAGAATTATTTGGGTGTTAACCCAATTAAATTAATTTAGTACTTGACTGGTAAATTTATTGAGTGCTAAAATTATTTATTGGTTGTCATCGGATCGTTAACCGGATAATACGGGTCAAGAAAGTTTTGGAATCGAAATAAGAGGTTTAGATCAATATGGTAATTGGACCACGTTACCGCGTATATATTAATAAATATGTGTGTGTGCACGTGAAAGAAGGGAAAAAGATAGAAAGGAATTAAAAGAAAGAAAGAAGCTGAGAACGTGAAACAGAGAGGGAAAGGAGAGAAAAGAGAAAGAAAGGGGTGAGGAAGAAGAAGAGGAAAAAGGGGAAGGTTAGGCTCATCAAAACGACTTCTTTCCAACACGAAAAATGCTCAGCGTTACTTCCTCTTCGATTTGGTACCAAGATCTTCATCATCAACTCACTCTACACGAATCTACCATTTTCGGTTTGAAGCTCAAGGTGGCGTTTCGAGGAATTCGGTATTCGGTATTTCGGTCAAAAAGGCGTCTCGGTTGAGCGAAAAGTTTTGGAAGCGGATTTGAGCGTCGTCGGAACGGAAAGTTTATGCGGGAAATGTTCGTGTGGTTACTCGGTGATTTCGGCTCGATCGTGGATCACGCGTCAAGGGTGAGTTCTCCTCACGTTTAGGATTTTACGTTTCGAATTAATTGATTTAATGTTTTTTCGCTTTCGCTGGACTGGAATATTTCTTGATATTGTCTGTTTCGGGTTAGGAATCGATCGGAGCGAGTCTCGAGTTGTGTCGCGTTGAAATGGAATTTTTGGTGATTTGATTTCGAAAGATTTTGACTTAAAATCCGTTAATTGGAAAATATGTCGTTTTTGATAAAATCTGTTTTGATTGAGTTTTTGATTGGGTTGGTTGATTGTGTGGTTTTAGTTGGGTCTATTCTGTTGGTTGTTTGGTCTGTTTTCGATCGGGAACAAGAATCAGAATTGAGCGGAACGAGTATCGGGATCGATCGGAAAGCAATTTTTCATAAAACAGGCCATTTTTGCAATGCTGTCAAATGAGCACGACCCGTGCGTCCAGGGGCACGACCCGTGCGCCTTGTTCTGTCCAAAATTTTCAAAGTGCCCAAAATGATTCCGTTTCGATTCCAATCCTCTTCTAATCCTTTCCTAACCATTCTAAAATGATATTAGGCTTATAATGCCGTGATTTTGGGCATGTTTCAAAAAGGTTTTATAAAATACTTTTGGTGTCCAAATCGTTTTGAAAAACCGAACAATAGTACACGAGAGCGGATGTGACTTATTAATAACAAAGCGGACTATGAGTCCTACGGGGTAAAGCATAATGTAAATGGACTATGGGTTCATATGATTATAGATATATGTTTGTATATGAATTGAGTTGGGTGACGACCCATGTGTAACATACTAGGCAGGGCAGTCATGATCCCTTACCCTAGGCTCCATGCCAATAGGAGAAGGTACTATTGGTAGGGGGTTCACCGGGAGTAGCGGTTACGCAGTCGGTGTTATGTTAAATTACTGGTTGTGCGGTTCACCGAGAGTAGCGGTTACGCAGTCGGTGTCGTACTGAGTTATAGCAGATTCCCCGGGAGTAGCGGTTACGCAGTCGGTGGAATGCTATGTGTAAAATAATGCGGTTCATCGAGAGTAGCGGTTACGCAGTCGGTGCCGTGTTGAGTTAAAAATGTTTTAAACTAGTACCGAGAGAGCTAGTAGGGGTCACGGTAGAACTCACTGAGATTGTATCTCACTATTTAAATGTTGTTGTTTTACAGAGACACAGGGGCAGCGGAAATCTAAGAGGCACGAGTAGGTTGGGCTCGGACTGGTTGCTGATAGCCTAGCTTTATGTTTAAGCTTATTTCCCTTTTGTTGTCTGTATACTAAAACATTATGTATTTAGTGTATATCTTTCTTCCGCTTTCTTGTATGATACTGAATGCTATAAATGCTGATGGTATATGGTCTGAGAACCATATTGTCTTGTTGTAAATAAGACTGTTTGGGTTTTATTCAGCGAAAAATTTATAGTGATATTCGGTGTCTAAGCAGGAAATATATCTCTGATGTGTTACTAATGTGCACTTGGGTATTTTTAGTAGATAGAAATACCGGGTGTTACACCTAGACACTTGAGTGATTGAGAGCATTACTAATACATATCCCGTGAGGACTCATCACTTATGATTCACTTTTTGGTACTCTATTCTCTTGTTTTCCTTGATGGTAATTAAGTGGTATCTCTGATTGTCATTCTCCTTGAGGCCTAGGAAAATTATTTCTCTTATGACTTTGCATTCTTTGGGTTCATTGGAAACTCATGCATTGTTTTCGTGTCTTGTTTTGTGTGTTTTGCCCGGAGTGCAAAAGCTTAATGTGGGGGAATAAGATTAGTAAATTTTAATGCACTATTTATAGCTTTTCACTTGGTGATTTTAATGCACTAAACCCCCCCCCCCCTTTTATTGTTTATTTTGGTTCTTGATTTTGGTAATTTCATTATTTAAAGGTCCTCGAGAGACGACCAAGGTCTCTTACCTTGATACTATATTTACTCTTTTTTAATTATTTTGTCCCGCGTACGACCGCTGATCACCTATTATCTGTTTGATGAATTGCCAATGAGAGACCCCACAACATGGAGTCTCATGGTTGGTGGGTTTGCCAAGCTTGGGGACTATTACAATTGCTATGCAACCTTTAGGGAGGTTCTGAGATGTGGTGTTACACCTGCTTCGAAGGGAGAGAACACTGAATGGTTTTCGACAAGGGAGATTCAAGGTGCTTGTTGTTACTGATGTTGTTGATTTTTGCCAAGATATTCTTCTGGATTTGATGAACTTTTTGATTAGCCTTAGTGGCTTGATTTTGGCTTATATTTATGGTGGTTAAGTGGGATACTTCTGTCATGAATGGTTAAGCTCTGCTCTGTTTGTTGTTTGTGCTTTTGCCGAGTGGTTAAACTTTGAGGTATAGTTTCTGCATGGTGGTTAAGCCTTTGGCTTTATGCCTTTGTTGATGTTTGCTTCTGCCCTATGGTGGTTAAGCATTTTGCTTCCTCCAAGTGGTTAAAGCCTTCGGTTATGGCTTCTGCTTGATGGTTAAGCGTTGGATTGTTGCTTCCTCCGAGTGGTTAAACCTTGAGTTGTGGTTTCTGCTCGATGGTTAAGCTTTTGTTGACTTCTTTGACACTTGGATGGTTTTGCCCAAGAGTGGAGTTTGTTGATTCTTTTGGAGTGAATGTTGTGGAGACGCTGGAAGAAGCTTGAAGGGGCCCATAAGTTGGTCGAAGACTTCTAGGAGCTATGCACCTCAACTACTACCAATTTGAACTGTTTTTTTTCTTTACTTTGATAGTATTTTGTATTGCTTATCTCAAGCTGGAAGTGTTGTGGACACCTTCCAGCTTGCGGGAGGCTGTTAAAATATAGATAGTAAGTCCATTAGTTAGTAGTAAGGCCCATTAGTGAGTTAGTATATAAGGTATATGGTAGACTCATTTATGATAATCTCTTCTCATTTGGAATATTTTCACTACTTTCAATATAATAAGATTTTAAAGTTTTTCTCTCTAATATCCATAGATGCCATGTTTTTTAACAATAGGTTAGTTCCTTTGTTAATTCTGGGGATGTGAATACTATATTGTACTCATACCCTATATATCTTTGGCTTGTTTTTGAAATGTGTGGGTGTGGTAACTGGTATGACACTCATATATGTAGTATTTAGATGGATTAAACCGCATATGTTTGATATTGGATAGAGTTTATACCTCAAAATTGTGAAATGCAGGTTATTACTTGGTGCTTGAATTAGAAGTTGATGAATGCCTACTTGCATGTTTGATTTATTCACTCTATATGTGTTATGATATGAAAAATATCTTGATGATGTTTGATATGCATGTATTTTGATAATTGAAATTAATTATATGTTTTTTTCTCAGTGCCCTGGAAACTCATCGAGGATTGAGTATGAGAACCAAAAACAAAAAATTGACCGGTTCTACTAAATGGATAGCTATAAAGGTATATTTCTAACCAATATTAATATTTATGTAATTAACTAAATTAACATAAATTAACTTATTATTTTTGTTTTTCTAGTGTCCCCGCCAGAAGAACTCAGTTGACTGTGGGTACTATGTTATGAAGTTTTTGAAGGATATTGTCATTCAAAACAAAATACAAATTCCAAATAACGTACGTAATTCTAGTTCTAGTTTATGTATAAAATATTACTCATACATTTCACCACTTTAATTCTAGGTTGATTTAATTTTATTTTTACAATATTTTTCTGAATGTCGATTCCAATCATACTCTGTTGATCAACTTGCTGAGCTTAAGGAAGAGTGGTGTCAGTATGTTACAAGTTTTATTAACCAGTGTGTTTGGAGAAAATTGAGAGATAATATGTCTTTTGATAATGGTTTTTTTTTTGTGGATACTAAGAGATATATGTACTTGCATGTTATTTTTGTTGTTAATTGAAATTGCCTATGTATTTGAATTCATCTAAACTTAATGTAAATTTGGATATTTGGTATGTAATTTTGATAAACGAAAATTTATGCAATTATCTGTTTATTATTGGTCGATCTGTTTGAATACTGTTGTAAAAGGGAAGTGATGTTCAAAACACTAAAAAAAATATGATTAGCAGCGCTTTCTATTGAAGCTCCGACAAACATACAAAAGCAAAATAAAAGAGTGGAAAAGAGAAGCGCTGCCATTCTAAAGCGCTGTCGATTCTCTTGGAATTTGGTAGCGCTTCCGCGCAAAGCGTTGCCCATTCTTTAAATCCGGCAGTGCTTCGTAAGCGCTTCGAATTTGGTTCGTGCTATTAGCGGCGCATTGATCAACAGCGCTTAGAAGCGCTTCTAAAGGCCGCTGTCAATGCCCTTTTCTGTTTTAGTGACACTTGGGATTCTTCCGGAAGGCTAGGAACCCATTAAGATAGAATTTATAGTTCGTTTACTCAAGGAGTTTAAACTATAGTATTGTATAAGAGATGTGAGATAGATTCTCAATAATTAAGCTTAAGTTTTCATATCAAGTGTGTCCCTAGTGGGAACAAGTTCTCCCAATAATAGATATTGTTCTGTACCGAGCAGCTTTTTGGTCGGCTGCTGTTGGTAGGTCTCTTGCTGTCCTGGCAGGAGGTCAGTGAGCGCCCGGGGGGTACCTGCAAGCCACTCCGACGCTCAAGTCAGTATATAGAATATATGAGTGAAGGTACTAAGGATTAGAGATTGAACCTTTTTTAGGGCAAGTTTGCCTGTATTTATAGGAAATCGTGCCCTCTCGTGGGTCGTTGGATGGATAGAGTCGATCTTGACCGTCCAAGCATGTTGGGCTCGCATGAGGTGGATATGGGCTGAATCTGTTGGGCTGACCCATATTACTTGCTAAGCGCACCTCCTGGTTTTGCTGATGGGACCCCCTGGTTGACTCCAGAACAGTTTCCCCCCAAGCCGAGATTATTCCGAAGGATGGTCTTGGCTTGAAGGATTTTCGTCGGTTTGTCGGATATATGAGGTTACGCGGGACACTGCCTTTGTAACAACCGTGTTCTGTCATAGGAGAAATTTTTTCTAAGCGCTGCCTTGTCTGTCTTGTCGGGTCGTATGAGATCACTTTGTTGCGACCGTGACTCGCACCTCCTTCGGTGTAATCCTTGTGCCCGGCACCAAGCTAGGGAGACGTATCCTGATGTTGGCGTCGCCTTGTGCCAAGTGCTCTGATGTTGGCGCCCTCTTGGGCGCCTTGCGGCAGGGTGCTCTGAGATTGGCGCCCTCTTGGGCGCCCTGTGCCATGCCCCTGATGTTGGTGCCCTCTTGGGCGCCTTGGGCCTAGGTGCTAAGACATCCTGATGCTGCTTCCCTCGTGGGTGCCTTCCCGGATGCTTGTTTGTTTTTGAGAGTTGGCGCCCTCCTAGGTGCCCTGGGTGTTGTTCCCTACTTGCGTGTGCTGGATGGCTTATCGTGGAGCAGATTTTGCGAGACAACGTTCGGTGCTCTCGTGGGAGTCTTACTGCATAGTGCTGACCACCCTGTTGCGAAGGATTTGCTTTCAGACTGCCCCCTGCCAGGCGCCCCTCTGTTGGGGCGCTGGTTGCTCCTGCCAGGCGCCCTCACGGGCGCTGGTTGCTTATGCCAAGCGCCCCCATGGGCGCCCTCCTGGTCCTGCCAGGCGCCCTCATGGGCACTGGTTGCTTCATATTGGCGCCCTTCCAGGCGCCCTCCTGGGAGCTGGCTGCTCCTGACTGGCGCCCTGCCAGGCGCCCTCGTGGGCGCTGGCTGCCTTGCCTGGCGCCCTCATGGGCACTGGTTGCCTCTGCCAGGCGCCCCCATGGGCGCCCTCCTGGTCCTGCCAGGCGCCCTCATGGGCGCTGGTTGCTGCTGCCAGGCGCCTTCATGGGCGCCCTCCTTGCCAGGCGCCCTTCTTGCCAGGTGCCCTCTTGGGTGCCGACTTGTGTAGACGTGTGCTTGGCACTTTACTTTATTTTTTTGCTGCTCATCTTGTCTTTTTTGTGTTTGAGCATGTCTTAAGGTGACAGGCGTATTGGGATTATACGTAGTGGATATGGGCCAGGTTGATTTGCCAGATCCGTGGTGTTGCGTGAAACTCTAACTCCTATAAATTGGCGGGTATTTGTCTTGTGGTCCACATTTTCTTATTTTAAAATTTCGTGAAGGAGTAGGGACCAATCCATCATTGGAGCGCTTTCTTGGAGGGTGGAAAGGAGTAGGGGCCAAGTAATTGTTAACCCTAGCGCCTACTTCAAGGAGGAAGAAGGAGTAGGGATCAAGTCACCAACCTAGAGCCTCCTTAAAAATGAGAGGAGGGAGTAGAGTCCACTTGTTTCAACGTCTTTTCTTCCTGGTAAGTATTTGTTGTTCGTTACCGTTTATTTACGTTGTTGACAGTGCCCTTCTGCCAGGCGCCCTCATGGGCGCTGGTTGCTTCATATTGGCGCCCTGTCAGGCGCCCTCCTTGGCGCTGGCTGCTCCTAACTGGCGCCCTGCCAGGCGCCCTCATGGGCGTTGGCTGCCTTGACTGGCGCCCTGCCAGGCGCCCTCATGGGCGCTGGCTGCTTTATTGGCGCCCTGCCAGGCACCCCTATGGGCGCTGGCTGTCTTCTTTGGCGCCCTTATGGGCGCTGGTTTTGTGTGGACGTGTGCTTGGCACTCCGTTTTATTTTTTGCCGTTCATCCTGACTCGTAACCTGCCTTCTTACCTATGGATTTTCAGGGCTTGCTTGGTGCCGAGGGGAGTTGCTCTTACCATCGTCCATTGACGTTCCCGCGAGTCTTTGCCGCTTCTACTTTACTGAGGTAACTTTCGAGCGGACTTTCCGTTTATCTTTCTAGTTTCTTTGTTCTTTTGAGCATGTCTTGTTTTACCAAAGTCTCCGACCTCGGGGGAGGGGGGTTGTCTCTAAGTTTTCCTGTCTGTCTCGTGACTGCTTGTTCTGCCCCCTTTCCCGTAGGTTGAGAGATGGCAAGGACGAAGAAGACGGCTCGGATGCACTCTACCGCTCACCTTGCTAAGAGTCAAGCTGATGACTTTGAAGAGGGGACTGGTGATACCGTGCCTTCGGAGGGAACTGGCGCCCTTGGCTTTGTTGATACTTCTTCTGATGATGATCTGCCGCTTGAGCATGAAGTGGTGGAGATTGGTGGTTTTAGCTATAACTGGGTTGCTCGTGTTGTTTGTTCCGCCAGGAGCGTCTACCTTCCAGGAAAAGAGCCTCCTCGCTGTCTGCAAGATGCGTTGGGAGGCGACTGGCGGGTTGAGGTGGTTGACCCCCAAGATAGGGTGTGCAGAGTCCCCGACGGTAGAAAATTCATGATGTTTCACAGTGTGGTCTACAAGGGGCGGGTTTCCCCGTTTTTTACACCCTTTCAACTGGAGGTTATGAATCACCTTAAGATAGCTCCCCCTCAGCTCCACCCAAATTCGTGGTGTTTTGTGAAGTGTTTTGAGCTGGCGATGAGAGTTCTTCAAAGAAGATGCAGCTTGAGGGTTTTTATAGTTATCTTCGAGGTGCAGCGTCGTCGAGATACTTCGGATGGCGTCATTCGTTATGAGTTTGTGCATTTGAAATGTCGGACAAACTATGCTTTCTTTCAAGTGTACTCAGATAACCAGCATGATTGGAGGTTCAAGTATTTTTAACTCGTTCCCTCTAGTGAGAAGGCCGTCGACAGCATGGGCTTCTTTGATGAACAAGGGCGGCTGGTTCGGGATAAGTTTCGCCTTGGGTGGTGTAACGTCGATGCTGACCGCACCTCTCGGTCTTACTGCGTCCTCCCATCTGCATTATTTGATCCTGAGCAGAGGACTTTGAGCATGATGAGGAAGATCGTCGGTGGGTTGTCCACTGTGCCTCAGAAGTTTTTATGTAGTGAGCTGTCCAAGGTTTCCACGGTTCCTGAAGCTGCCAAGCTCTTAGGTTACTTGTTAGGTCTTGATGTATCTTTGTTTTCTCTTTTGATAAATTATTTACTTAGGTTGCTGATTCGCTACTTTGTTGTTTTGCAGATAAGATGGCCGCTCCACTCCCTTTTAATGAATTGGCCTCTTTGGCCGGACGGAGGAGACCTTTGGATGAAGGGAATGAGGATGACACAGAGAGATTTATACTGGTTCGGCCAAACCACAGGCCTACGTCCAGTCCCCAAGGAATGCTCCAAGGGATTTCAACTAATCACTAGCTTTTAAAACAGGTTCAGCTAGAAACCTTTACAATCAAAGAACTTACCATACCAGGATATCACCTCCCTATGTAAAAACCTTCAAGAACCAAGAGATCTCGCCTCTCTTGAAAAACTTGAGAACACACCCAACAAATGAGAAGAAAAAAGATTTGATAGCACACTCAATAGTGTGGATAAAACAAGTTGAAGCACAAATAACACAATATCAAACTATATGAAATATAAAGCTCTCAAAAATAAAATAGCAAGTGTAAGAGTAGTGAAAGTGATGAGAAGAATAATAGATCTCAGATGCAAGTGTGAGTGTAGTTGAGAGTGAAGACTGAGGCTGCTATTTATAGGCGTATAGAAAATATGACCGTTGAAACATTTATGGAAAATGTGAGAATCGATTGTTTGCCTGAATGAACTGAAATTAACAATCGATTATATGCTTGAGAATGAGTAAGATGCAAATCGATTATGTGCTTAAAACAAGGGATGTGCAAATCGATTATATGCTTATTTAAACCATGAGGGAATCGATTAGTTGCTTCCATAAAAGAAAGAGGAAATCGATTATGCTTTCTTTAAGGACATGGATGAATCGATTATGTGCTATGTTAAAAATATGAAAGAATCGATTATGTGCCTGTTTAGATGCTAGGAATCGATTATGTGCATCAAAGGAAAAAGGAAAGAATCGATTGTGAAGCTAAAATAAAAGAGAGAAGGAATCGATTCTTTGCTTGAATCAGGAAGTACTGAAATCGATTTCTTGCTTGAATATGGCATGCTAAAATCGATTGTATGCCTTCCTAAAAACATGAATCACTCCCTTATACCATAAGAATCGATTGTATGCATGCAACAATCGATTATATGCTTTCCAAAAATCATTTTCATATCATATGTGCTTGTCCTATTCAATTATGCATGCATGGGATTTGTTTTAAAAATATTTTCATGCAAAATTATTTTTATGAAACATATTGTGAGTGTGTGATTTATTTTATAGGCTAAATATATATTTTGGCCCATTATCTTTGGGGTTGTGGTCACTTTGGCCCTTTATCTTTTTTTTTTCTCATTTTAGACCTTCATGTTTTTTGTGTGTGTCATTTTGGCCCCTGCCGTTATGTTTATGTTTTTTTAGGCAAATTTTTAAGGACGAAAATGAAATCAATTAAAAACATAAGGGCCCAAAATGAAATCAATTAAAAACATAAGGCACTAAAATGAAATCAATTAAAAACATAAGGGACCAAAATGATAACGGCAGGGGCCAAAATGACACACACAAAAAACATGAGGGTCTAAAATGAGAAAAAAAAAGATAAAGGGCCAAAGTGACCACAACCCCAAAGATAAAGGGCCAAAATATGAATTTAGCCTATTTTATATTTAGAGAGCTTTATTTTCACTTACAAATTGTCCTAATACACACAATAGTAGAACCACTCTTGACTTGATCTTGATTACATTTTTCCGCTTTTTGCAGTCTAGTCCTTTTTGACTTTGTTTTGTCAATCATCAAAACCTGTCAAAGCATATATTCACAGTCCACTGTGCCACAGAAGTTTTTATGTAGTGAGCTGTCCAAGGCTTCCACGGTTCCTGAAGCTGCCAAGCTCTTAGGTTGCTTGTTAGGTCTTGATGTATCTTTGTTTTCTCTTTTGATAAATTATTTACTTATGTTCCTGATTCGCTACTTTGTTGTTTTGCAGATAAGATGGCCACTCCACTCTCTTTTAATGAATTGGCCTCTTTGGCCGGACGGAGGAGACCTTTGGATGTCGAACCTACCGAGATCAAGAGCTCGGTTCCTGCTATATCTGCCCCTGCGCGTCCCTCTATGGGACCTCGCCTCAGCTTAGGAGCGCCAAGCCGTGCTGGAAAGGACATCTCCGGGGTGCCAAAGGTTCCAGTCGACTCCAGCATCCTGGGGACTCAGAGTAAGTCCAGGCGCCAGAGAAGTTGGGCTCAGGGACCTCCTTCTGCTGATTGTCCCTCCCCGGTTGGGCTTCCTCCCCTGCTGACGAAGAGGGTGAAATTATCTTCTCTCCCGAAGAGCGTGATCATTTCTGTGAGCATCCTTTCGCACTTGCCGCGCACATGGTTAAAATTGGGGAAGGCCTGCATGCGAAGTGGGAAACTGAAAAGAAGTGTGGATCTCGTTCAGGTAATCCTCTTGAGTCATTTCTTACGGTATTCATTAAACCTGCACGGGCCACCACCCCTGCCAGGCGCCTTCTGTTTTGACCTTGGTGCCCTGTCTGGCGCCCTCATGGGCGCTGGCTGCTTTCTTAGAGGTGCTTTTCCTGGTGCCCTCATGGGCGCTGGTGGTGTTTGGTTTTAAACTTGTCGTGTTTGTTTCTCTCTTTGCGCAGGGGTGATCGAGGAAAGGGATCGGCTTCTCTTGGATATAAGCCGGCTTCAGGTGGACTTACACGAAGCGCTGGAATCTGCTCGTCGGGCAAGAGACGCTGCTGGCCATTATCAGAAGAAAATGGAGGAGCTCCAATCTGAGTTAGACAGTATGAAGAAACAGAAAGATGCGGCCGAGGAAAGGGTGCGGGAGATGGCCAGGCAAGCCATGGACTTCTCCTATGCTGCCTACGATAAAGCGATAGGTCATGTTCAGTGCATGTACCCGGATGCAGTTCTTGAATTGAGCATCTTCCGGTTTGACCATGAGGCTATAGATGGGAGGATTGTTAGATATCGTTCCAACTTGGTTGATTTCGACGTCATTGCCCCCTGATTATTTCTTCTAGAAGTTCTGTTGTTATTGACTTATAATTTCTTTTTGTCCTGTTGGATTTTGTTGTACGTTTGCTTTATGGAGCTTGACTGATGATTTTACGTTATATCCACGTTTCCTTTGTCTTGCTTATTTTTCACGCTTCTGAACGTATCACCTCCTATCGCCTCGTGGCAATGTTATCTCTGTCAGGAGTTTATCAGAATCGATCCGATTCAAATTCCTCGCTAGAGGTAGCGACATTTGCGATGCCGCTTCGCCCATCTAGGGACTCTGACAGGAGTTTATCAGAATCGATCCGAACTTAACTCACCCATCAGAGGTTGCGACCTTTTCGATATGCCGCTTCGCGCCTTAGGTCTCTAACATGAGTTTATCAGAATCTATCCGAACTTAACTCACCCATTAGAGGTTGCGACATTTGCGATGCCGCTTCGCCCATCTAGGGACTCTGACAGGAGTTTATCAGAATCTATCTGAACTTAACTCACCCATCAGAGGTTGCGACCTTTTCGATATGCCGCTTTGCGCCTTAGGTCTCTAGAGGAGTTTATCAGAATCTATCCGAACTTAACTCACCCGTTAGAGGTTGCGACATTTGTAATGCCGCTTCGCCCATCTAGGGACTCTGACAGGAGTTTATCAAAATCTATCCGAACTTAACTCACCCATCAGAGGTTGCGACCTTTTCGATATGCCGCTTCGCGCCTTAGGTCTCTAACAGGAGTTTATCAAAATCTATCCGAACTTAACTCACCCATTAGAGTTTGCGACATTTGTGATGCCGCTTCGCCCATCTAGGGACTCTGACAAGAGTTTATCAGAATCTATCCGAACTTAACTCACCCATCAGAGGTTGCGACGTCTCTTGATAGCCGCTTCGTGAACTGAGTAGGTCGACTCGTGCCTTGGTTCTGCCTGGTTGCCTGGTCCCCTATTGTTTGAGTCGGGACTTGGCTTTCAGACCACCTCTTGCCAGGCGCCCTCCTGGGCGCTGGCTTCTCCTTGTAGGCGCCCTCCTAGGCGCTGGTTGCTTCTGTGCTGGGCGCCAGTTTCTCTTGGTTTTTTCTAAGGTGCTAGAGCAAAAACTGTGATATGCGAAACAATATCTTGAACCGTAAATAGTAAGGTTTAATTCCTTCGCACGCGTGTTGTAAATTGTTTTGACGTGTTAAACCTAAACAACCAGCTTCTTAAAGTAGACGTGTTAAACTTAAACAACCAACTGCTTTAAAGAAAACGTTCTAAGTATTGGGACTGTGAGCCAAATGCCGAATAGGGGAATAGGTCCCCGTTCTCCCTCGGGTGGATGGTGAGCTTCTTTTTAACCTCCTCAAGGAGGTGAGGACATTCTCCATCCGACTTGAACTTCTTCACATCCTTTTTTGTCCCCTTGGTTTTGGGTTGGCTTTCCGCTTCTTCTTCACTGCTTGAGTCAGTTCTGGCATCCCAGTCTGTCAGATTCACCTCAGCTTCTTCTCTGAACCCCTTACCCGAGCTTCTTAGCTCGGCGGTCTCCTTCTCATCTTTAAAGCTCATGTAGAAACATCTGCGTGCTGCTCCCAGGTCCGCCTGGAGGGTCACCACCTCACTCTCCAGAGTGTAGAACTTCATTTTCAGATGGACCGTTGATGTGACTGCCTCCAACTTCCCCCAACGTGGGCCTCCCAATGATGCACTGGTAGACCGACTTGCATGGGAGGACCACGAAGGGTGTTTTCACAGTTTTGGACAACGGTGGTTTACCGTCGGGGTTTCCGTAGGTGACCATTAGCTCTGGGTGGTCGAGTGGCTTAGTCTTCGATCCATTAAACCCGGTTAGGTCCCCTCCTCGGTATGGAGCCAGGTCATCAGGGGAGATATTCAGCACTTGCAGCAGGTCTTCGAAGATGATATCTACTGCACTTCCCTGGTCAACCAGGATCCTTCTTACCTCGACGTTGGCGATAATGGCGGTGATGATCAGTGGGACGTGTTTGTTCGGTTTCCCATCAAGCAGATCATTGTCGTCGAAGGATAGGGGCGGTCTGGTTGACCCCTTCCTGGTGACTGAGGTTGACGCAATGCTGAGGATCTCCTTCCACTTCCTCTTCATTGATTTGTTTGACCCCCAGTCATCATGGGGGTTTCTCCCGTGGATCACCATGGCCACTGGCCTTACTTTGGGCCTCCGGGTGGGCTCTTTATCGGTTGATTCATCATCGCCATTTTCGTCCCCCTCGCCGACTGGGGCCTTCCCCTTCCTAGGGGACCTGTATCTACCTTCGGGCGATCGGGCTCTTTTGCGCGAGCAACTCGGTTCCCCCTCCTTCTTCACGTATTGTGACAACTTTCCTTTCTGGATCAGCTCTTCAATATCTTCCTTCAGCGCTGGGCAGCCATTGGTGTCGTGGCCTACGCTTTGATGGTAGCGGCACCATTTCTTCGAGGGTTTCTGGCCCTCTCTCAACACCAAAGGCTCTGGCCTCTTGATGTCTTTGATTTCCGCGTTGGCACATTCAGTCAGGATTTGCGCCCTTGAGGTGACAAGGGGAGTAAGACCTAAGAGTCTTGTGGGGCGACCCTCACGGTGTACGCCTCCTGTTACCTTTTGCCAGCGTACCTCCTGGGTGACCTCCTTGTCGCCCCCTGCCTTGGCTGCCTCGCGGTAAGCCATATCATCCTCCTCATAGTTCATGTATTTCTGGGATCTTCGAAGTAACTCGCCCAAGTTCCTAGGCTTGATGATGCCTACATCTACCTGGAACAAACTCCCCTTTCTCAATCCGTCTTTCATCCAGAACAACCTTTGCCTGTCCTCCAAACTTCGAACGCCCGAAGCTTCCTTATTGAAGCGCTCAATATACTCCCTCAGTGTCTCGTGCTTACGCTGCCTGACGGCTCTTAGTTGTAACACCCATTTCTACCCAGCAATTTAATAGTAAAAATCAGAGTTTTCAAAAATTTCGACAATTAAACGGATGCTACATTTTCGGACTAAAATCCACAAATGAGCATAACTAGGTCATTTATAACATCAGATACCTAGCACATAAAATAGGAGGAATCTATAAACGAAACAAGTCAACTTTCAATTACTACGCAGCGGATTCAAACAGGTTTTAACTCAAAATCAGACAATAGGATAACAAAATAAAATAGTAATAATATGCGTTCATCCCCCCGAGTGCTACGTATCAGAGCGACGACACCGACCCGAACTAATGAAGGTAAAAGCCTTCATTCGTGGTTACCTGCACGTTGCTCAAACTATCAATAACAATGGTTACATAGCAGCACGACAACAACAACAACAACAACAACAACAACAACAACAACAACAACAGGAAGCGACAATTGGCCATAGGCCTACGACATAATATCCTTGCCAATAAATAGAGGCAATCCAACGACAAAAGGAAACAACATTGGCCATAGGCCTAAAACAGAATATATTGCCAATGAATAGGGGCAATTCGACTAGGGCGACATTACCAACAAATCAACAACTGAGCTACAATTTAGCAACTTAACAAGGTAACAGTTTAACAACTATAACAACTCAACCGACAATTAGCCAACAATGGGCCTATTGCGCCTAATGCGCCCAACTCTTTACAACTCAACCAATTTAACCATTGACCAACAATTATCAATTAGCCACTTTTAACAACTTAACCAACTAACAATTACCAAATAAACAACTTTAATAACCAATAATTATCAAATGACCAATTTCAACAACTTTAACAACCAACAAATATCAATTGGCCAATTTTAACAACTTTCCCCAAAAATTTAGGGCAGCCACACATGGCGCCCATGAGACAGCAGGAAATGTCGCCCACTATGCGCCCACGAAAACAGCAGGAATTGGCGCCCTACTAGGCGCTCAGCAGGACACAGGAACTGGCGCCCTACGCGTCCAACACAGGAAACGGCGCCCTACGATGTGCCCAGACATCAGGAAATGGCGCCCATGGCGCCCAGTGCACCAGCGCACAACAGGGATAGCAGGAAACGGCGCCCATGGAGCCCAGTGCCACGAAACATAAAACGGCGCCCAGGATGGCGCCTAGTAAAACACAGGAACTGAACACGGCGCTCAGGATGGCGCCCAGCAACATCAGACACGGCGCCCATGGCGTCCAGGAACAGAACAGGGCAGCCAACATGGCGCCTAGTGCGCCAGAACAACGACAGGGCAGCCAGACTTGGCGCCCATGGCGCCCAGTGCGCCAGAACAGCAACAGGGCAGCCAGACATTGGTGCCCTTGGTGCCCAGTGCGCCAGAACAGCAACAGGGCAGCCAGACATTGGCGCCCTTGGCGCCCGGTGCGCCAGAACAGCAACAGGGCAGCCAGACATTGGCGCCCTTGGCGCCCAGTGCGCCAGAACAGCAACAGGGCAGCCAGACATTGGCGCCCTTGGCGCCCAGTTCGCCAGAACAGCAACAACATCAAAACGGCGACCATGGCGCCCAGCGCGCCAGCGCCCAGCAACAACCACAATCGACGCCCATGGCGCCCAGGACCAGCGAACAACAAACTGGCTCCCAGGACGGCGCCCAGCAACCTGCGAACAACAAGATGGCGCCCAGGACAGATTTTTGGTTCTCAATCATCAACAAACATGTTCACACATCATCAATAGATAACAAACATCATCAATAGGATTCAATATCAACATATAGGGTTCAATATCTACAACTAGGGTTTTCAAGAATTAACAACACCTAGGGTTCCTTAACCTTCCTACATAAAGCCCTTCATATACCCGATTATATAGTTAGAACCCCACCCTTACCTTGGATTGAAGTTGGAACTCTCCTTGGTCCTTGCCCTAGCTCTCTCTTCGCCGCCCCCTCTTTGCTCTTCTCTCCAAATTGTTATTTTTTTTCTTCTAAAATGAGCAAACCCTAAAATAACACCTATTTATAATTTATTTAGTCTTATGGGCTTTCTCATACACTTATGCGACTTTGGCTTCATGGGCCTTCTTTACACCCCCTTATTTTACTACTCCTAACACCAACAATAGGCCCACATGCGAAAATATATTTTTACTCTAATATTTTCCTACCACTTAATTCCTAATAATTGAATTAAATAATTTATTAAATATTCGGGGCGTTACAACTCTCCCCCACTTAGAATATTTTCGTCCTCGAAAATTTACATAAGCCTCAAGGATAAAATAAATAGAATGAATACATCAAGATTTCACCACATGAAAGAGGAATCGAAACATTGTCAAAGTCAGAGAAATTAAAAACGACTATCATGGGAAGGAACAAAGGTATCAACAAAAAAAAATAAGGCACAAAATTGCACACTTAACAAACCATAGTAAAATCAGTGAAAATAATAATAGCATAAAAACACCGTCCAGAATTAAAATCATTACACGTGATCGCGATTATAAATAAAACAATAATTACAGCGTGTAAACAAGTAAAATATTACTTATAGAGATCAAAATAGTTCGCACATTAGCAAGGAAGTAACACCCCTAAAAATCATTAGCTGAACAAATTCACAAAGCACTTCCTCTAGATCATCTATATAAAACTAAAATACACTATAGCAAAGATTTTTTACAAAACTTAGTATCCACTGATTAAAATAAGTTCAGTGCCTATGGGAGCACCCAAAAATAAAACTAAAACTAGTGTAAGGGAAATTAGTCAACAGTCAAGGGGAAAACTAGTATAACAACTCTAGCTCCTCGATAGAAAACAGTTATAAGTCAAAGAAGGTAAAATTAAAATATTTGAACAAAGACGTCATTACTTACAATGATCAAAACATTACTTCACGTTATAGTGATGGAGTGACAGATTTAAAATACTCAAAATAGTAATTTCATGAAGCACCCGATTTAAAGCACCAATACAACAATAAAAGCATGCTATAAAAACTAATTCAGTAGAAGTGTACCAGCATTCTTAATGTACATTTTCGTTCATGGAATTGGAAAACCAAGTAATGTAACACCAATCTTAAAGATATAACAACCAAAATTTAATCATAAAAATTTAGCAATTATGCACAATTAAAGTTCCTAGTTAGAGACTATATAGCATAAAAGTCACGAAGTAGTTTGCAAAGATTCGGAGTTAGCAACATCCCACGTTGAGAAAAATTAAGCAAATAGGAAAGAAAAGAAAAAGAAATGAAGGCAGTAATAACATGAGATGGTAGTCCACTGCTAACTACGATAATAAAAAATAAAAGTAACGAGAAAGTTGAAGTCATGCAAGAACAACCATTACGATGTACATAAGTCATACACCGCAAGATTTTTTTTGTAGTAAATTAATCAAATTAAATACACGTATACATCAACAGAAATAACAAAAACAAGTTATTAAGATTTCAAAGAAACCTCAATAACATTTTCCTTCGGATTTAAAAGAAGTAGCTAACACATTGGTTAGCAAAGTTTCAAAGGGATTAGATACAATGTGTAATTAATTTTAAAAAAAAATGGAGACACCCATATAATTCTAGGCTTTCATTAGAAAGAAACAACCAGCATACACTTTTTTTTAAAAAGGTGGCACACATGATCCACAAAGAGCATACTTGTGCAACAAACTAACCATACTTTGCTAAAAAGAATCTTCACACAATTACGAAAACAGAAATAGTTTCATTACCATGTACTTATTATAATCTGTGTTAAAACGATAGAATAAAATAAGTGAGATAATAATAACCCAGACTTGGCGCCCATGGCGCCCAGTGCGCCAGAACAGCAACAGGGCAGCCAGACATTGGCGCCCTTGGCGCCCAGTGCGCCAAAACAGCAACAGGGCAGCCAGACATTGGCGCCCTTGGCGCCCAGTGCGCCAGAACAGCAACAGGGCAGCCAGACATTGGCGCCCTTGGAGCCTAGTGCGCCAGAACAGCAACAACATCAAAACGGCGCCCATGGAGCCGAGTGCACCAGCGCCCAGCAACAACCACAATCGGCGCCCATGGCGCCCAGGACCAGCGAACAATAAACTGCGAACAACAAGATGGCGCTCAGGAGGGCGCCCAGGACAGATTTTTGGTTCTCAATCATCAACAAACATGTTCACACATCACCAATAGGTAACAAACATCATCAATAGGATTCAATATCAACATTTAGGGTTCAATATCTACAACTAGGGTTTTCAAGAATTAACAACACCTAGAGTTCCTTAACCTTCCTACATAAAGCCCTTCATATACCCGATTATAGAGTTAGAACCCCACCCTTACCTTGGATTGAAGTTGGAACTCTCCTTGGTCCTTGCCCTGGCTCTCTCTTCGCCGCCCCCTCCTTGCTCTTCTCTCCAAATTCTTATTTTTTTTCCTTCTAAAATGAGCAAACCCTAAAATAACACCTATTTATAATTTATTTAGTCTTATGGGCTTTCTCATACACTTATGCGACTTTGGCTTCATGGGCGTTCTTTACACCCCCTAATTTTACTACTCCTAACACCAACAATAGGCCCACATGCGAAAATATATTTTTACTCTAATATTTTCCTACCACTTAATTCCTAATAATTCAATTAAATAATTAATTAAATATTTGGGGCGTTACATCAGTACTTCTTCAGATTTGGGCTTCAGCCGGGAGGCAGTGAAACGAGCCGTGAACATTCTCGCCAGCTGCCCCTTGAGGATATGGAGTTCGACCTCAGCTCTTGGAACCACTCTAATGCGGAACCCTCGAGTGTAAGGGGGAAGATTTTGCAATGGACGGGTTCCCTGGTGCCCCTGTAGCGCATCATTAAGGAGAAGTTTTCCAGATGACCGTCCAGATCTCCAGTCCCGTCGTACATCTTGAGATTTGGTAGCTCTTGATACCTGTGTCGCTCCTCCAAAAACTCTCTTGAGTTTCGGGGGGAGGTGTCTTCATAGCCCAGCTCTTGATACCTGTGTCGCTCGGGGGATCTCCTCAATGGAGAATCCCGGTGGTGCCTTCTGCGGGTGACGACCCGACTCCTTGACCTCTCATGAGTGTTAGGCGACGCGTGTGAGGAGGTGCTGGAGTGGGTGTCACGAGGCCGATAGGTCCCTGGGGTGAGCCTGATTCCCCACGCCTGCGTCACCTGGGGGGAGAGCGATGGACATGATGTCTCCGAGGTGGGGACCGGTGGTGCCTTGAGGTTACCGTCGTTGGAGGAACTGTCACCCTGCTGAGTGGAGGTTGTTCTGGCAGGGCGGTCACACGCCTTTCAGTCTCCCTCAGTCGTGCTTCCTGTTCCAACATAGCTTGAGTGCGACTTGTCAGGAGGTCCAAAAGCTGATTCACATTAGAGGGCTGGGCAGGTTGACTCGTGCCCTCGTCCTGTATAGTCAAGACGTTGCCCTCGGGGGTACCCTCCGGTCGGGGTACGGGTATGGCAATGCTCTGAACCCGGGGTCTGCCCCTGGGAGCCATGGAGCAGCAAGAGAAAAGTTCGAGTAGTGATGATGTGAAAGATAGAAACCTCCCACTATGGTCGCCAATGTTCTGTACCGAGCAGCTTTTTGGTCGGCTGCTGTTGGTAGGTCTCTTGCTGTCCTGGCAGGAGGTCAGTGAGCGCCCGAGGGGGTACTTGCAAGCCACTCCAATGCTCAAGTCAGTATATAGAATATATGAGTGAAGGTACTAAGGATTAGAGATTGAACCTTTTTTAGGGCAAAATTTGCCTGTATTTATAGGAAATCGTGCCCTCTCGTGGGTCGTTGGATGGATAGAGTCGATCTTGACCGTCCAAGCATGTTGGGCTCACATGAGGTTGATATGGGCTGAATCTGTTGGGCTGACCCATATTACTTGCTAAGCGCACCTCCTGGTTTTGCTGATGGGACCCCCTGGTTGACTCCAGAACAGATATATAAGTTGTAGAGTTGGTGTACCGTTCCCCAATCTTTTGTAGACCTTTTGGTATAATCCTTTAGTGTAATTGGTCATTGTTCTGTACCGTATCTCTGGACCTGTTTTCGATCTTAGACACAAGGCCTGATCCGAGATAGTTAGCAGGGGTTGGTCTTGATCGACCGAGCTCTGCTTTCGATCCAGGGCAGGTGGTACCTGTGAGGACACTCCGACGCTCAAGTCTGCTTGGGAGCTGATTAGAGGTAAATATCTTCGAGGCCGGGCTTATACCAGCGAGGGTGTCTGCCACCAGCCTCGGAGCGCCCGAAATACGGGTATTGTCAAAGATCTTCGAGGCTGGGCGTATACCAGAGAGGGTGTCTGCCACCAGCCTCGGAGCGCCCGAGATACGGGTCTTGTCAAAGATCTTCGAGGTCGGGCTTATACCAGCGAGGGTGTCTGCCACCATCCTTGGCAATGTTAAAAACGTGACCACCCGAGGGACTCAAGGTGTCAGTTTAATGCCGCCTCGAAGAAGAAGAAGCCAGAGACGAGCTGGGCCGAGGGGAACCCTCAGGATAATAGGAATCATCTGGAGTCCGATCTGGTGGAGCTCCCAAACTTCTAGCGATGTCAAGCTCGGTGTCTCGGGTTCCGGTTTTAGCGTGGAACTTTAAGGTGATCGTTCGACCGATCCCAAATCCTTCCCTTCAACCTCGGAACTCACATTTACTAAGCACTCAGTGTGAGGAAAATCGTAGCCGATCCATATATATTAGATGGTTGAATATTTACAAAGTCGGATTACATCACGCCCGTAGGCTCATTTCGGGGCTTAGGTGATATCTGACCTTCCTGCGTTGATCCCTTCTTCATGATCGATGTACTTCTGAGATCGCTGGAGGAACTCGGCAAGCGACTCAGTTTGGTTGACCCCGACGTCTATCTGAAATAGACTTCCTTCACGAAGACCAGCCTCCATGAAGTAAAGACGGAAGGAGTCGTCGAGGTTCCGGGCGTGAGCAGCTTCTCTTTTGAATCTCTCTATGTAGTCCCGGAGGAACTCATTTTCTCCTTGCCGAATTGCCTGCAATACCTTCTGAGATTTAGACTTCATCTTCGAGTGGGCGAAGTGTGCAGAAAAGAGCTTGGCTAACTGATCCCAAGAGGAGATCGTATTTGACCTAAGAGCCCTAAACCAGTCTAGAGCCGCCTTCTCTAGAGTGAGGGGAAAAGTTTGGCAGTTTATCTCCTCTGGAACATTACGGTATTGCATATCCATGTCAAAGTAGTCGAGGTGGCGATCCGGATCGCCAGTCCCATCATGCATTTTCAAACCCTCAGGCGGCTTCTCGAGGTGCTTTGGCACCGGGAAGTAGTCGATCTTAGCTGTGAAAGGTCCTTTAAGCTTTGCCGACCTCTCAAGGGGTGGAGACCGTCGGTAGCCATACTTGCCGGGGGATCCCCGCGAGCAAGGGCGCTAACGTTCCTGCCTCGGAGACCTTTTCCGACTTCTGGTACGTCGCCTCGGAGAAGAGGAAAACAGAAACAAGCTAGGCTGAGGGGAACCCTCAGGACCATAGGAATCATCAGGGGTCCGACTTGGGGGAGTCTTCGGTCCTCGCCCTCCTCTACAACGAGGTGGAGTGCGATGATGGTATCTCCTCCAAGCCGGAGATTGGTGGCGCCTGCGGCTATGAGTCATTCCACTTGAAAAGTTTTGCAAAGGGGAACTCCGATCCGGGATGTTACGAGCCCGGATCTCAGCAATCTGAGCTTCTAACTGGGGGGTATCTACAAAGCCACTTCAACGCTCAAGTCAGTATGAGAATAAGCTAGTGAATTTGCAAGGGAAGAGTGTGTACAGTATAAATGGCTATGCGAGCCGGTATTTATAGGAAATCGATGCTCGTCTGTGGACCGTCGGATTATTAGAATCGATCTGAACCATCCAAGCGTGGTGGCTTTAGTTGGGCTTGTATGTAGTGGATATGGGCCGAATCGATTGGGATGATCCATATCCAATTGCTAAACGCACCCCCTGGTTTTGCTAAATGGACCTCTTGGTCCAGTCCAGAACAGTTGCCCCCCAAGCCGAGATTATTCCGGAGGATGGTCTTGGCTTGAAGGATTTTCGTCGGTCTACCGGATGTATGAAGTCGCGTGGGACACTGCCTTTGTCACGACCGTGTTTTATCATTTTCACTCTCTAGAGTAAAAAAGAGAAATTTTTTCTTTGCCGTAATGCGTTACTCTGTCTGTCTTGTCGGGTCGTAGAGATCACTTCGTTGCGACCATGACTCAGGCCTCCTATGGGGTAATCCTTGTGCCAAGTGTCAAGCTAGGGTGCCGTATCCTGATGTTGGCGCCCTCCTGGGTGCCTTGTGCCAAGTGCTACGTTCTGCTGTTGGGGCCCTCCTGGGCGCCTTGCTGGATGCTTGTTCGGTGCGTGCGTACGCTGGGTGTCTCCTCGTGGAGCAGGATTTTGCGAGCAAGGTTGGGTGCCCTCATGGGTGCCTTGGACGCCTCGTTGCACAGTGCTGGCTTGCTCATGCACTCTTTTATTTTCTTACGTGCTCATGCACTCACAAGCTCATGCATCCTTTTTCTTACGTGCTCATGCACTCTTTTATTTTCTTACGTGCTCATGCACTCACATGCTCATGCATCCTTTAATTTTCTTACGTGCCGCGTTGGCTACTTTCGTAACAGGATTTGGCCCCCTCCTGGGCGTCGTGGGTGCTGGCTTGCCATGGTGCCGTCAGCTTGTTTCCCTTCCTGGGTGCGGAGACGTATGAATTGGATTTCGAGCTTAACAAGAGAATTGTAGCTCTGCTTCTTAGCTTTCCAACGCATTCTTACACGCCTCAATCAGATAAACACAGATGAAGTTATGGCCTACAGACTAGACATCACCCTTGTAGGTGGGTATCTCTGCTGTCTGTGACCTCAAGGTCTCGTCATTTGCTTGACTTCCGCTCCTTTCTTAGTGCTTGCTACCCAAGACATCGTGGTCTCATACCTTGGGCTTGTATGTTGTGGATAAGGGCCAAAGTGATTGGGCCAATCCAGATCCATTGCTAAATGCACCTCCTGGAACTGCTAAATGGACCTCTTGGTCCGGTCCAGAACAGATGCCCCCCAAGCCGAGATTATTCCGGAGGATGGTCTTGGCTTGAAGGATTTTCGCCGATTCGTCGGATTTATGAAGTCGAGTGGGACACTTCCTATGTAACGACTGCCAGGCACCCTCGTGGTTGCTGCCTACCCCAGCCTTGGCGCCTTACCAGGCGCCTTCATGGGTGCTACCTGCTTTGGCCTTGGCGCCCTGCTAGGCGCCCTCATGGGTGCTACCTGCTTTGGCCTTGGCGCCCTGCAGGCTCCCTCATGGGCGCTGCCTGCTTTGACCTTGGCGCCCTGCTAGGCCCCCTCATGGGTGCCTTGGGCGCCTATACGCCGGGTGTCTCCTCGTGGATCAGATTTTGCGAGACAAGGTTTTGGTGCCCTCATGGGTGCCTTGGGTGCCTATACGCTGGGTGTCTCTTTGGAGCAGATTTTGCGAGACAAGGTTTTGGTGCCCTCATGGGTGCCTTGGGCGCCTTGTTGCACAGTGCAGGCTGCCCCCTTGCGAAGGATTTGCTTCCAGACCACCTCCTTCCAGGCGCCCTCATGCCAGGCGCCCTCCTGCCAGTTGCCCTCCTTGCTAGGCGCCCTCCTGCCGGGCGCTCTCCTGCCAGGTGCTCTCCTTGCCAGGCACCCATATGCCAGGCGCCCTCCTGCCAGGCGCCCTCCTGCCAGGTGCCCTCCTTGCCAGGTGCCCTCCTGCCAGGCGCCTTCCTGGGTGTCGGCTTGTGTGGACGTGTGCTTGGCACTCTGCTTTAATTTTGTTGCTCATCCTGTCTCTTAGCCTGTTTTTCGTCTTGATGAAATTTCAGGGCTCGCTTGGTGCCGAGGGGAATTGCTTCTTCTGTCCTTACCATTATCTGTTTGATATTTCCACGATCTTTCAGTTTGACCACGAGGTTCCAGACGAGAGGATTGTCAAACACCACCCCAACGGGGTTGACTTCGAAGTCATTGCCCCCTGATTTTTTATGTCACATTTGGAAACATCCAGGCTTCCTCTTTATCTAGCTTGTTCCTTATGATTGTAACTGACACGCGTTGGGTGGCCTCGGGCGCCAGTCATCGCCTTGCGCTTCTGAATGTATAACCTCTTACCGCCTCGTGGAAATCTTAACTCTGGGGGCAGTTTATCAGAATCGATCTGAATTTAACTCGCCCATCAGAGGTTGTGACACGTTTAAAGTCACTTCGCACCTCGTGGGACTCTGGGGGAAGTTTATCAGAATCGATCTGAATTTAACTCGCCCATCAGAGGTTGTGAAACGTTTAAAGTCGCTTCGCACCTCGTGGGACTCTGGGGGCAGTTTATCAGAATCGATCTGAAGTTAACTCGCCCATCAGAGATTGTGACACGTTTAAAGTCACTTCGCACCTCGTGGGACTCTGGGGGCAGTTTATCAGAATCGATCTGAATTTAACTCGCCCGTCCGAGGTTGCGACACGTTTAAAGTCGCTTCGTGCCTCGTGGCAAAGTTAACTCTGGGGGAAGTTTATCAGAATCGATCTGAATTTAACTCACCCATCAGAGGTTGTGACACGTTTAAAGTCACTTCGTGCCTCGTGGCAAAGTTTGCTCTGGGGGTAGTTTATCAGAACTTGGTCTGATGATAACTCGCCCATCAGAGGTTGCGGGGCCAATGGCTATGGTTTTCCATCTTCTGTTGATAGTGCCCTCCTGGGTGCCTTGTTGTTGATGGCGCCCTCATAGGCGCCTGGGTGCTGGGCGCCTTCTATGGTACCAAGCCTTGTTTCCTTTTTGCGCCTTGGTGCTGGGTGCCTGGGTGCCAAGTGCTAGGCACCCTCTATGGTGCCATGCCTTGGATCCCCGTCGGGTGGGTGCCGTGACCTTGGTTGCTTTGCTCTAGGAAGACGAGCGCGCCATGACACCCTTGACTCCCCCACTTGGAGAGATGATCTTGGTTTTAAGCTAATGTTGAGGTTGCCCCCGCGATCCAGGCAGTTCCTCCCTGCATGGTATGTTGGGTCTCAAACTTGCATCGCTCTATTCCTAACTATGAAGTTGGACCCTTTGTCTTTATTGATCTTAAGGAATTTTTCTTTGGGAATAAGTGTTAATGCTAGCGAGCTAGAGCAAAAACTGTAAAAATGAATTTTTGTATCATTTATATCGAGATTTTACATTATACCTTCGTGCTCAAACAACAAAATTCATAACTAGCCCTAGGCTCAAGTCCTGATGGCATCCTTTTCTTCATTCATGTACCGGGCGAGCTTCCCTTCGCGGATCAGCTCTTCCATGTCATCCCTGAGGGTGTTGCAATTGCTGGTATCGTGCCCATAACGAGCCAGATCACCCTTCTCGCTGCCAACCTTGGCCTCCTCTTGGTAGGCCATGCTGTCTTCTTCAGAGTCCATGTACTTCTGTGCCTTCCGAAGGAACTCGTACAAGCTCCGGGGTTTGTAAACCCCCGTGTCCCTTTGAAACAGACTTCCCTTCTTGAGGCCATCCTTCATCCATAAGAGCCTTCTCTGGTCTTCAAGGTTCCTGACGTTGGCAGCCTCCTTGTTGAACCTTTCTAGATATTCTCTAAGTGTTTCTTTCTCTCCTTGCCTGATTGCCCTAAGAACCTCTTCAGATTTGGGTTTCAACCGGGAGGCAGTGAAACGAGCTGTGAACATTCTCGCCAGCTGCCCCCATGAGGAGATGGAGTTCGGCCTTAGCTCATGAAAACACTCTAGTGCGGAATTTTCGAGAGTGAGGGGGAAGATATTGCAGTGAACAGGCTCCCTGGCACCTCTATAGCGCATCATCAGGGAGAAGTGTGCCAGATGGTGGTCTGGATCTCCGGTTCCGTCATACATATTGAGGGTTGGCAGCTTCTCCAAGGCCATTGGGATTCGGCATTCATCCACCCTTCGAGTGAAAGGTCCTTCTTCCGAAAACCCTCTTGAGTTTTGGTGTGGTTTATTATATGCAAGTATACATAGTCACACAAGTAATAAAGTGATAAGAAAGGTCGAACCCACAGGGATTATGTATTGTAAATTTTTGTAGTTCAAAGTGTACACTTAGTGTGTCTACACTATTCAATATTTTTGGTTTGGAGTTTTCAAAGTAAGTAAAATAATAATAAGCAATAAAATGTGTGAGAAATCAGTTGGAAAAAGCAGTTGAGATGTTTTTACCAAGTACTTTACTTCTAAATGTTTTAATGGAGTATGTAGTGTGGGAACACTGGATGTAGGTGCATCAGTTTGTGCCTTTCAGCACTTCTCTTCAGAGTTTCATTACAAGCTCTTATGATCTTTGTTTTCTACAGTAAAGAGAGGTTTGTCAATTCCTCCCTTGCCTCCTAACAATGATCCAAGTTGCTAAATACGTTCACTCTTGTAATTTTATTATCCTAAGAACTATGCTATCCTATGTCTAGGTTTTAGCATGTATTTAACAAGGTTTCCTTTATTAAATACTTGTCCTTATTAACTCTTGAGTTCATAAATGTAGCCCATGTCTGCTGCTACAAGTTTTTACCTATTCTAAAGTGATCAATTCTAGAATAAGTTGAAAGAAGTATTATGCAAGAGTTTAAAGTGTTTACACTACATAAACCATAATAACATATTTAGAAGTTCATTACAAGGTTAGAACATCTCAACTTAAGGGAATTTAGCTCATGTTACTCATGTTATAAAGCAAGGAATATGCAAAGAACATAAGTAAATGAATAATAAGGCAAAAGAACTTAAAAGAGTAGAGATTACTTGAATAGAAGATCTTTTGCATTAAGTTCCCAAGTTGAAGTACAATAAAGATTTCTTACACGAATTTCTTCAAAGTAGAAGTGAAGGAAATGGTTGTCAAGCACTTCCTCACCTTCCTCTCCTTAGAAACTTAAAATGAAAATAAACTAAACCTAAAATAAACTGAAAGATAAAGGATTTAAAGATGTGAAAGATGATATATTGATCGATGATGGATTTGGCTTCTATTTATAGGCTTGAAAGCTTTCCTCTTGCAAGGGGTTTCCTTTGGCGCGAAAGATCAGCTGAGGGGACCGAACATGGTTAGTTTGTTGACAACCAATCAAGCAAGCTGCACAGTTTTGGTCGCTTGCATGCATAACAAAAGAAGAGGTCCATTGGAGAAGTGCCACATGTCTTTTAGATAAGTTTGAGTCTTGCAACTTGATTTTTATGTGTATCGCCGACTTCAGCAAGTGGCTCAGCTCCAGGTGACTAGGCATGACGTCACTAATCAAGTGTGGAAGCATTGAAATGGTCTTTGGATGTTTTGGTATTAACTGCAGAATTTTAGCAGGTGTTGGCAGTGTTTCCACTCCTAGTGTTTCCACTCCTGGTGTTGGCAGTGTTCCCACTCCTGCAGTAGCTGCACTGAACAAAAACATCAAACCTAACAAGATTTGTGCATTTTGCCTAGATCATTGCCCTTTATCCATTTGAATATTTAGAATGTTGTTCCTTGATAAATAAGCTATAAATATATATAAATGTTCCTGAAAATAAGCAATAACTCAAGCTTAATTGTATGAATAACTCTATATAAAATAGAGTTATCAAGTTTCGGGGGAGGTGTCTTCATGGCCCAACTCATGATACATGCGTCGGTCGGGGGATCTCCTCGATGGCGATCCCCAGTGGTGCCTCCGATGGGTATCGACCCGGTTCCTCGACCTCTTACGAGAATCAGGGGATACGCGTGAGGAGGTCCTGGAGTGGGACTCGTGAGGCTGGTAGGTATCATCTAGAGGGGATGTTGGAGATGATCCTGACCCTCCACGCTTGCGACGCCGAGGGGGAGAGCGATGCACGTACCTTCGCCTTCGGGGAGAACGATGGACGTGATGCCTCCGAGGGGGAGACCGATGGCGCCTTGAAGTCACCGCTGTTGGAGGAAGGGTCCCCTGCTTGGTGGAGGCTGCTCAGGCAGGGAGGCCACATGCCTTTCAATCTCCCTTAGGCGAGCTTCCTGCTGCAGCATAGCTTGAGTGCGATTGGCCAGGAGATCCAAAAGTTGGCTCACATTCGAGGGCTGGTCAGGCTGACTGGTACCCTTGTCAAGTAGGGTCACGACGTTGCCCTCAGGAGTACCCTCTGGTCGGGGTGCGGGTATGACAATACTTTGAACCCGGGGTCTGCCTCTGGGAGCCATGGAGTTGCAAGAGAAAAGTTCGAGTAGTGATGATGTGAAAGATAGATATCTCCCACTGTGGTCGCCAATTTTCTGTACCTAGCAGTATTTTGGTCGGCTGCTGTTGGTAGGTCTCTTGCTGCCCTGGCAGGAGGGCAGTGAGCGCCCGGGAGGGGGGGTACCTGCAAACCCCCTCCGATGCTCAAGTCAGTATGAGAATAAGCTAGTGAATTTGCAAGGGAAGAGTGTGTACCGTATAAATGGCTATGCGAGCCGGTATTTATAGGAAATCGATGCTCGTCTGTGGACCGTCGGATTATCAGAATCGATCTGAACCATCCAAGTGTGGTGGCTTTAGTTGGGCTTGTATGTAGTGGATATGGGTCGAATCGATTGGGCTGATCCATATCCAATTGCTAAACGCACCCCCTGGTTTTGCTAAATGGACCTGTTGGTCCAGTCCAGAACACAATGGGAACCATTGGATCTAGGTCTTTAATCCCCACCATTGGTTGATGGATCTGCATTTGGTGTTGGGCCTTAGTGATAAAGGCCTAATCCGTAACGGTCCTTAAGTTTAGAATCTTTTGAGCGATCCCTTTTGCAGTAGGGAATCGATCTTTCGAAATTTTGGTGAATCTTATATGTGAAAAGATTTGGTTTTTTAGAACATTTTGTGATTTCTTCTTCGGAAAAATTGGGTGGTGTATGATGTTTCTATTGTACACATTTAAAAACCATTTATTTAAATAGAGGTTGTGTTTCTGATTTTGTTTTTGAACTTCCTTACATCATTGATACTTTACGCTTTATGAATACATGTGTATGTGGTTGAGTAGTAAGGATTGCTTGAGAATCAAAAAATTTCATAAATAATAAAATCAAAAATTTAGATCATTAAACTATGTTTATATATAATGACCTTTGTAAGTCATGTTTTGAGATATGATTGAATTCAAGTTCGGGTGGGTTAGAAGATTATTGGATTGAGTAAGAAACATAAAAAAAAAAAAAAAACAGGTTTTATTCTGAACTAATAAATGATGTTTTGTGATTCTCATTCATTTTAAAGCCACTTGATTTGTAGGAATGATTCTCCCAACAAATTTGTAATCTTAAATGGGCAAGAACGTCACTTGTACTTTGGAATTGGTTTATGTAGTCGAAAAGTCTCTAAGATTTTGAAATTGGTTTATGTAGTGGAAAAGTCTCTTAAATGGGCTATAGGATTTAGGTTAGTTGAACGTGAATAATGCTTGATCAGTTGTGGCGTGTGGTTCAACATTTAGTGATTGGTTTTTCATTGAATGTGCTTCATTAGGAGTAGCACATTTAGTAAATTTTATATTTCCAACGTTCCTTATTGGTCTACTCATGTTGATATTAAGAGGTCAAATCCGTTGTTTATAGCTCTGTTTCAACTCGTCTTTGACAACACTTCTCGATGTATCATGTGCATCTTGACTTTGGGGGTACTTTCCCAATCTTCATCAACCTCTAAACTCAGAATCAGAGAAACCTCCGTTGTGATTTCTCACTCAAACCGTATCCAAGGTAATCCTTGGATCGTGCTTCGAACATGCTTAGAACCATTCCCTTGGTCAAGGCATTTTGGGAAATATTTACTCTCGATAGAGTAACTTAGGAGTTTGAAAAGGAAATGATCAATTAATTTCCATATTTTGTTTAATAGATACAACTTGACTAATTTTTTGAGAACATTTTTTTTTCAAGTTGAGGTGTAATGTAATACTCAAAGTAATGAAATATTACTTTGACTATTGTTGCTTTCAATTAATGGATCTGTTTGGCACTTAATGGAAGTATTTCTAATTATTGATTGAAATTTGGTTTGATTTGACAAATTAACATTGGGTTAGTTTAGAGTTGCATTTCATTGTTACCTTAGTGATTTTACTAGAACCAAACAATTGGCTGGAGTGTGAAGCCAATTAATGTGACCCACACTCATTTAACCATCTTCTGAACCCTTTTGCACTCTTCCTCTTCATTATTTCTTTTTCCAGCAACACACACAAAAGAAAAGAAAAGAAAGAATTTAGTGAAGGTGAGAGAGAGAGAGAGAGAGTGAGTCGAAGAAGAGAGAAGAGGTAGAAAACTTGAAGAAGAGATGGTGTTTTGGCTAAGTATTGAATTAGTTACGTCTACTGCAAAACTGCTTACAGATGCTGCAAAATACAAAACATAGATACTACTTTCGATCACACATTTTGAATTACATGTGGAATTAAAGATAAGAACTGAAGTTTGGGAGATTGAATGCGAGTTAGGAACATCCAAGATGAGAATTTGAAGCTAGACATTGATGAATTGAAGTCAGTGGAAGTTCAACTCAGCTAGGGAACAACACAATAGGTGAGTTCCTCCTTCCCCCACTTTGTTGATTCTAGGGATGTGGATACTTCATTGTACTCGTACCCAATCTTTGGCTTGTTTTTGAAATGTGTGGGTGAGGTTACTAGTATGACACTCATATATGTAGTATTTAGAAGGATTAAACCACATGATATGTTTGAGATTTGATAGAGTTTATATGTCAGAATTGCGAAATGCTTGTTATTACTTGATGATTGAATTAGATGTTGATGAATGCCCACTTGCATGCACTACTAGAAAAATCAAAATTAGAGAAGGAACAAATCCGTCACTAAACCATCAAAAATCCGTCACTAACGATTTTAGCGACGGAATTTGTGACGAACCCAAATTCGTAACTAATTTTGGCATCACTAAATTTTTAGTGAGGGATTTTGAAATCCCATATGAAATCCGTCACTAACAAATAGTTCGAAATTGATGATGAAAAGTGCATTTCTGTCGCTATTTGTGAGGAAGACTAAATCCGTCACTAAAAAAGAGGGATTAAATCCGTCGCTAATAGAAAGGGAGACTAAATCCCTCTCTATTAGCGAGGGAGACTAAATCCCTCTCTATTAGCGATGGATTTTATCCATCTAATACTCATTTTTAATTAGGGACTCATTAGAATTTAATATAAGAGCATATTTGTGATAGATTTTATACACTCTTTAAAATAAAATATTCTACTAAATCTAAGAATAAAAATTAGATTTTTTTTAATAGCACACATATATCTTAAATAATTAACAAGGTTTATAAATATAATCCATACAAAGCATAACTAATGTTAATCCATAAGAAAACAACCGGTATATGTTGATAAACATAGTATTTTACAAACCATAGTTTATTTTCAAGTTTAATGTGCACTATTAAAAAAACAGAAATTAGAGATGGCCAACTCATGAGCAAGAGATAATCCACTCCAATCCTAACTATCAAATGCCTCTTGGAAGCCCCATGGACCACTCAGGCTGATGTAGGAGGGATAACTCCATTTCGCCATAAGGAGGATAACATTGTAGATGACACCAGCAAAACAACCAGTTCAGAAGGACATGAATAATAACCAGTTCAGAAGAACATGTACTGCAAGGTGTTCGAGTTTCTCCAGTACCATTGCAAGAAGAACAGGTCATGGACTGCTGAAAGATACCTAACAGAGTTCTTGTTGACGAGACAACACGACCCTGACCACCACAAGTGTTGCATCTAGATGATGTAGTTCCTGGTTTAGCTCCTGAACCATTGCACATTCCACAGTTCTCTAATCGCCTAACCTCTCTCCTTTTCCACTCCGAAAATGGCTTCTTTAAAGTTCAAAACAAGACTGTAGTACTCATCTTCACCATCAACTGCTCCATTCCAAGAACCTCTGCTGCCCATGCCACCACCAATGCCTTCAAATAACGTCTCAAATAGATCAAAAGGATTGCTGAAATCCTGTCATTACAAAGATTATCCATTATAGAGAAACAGGAAAATGTCACTACAACATTTAGACCCTATGGCAACGGTCAAAAACCGTCTCCTAAAGCCAAAAAACTGTTGCCAAAACCTTTGCCAACGGTTTTGAAACCGTTGTTGTTGCGGCCGTTGCCTAAACTAAAGGCAACGGTTTTTTGGTCCCTAAGGCAACACAAACGAAAAACCGTTGCCATTGATAGATGAAACGCAACGGTTTTGATTTCCACGCTATGGCAACGGTCGGAAAGCGTTTCCAGTTATGGCAACACATCAAAACCGTTGCCAAATATGGCAACACGTCAAAACCGTTGCCTGATATGGCAACACTGGATAACCGTTGCCTCATATATTCAAATAAAAATCGTTGCCAGATTGGCAACATTCTAAAACCGTTCTCGTTGATAAAGTAAAATTGTTGATGCTTATTAGCTACACCCAAAAACCGTCCCCTATGTATTTTAACAGTCCATGTCAACAACAACACTATAAAACCATTGCTACGAACAACCGCAAATAACTAGCATATTATATACCAATCGCATCTCAATCACATCGCTAACTTCTTAATCAAAACAATTTGTTACTAAAATGAAACAATTTAGTTACAAATTCCAAGCCATCAAGATCTTGATATACACCTTCATTAAAACTCTTCAAATCTTAAACATAAATATGTCTAGAAACAAACTACAACAGCAGATGGAAAGCAAGAGATAAGCAGATAAATACAGCTTCCTTGATCTCACGGGCATGCTTCAAAGGTGCCGCTGCTATTCTCTGCTTCATCAAGCATTTGCACAACCTGAGCAACGCCTTCTTCAATTTCCTTCCGGATGACTCCATCAGGCATATCAAATGTCCTCCTTTTGAAGGAGAGTGATGTTCCAGTAGGCTGGGGATCCACCACATCAAGCATTGCTTCCAGCTCATCTGCCATTGACTTCTTTGCGGATCTAACCATTAGATCAACTCCCTACACAACAGGAAATGTACAAACCTGTTAGACAAACTGATAAATGGAAATATTCTATTTATTTAACACTCCATGTTTTACAATCGTCAAAGTTTTTGGCTCCTATCTTTCCCTTTTTGGCTACTACTCAATGATTATGCAGCATAGTTCTAGATGCGCCTAGGGTTTGTATTGAAACAAACTTGGCTTCGTAATACCATTGTCCTCGGAAAAACAGTAAAAGAACATAACTCCAGAAACAAATAAAGAGATGTGTATATGGAAGGCAGTATCCAGGACGATCCACAAATGTCAAACAGTAAAGATGAACCTTCACACTTGTGAATATATGATACTAGTTTCCATCAAGGTCTACAGTATGTTGTTCTGTCTGGACTAACAAATGCACTGCAGAGTTGATGCTAAATTGCCATTCACGTGATCTCATGCATAGTAACTAAAAAATGTAGAGAAATGGGAGTACTACGGTACTACCTCAATGGCATCAACAGTGAGGAGCAAAACAATGCTTTTCTTAGAAAACCTCTGGCGCTCCACTCCATCACTAGCTAGACGGCGTCGGTAGGACATAAGTGAAGAGTAGCACACTTGCCATTACCTGAAACTTCAATGCTAATATACATGTTTATTTGATAGTACATTATCATTTATTAGAAGAGTGTTAAAATAGCTAACAAAGCATCTCTAAGACTCTAACAGAGAGTCAACTCAATTTTCAACAATGTTCAACCCTTTTCACCTAAGAAAGCACTGTCAACAGAATTATTCAGCATGCATATTAAGCTCATTGTCCATATAAAACAATAATTTAGTGGTTCACTTCAAAATGCACATTTTCCAAACAGTGGTTCACTTTCCTGGTTAGAAATCAAGCATGCATATTAAGCTCAAATTGCAAATAACCATTTTTTTATGTATTCACCATTACTTATGTTAAACTCAAAATCTATTAAATGCACAAGTACCACTAGTGCAGAAAAAAGATTTAAAGTCGGGCGAAAAGGGGATTTAAAGTCAGGCAGACGCTTGACTTTTATTAAGTCGACTTCGTATGTCTAGAGTTTTAAAGTCAAGCGATAGCCTGACTTCGTAAGTATGAGTTAAAGTCAAGCATTTATTGCGCCTGACTTCGTAAGTATGTTTTAAAGTCAAACATTTATTCTTGCCTGACTTCGTAAGTATGATTTAAAGTCAAGCATTTATTCTTCCCTGACTTCGTATGTATGATTTAAGGTCAAGCTTTTATTATTGCTTGACTTCGTATGTATAATTTAAGGTCAAACATTATTGCGCCTGACCTTAAAAGTTTTTTTTTTTAAATTTTGGTTACACCCTGGTTATACAAAATTCATCACTCTAATCATCTGTAACTTGGAATATGGCCAATCCAAATTACAGACACCACTAATTGATTGCCAACAAAACAAACATTTCAAAATTAGTAGAACAAAGCAATTATACAGCCACTCACATGATTCACTTAAGTACAAGACAAACATTCTACTATAATAGGTCAGTTTAGGTACATTCATCAAGTTTAAGTACAAAATACATTCTACAGCCAGTTTAAGTACAAAAAAATACATTCTAGTCTCACAGTCACTTACATTCTAGTCTCACAGTCACTTACATTCATCACTTAAGTTGTTTTCTTCGTTCTTCTTCCTTTGAAGTGGGTTTACGCTCTGCATACAACTTTATAAAAAACTCTGCCCAAACTTCTCTGACGTGTGTCAAGTCTTCATGCGTGAACGGACAACTCGAATTAAACATCTACAAAAACAATTTAAATTAGATAATAAAGCAGATTGGATAATAAAGCAGATTTAAATCACTTGATAATAAAGCAGATTGGATAATAAAGCAGATTTAAATCACTTTAGAAATCTATACATGCAAGCTGGTTTGCTATTTTTGCATGCATTAGTATCAATTACTCACATGCTACTAGCACTCAAACCTACTTTAATCCATTTACTAGTATTGAAGATGCAGAAAACCACATGCCTATTAAAATGCAGGATAAGGCTGACTTTAATTCAACTTCAGAGAACCACTTCAGAGAAAGACTAACATATATTTCCCATCAAATTCAACTTTAATTGAATGGTTATATATAGTATTTAAATTACATGTATCTCTTATTTTTAATTGAATGTTCAGAGAAAGACTAACATGTATCTCTTATTTTTATTCCCATTAAATTAGTAAACCAGTGAAAAGAAATTAGAGTAAGAGGGTGTGTGGAAAGGAACACAGAAATATCTATATATGGCAACACTATATTTCTTCTTTGCTGCATCACTATACTTCTCATCTTTCTCTCCCTCTCAACAACTCTAGTCTCTCTTATGTGTCTTTAGTATCTTCTGCACTTCATCTCTTAGAGTCCCTCACTTATTAGTTTCACATTCTTTAACTAACAAAACAATCAATTTTAATGGAAAAACTCAATCAAACATCTACAAAAACAATTTAAATTACGAAAACAACTATCTGGCTCCACCTCAAGATCCATCTCAGAAGTATTTAAAATGCCATAACTACAACCTTTAAATCTCTGTACAATTTCATCAGGAAAAAAGTTAATAATTTTGGCAAACTCCTTTAATTACAAGATACTACACAAGTATCTTGTAAGAATGTTTTTCATTTTTCAACCCATGCTGAAAACAAAACAACAATCAACAATTGACAATAAGAAGATATAAATCATATAATACAAGTAACAAGCCACATAGAATCCACGTCTAAAAGAAACCTAGGGTAACTATGAAAGATCCACCAGTGATTCACTAACAATATAACATTATAACAATAACAATTCCATCAATTGAGTGAGTTCTCAACCATCCCAACTAAGATTAACATATGGATGCAGATGCGGACCCTTTACATTCTTTATTGAAAAAATAGTTGCAGAAATATCTGAACACCAAGATTACTAGCAGACACTTGCAATAACAGACAACACTTTCAAGTACAACTCTGTAACATTTCACCAAGGGCATGGTTGACAACAAAGGGCATGCTTGATAGATTACAGATTATTTGCAGAAATACCAACTGTGCTGAAATATTTGAACACCAAGATTACAGATTATCAGACACTTGACAACACTTTCAACTTTATAACATTTCATCAACAAAGGGCATGCTTGATAGATTAACTTTTTTTATAAAACTGTTTTACAATTTTTTTTGTTATTTTTTTGTTTTTAAAACTAAAAACAAATCAGATAATACTTGTTTTCAGATCTACTTTACAACAAAAATTATAAAAACTAAAAAAACAAAACAGAATCAACCAAGCCCTAATTGTTGCAGATGCAAAATTCTAATTGAAAAACCAGTAATCAGCACATCAAACATTAACATAACACTAACACTAACACAAGTACATTTATCGCAGACCAAACTAAAAAAAGCAAAATACTTTGCAATCAAGTGAATTGTGAGCACACATGGTGAAAGAAATCTTACAGGATGAGAGGCACCAAAGCAGTGCTTAATAGCCTCACCAGTAACCTTATTAACCAAAGAAAAAGCAGGGTAACTCTCTGAATCCTTCAAGGAAATTCACCAACACAGACTTCATCTTGGTCTGACCACTCTTAAATGCAAGTCCTAGATATGGCAAGTGAAACAATCAATTGATTTAGATATAAATATTATGAAAAACAATCAAAAAAGCAGATTTTGTTATTCAGAGAACCTGCAAGAAGAATGATAAGGTAACAAGGAAGCATCCTAAGCATGTCCCCGATGTAGAGATGTGCATAAAAGTAAACATTTTGGAACCAAAATTGACAGAATAGCATGAAAAAAAAGACAAAATTTCAACCTTTTTACCAGTAGAAGTGGCCTTCTTCCAGATTTATCCATCAAAAGTACTCCCAAAATTGTCATCGATACCTATGAATACAGAAATGACTAAATAATGTGAAGAGATTCAGAAGACTCAACAAAATTGTCATCTGTCACGTCTTCAGCGTTAAGAAGACAGCGATGAATAAATTATATGAAGAGAATTTAGAACCTGAACAGAAACCATAGCAATTGTTCCAATACTTTTGGAAAAGCCTGTGATAGATAAGATATCATAAGAGCCTGTGATACGATCAGCCACCTATTAGCATCCAGTAAGCATAAATCTTAGATTAATTAGTCATCCAACATCTATGTATAGGTAATACAAATTGTTATTTTAACTAGAAACAATTCAATCAAAAAATAGAGACAATGAGGCATTACACTGTGAAGATTGACAAGTTTCTCATTCACTAACTTCTCCAAAGACAAAGCTAACTCCATGGCTGAATCAAACCAAAAACAAGAAAAAACAAACAAAACATCAGCATATATATTGGTTTTAACTTTGATAAATCAAAAATGTCAAATTGCAAACCAAGAAAAAAAGATCAAGGTAAGTGAAAACAGAAGACTCACCATACAATGCATCACCCTTTTCCACATGTTCAAATTCTGAGGGGGGGACTCACAATGGGATGCAGCACCACTTGTCCACCACGAATGTTCTAAACAAATAAAATTCATACAACAAGTTATTATATCAATCATAATAGGATCCTTGAAAAAAGAATTCCTAAAGAACAAAGTTATAAACACAAACCTGATAATAGGTACTCCCAAAGCTGTTGAAGTATCATGAGGCCAACTCCAACCTAACAATGTTACTAAATAGCATAAGAGTCTGCAAAAAAGTTAAGATAGAATACTGATAGGAACCAACTAGTAGATTGAACGAAAAGGATGATTACAATGTATCCCTAGAGTATTCGAGAGACTCTAGAACTCTCCATAGTGCCATAAGGCCCAATTCTTTACAAATGATTACATGCCTTCCTCCCTACTCCCTCTTCTCTATATATAGGCTATATGCCTTATTGGTATTGACCACCTAACCCCTCAACCAACTAACTAACCCCTAACTAATATAACAACATTAACTAACTCTAACTACTATAGTGACCTATCAATACTCCCCCCTCGGACATTCACCTTGTCCTCAAGGTGACTAAAAAAAGGGAAAATTACAACAAGTATACAACAATTCCATAAGAAAAAAAAATCGCTGTTGACAGTTGCTTCCCACAATGAGCCCACCACACACCGCTGTGCCACCCGTGTGAGATTTGTAAGAGAGGATTCTGCTAACATTTTAGTGGAAGGGGTTGGTGATAGAAGATGATCATCAAGTAAAGAAATTGCCAAACGGTACTGCAGTGGAAAATTGAATAATCTGATGTGGTGTAAAGCAGTGGAGAGCTGAACTTGTGTGTGGCCCATTGAGTAAAAGGTGAGATCCAAGCTCAAACAACTCCAAACAACCTGATTCTTCTTTTCTGCGCCCTTTTCCTTCACTGTTCGTAATACCCACTCCAAATTATTAAATTGGGTAGGTGCAAGTATCAAGGCTTGGGCCTGACCCATTAATTCAGTCAAAGGGCCCAATTCTCGGGAAGTCCAACCTGCCCCAACCTCCCTCCCATTACCATACCTGTCGCTACCTTTGATTGAGAGAGAGAGACACCGCTCTCCCAAATCGCGAGTTGTCCCTACCACCTCCATTGGCGCACCTCCGTCTCCCGTCGCTGTCTCCGGCGAATCCTTGTCACCTCCTTCCCGTTTCACCACGACCAAACTTCTGCTTCTCTCTCCCACTCTGTCGTGAATCTCAGTTCCACGCGAGAGGAACGCCTTCCTCAAACCACGATCCGGATGCAGCTCTGTCTTGGCGTGTCCTTCATCCGGCGGCCTCGGTGGTTCTGTTAGCTGTGGCTCCTTGTTCGTTGTGGGGTCCACTCCCCCTAACTCCCAATCCGTGCGAGCCTTTTCCTCTATCTCCCCTCTGACGCACATTTCAATTTCTTGAGAGAGAAGGATTTCTCCCAAGTTGATAGACGATAACGCCTCGGCCATGGTGGCGCCACTATCTGACGTCTTCGTCGCCGGATCTTCTGATAGCGTCTCGGTCAATGTTTCATCCAGTGGCCCTTCGTCACTCTGCGTTCCCGTCGTCACTGGTTTCCTCGGTGGGTCTAGGTCACCACCGATTTCATCTTCACGGCCACCGTCGTTCCTTCCTTCACGAGTCTTCTTCTTCGAGCCAAGATTCTTAAGATTCGCATTGATCTCATCTAGTTGCTTCAGGATCTTCATCATCGTTATCTCCACAACTCCGATCCTCTGTTCTGCAGTATCCATACGATTCTCCAGCTTCAATGGTGGACGGCAATTAGAACCCTCATGTTCTAGATCTGAATGAAATTCTTCACTCCACTCATCAATGTGTGGTTTCTGACTTGGATCTTCATTTCTTTTTCTTGATTTGGCAGTGACGGCGTCCGGTGGCCTGGACGTGGATGGTGGTGACCAACCAACTCTAACCTTCCATCTTCTCTTCTTGTTCGCTTCGCCGTCCCTTTCTCCGGTCCCATTCTGGTCTGGTGGCTCGCCACTGGTTTCTTTCCTCTTCCATTTCTTCTTCCAGATCGCCCCTCTGATTCCCACGACAACCAGTCCCTGTTTATCACTTTCGTTCCTCGACCATGGCGGTTTCAGGTTCTTGAATTTTCTGGTAACGGCGAGTTGCTTCTGTCTCCGTCTATTCAAAGTAGCGCTTCTATTGATGACGCCTCCACCTATAGAACACCGATGGTAGTGTCCCCTTCGAATCCCAAGAGGGCTCTTGTGGAGCTCCCTCTCCTTTGGTTCACTTGGTCGGCGCTTCTCCTTCAACGTGCGATGACTCCTTTTCTTGACTACGATCCCCTTCATCTTCATGGCTTGTGCAATATTTTCTTTAGACCAAATTTGTGGGTTGTACCTTCCGGTCTTCACCCCACAACTCTTTTTCCGGTCACCACTCTTGGCTTCCAGAATTGAGGCATCGTATGTACCAAGAATGTTTCTTTCACCTCTAAGTCTGGGTGGCAACACGTTGCGTATTTTGGGCTCAAAGTACCAAAGAAATGCCCAAGAGGATGGTTCCCAACCCGCCGTTGGATGCTGGCGGATCCAAGAAGACCACCATACCTGAGATTCACCTCGCACCGCCTTGACGACCTTTGTCATCTTCTTTTCTTCAAGTGTTCCCCTTTCCTCAAAGTATTTGTCCATGCAAAGCACCCACCAATAGGCGTCGTCTCCGTTGAACACCGGTAACTCAATCTTTGGCGTCGCGGGCTCCTTTTCCCACGCTTCCACTCGTGAATCCATGGCGGTTGACATGAGTTTCTTGCACACAATGAAATTCCTTGCGGATCGGAACTCGCTTTGATACCAGTTGATAGGAACCAACTAGTAGATTGAACGAAAAGGATGATTACAATGTATCCCTAGAGTATTCGAGAGACTCTAGAACTCTCCATAGTGCCATAAGGCCCAATTCTTTACAAATGATTACATGCCTTCCTCCCTACTCCCTCTTCTCTATATATAGGCTATATGCCTTATTGGTATTGACCACCTAACCCCTCAACCAACTAACTAACCCCTAACTAATATAACAACATTAACTAACTCTAACTACTATAGTGACCTATCAAATACACAAATGGGGCTATCTTAGAAAGATCACAGTAAGTGACTTCAAGTACTGCAATTGAAATAAGCTAATCATGCTAGCTTCTGTTAGCCGCTGAAGGCCTTCTGTAAAGAGCTCAACCTTTAAAGAACTCAACCTTTAAAGAACAAGCGCTTATTATATAAGCGCTTATTAAAGAACAAGCGCTTATTATATACTCTAATTTCAGTGGCCTCTTGAGAAACATCAGCATTCTTTCCCCTAAGATGATGTAAAGCAGATTCACTCCTTTCCAAACGACCAACCTTTGCCTGCAAAGAATTGCAACTATCACTTATTAGTATAGAGTTTGTCAGATAACACGTTTTGACTCCAATTATTTGACAAAAAGATAAAAAAAATTCAGTTGCCTGTATGAATTGTGCGCGACACAATTTCCCAAAACAATAACCCTACAGCATCTGTGAACAACTCACCAGCCACCTAGGAGACTCAGGAATGAAGGGCAGACTCAAGCTGTGCAAGACATGGGATAGTTCCTGAAATAAAGACAAATAAGATGTGAGTATTATTTTGAGTGAAGTGTACAAATAAAGACAAATAAAGACTCAGAAGCTGTACAAAACACATATCTAAACTAACATTTGTATTTCTTTTGAGTGAAGTGTAATTATGACAGATTTAGAATCAAGATTCAAAACAATTACCACATAAGATAGAAGACCCATCTCACATCCTACCAACAATCTTCCAACATAAAGCCACCAAGCAACCTTCAAACAAGAATCAAGTGGCAAATAACAACTACTAGTGACCACTCAAATTTTTCATGGAGGTTTTTTCCCCTTCCATGAAATATAGTTATTTTAACTGGATTACTAGACACATGCAACTAGAATTTTTAAAGTTAGAGAATATGAGAAAGAAGTGAAAGAAACAGTAAACCTTTGAGAATGTTATGGAAAGCCATCCCAAGATGCAGCATAGTGTGGAGAATCCCATGGCCTGCTTTGCAAAATTTATAACACTAGATTGGAAGAACAATACATATGACAGAAAACCTTACATTTAAAATGTTTTGAGAAATAAACGAGAAATTGGCGAAAACTTAACCTTAACCTTGAGATCGTGGTGTTTCCATTGTCCGTGAACATTGTCATACTTAAACATGTAGGTCTGCACCAAACCAAACAATAATTCAGATACAAGAATAGCCAATAAAATTAACCGACTAGCCAAACAACAACGAATCAGATCTAAAAAATAAGTCTTCGTCAGGGTCACCTGCTCGTCGTCGTCGTCGGGGTCACCACCACGTTCCCCGTCACCTAATGAGGGAGTGAGAGGTGAGATCTGAGATCTGAGATCTGCGACGGTGAGAGGTGAGGGGGAGGAGAAACGCGACGGTGAGACAACGACGAACCACGGCGAACGACGAACCACGGCGAATGACGAACCACGGCGAACGACGAACTCTGGTTCTGAGAGTGAGAAGCTTAGGGTTCTGAGAGTGAGAGTGAGAAGCTTAGGGTTCTGAGAGTGAGAGTGAGAGTGAGAGTGAGGGTGACGAAGGTGACGGTGAGGGAGTGAGGGTGACGGTGAGGGAGTGAGGGAGTGACGGTGAGTGAGTGAGGGTCTGATAGAGAGAAGATGAAGGATTAGGGTTCACGTGAGAGTGAGAATGGAGAGGAGAGGAGAGGAGAGGAGTGTTCGTGAGATTGTGAGAGTGAAGGTTTGAGAATTGAGAGTGAGAGGCGTGAATTTTTTTTTCTATTTTTGGACTTTAGAGGTCAAGCGAGAATAAATGCCTGACGTCTAAAGTATTAGAACAGAAAAAAAAATTCACCCCTAATTACAAGTTTGCCACCGTGTCACTTATGTAGTCAGGCGCATACATGCCTGACTTCTAAAGTCTTATTTTTTCCTTATTTCTTCACTTTAGACGTCAGACGTGTATCCGCTTGACCTTAATACTCGCGAGTTTTGCCACTTATTTACAAGTTTGCCACCGTGTCTACCTATGTAGTCAGGCATCTGGGCGCCTGACTTTAAATGTCTAATTCTAATGTCATTTTTGCACAAGTGTACACTAATGATTTAGTGTTTATAACAACATTGATATAAAGAAATGAAACATTCAATTCACCAACTATATATTGAATTAAAAACAGAGGTTTTATAAAGTTAAACATAAACATCGAGCTTACTAGACTTCTCTCGTCTGTTTAATTCTGATTTTTGTTTTACCCATAAACAATATAGACCACTATGCCCTCAGAATTCTATTAAGAAAGATAAAAGATCATTTTCTTGTACATGAATCACTGCATATATTAAAACAAAGGGGGAAAAAACTAGAGGGGAATATCAATTACTTAAAATGAGTACAACTTCTGAAAGTTAATAATAAGTACGATAGGCAAATAATGGTACCACAAAAACTCACTATTAGGGTCCATCATTGGCAAATTCTAACTCACATAATCAAGCACCACAAGCACCAAATTTATCAAAGACCAAATTCCAACATTCAAAATGAATTACTCAAAATACCAACTATCATTGAAACATCAACAACAATCACATGTTTGTTTACCAAGTTGAGTGAGTTGAAAAATCTCAGTCTACCATTGTGCCATATGTGGTTAAAAGTGTAGTATGTGTTTACAAGGTTTGGAATAAAGCCACTGTGGGGATAACGGTATGCTGCTGTCAGATGACACTTGATCTGAGAATAAAACGAGCTTTCATCAACTAACAGTCATGAAATTTGTGAATATGAGAGAAACAAACCTAAATGTTTGCTTTATCATCACTGGTTAGGCCTTTTGGTGAAGTAACGTAATCCTCAATAATGATAGTAACAATCTCTGATGGGTTTGCTTCAAGAAACACTTGAATCTCTTTCAAAACATTAATGGCAGGTTGCTGTATTGTTCACATATCAGATAACTATTAATTATTTAGGTAAAAAAGCATTTCATTTTGACAGAGAAATGCAAGCTAATATGGAATAGCAACAACTAAACCAATTCTTACTTACAAAAGCTGTGTAGTTGTAGCATTGGCCACCAAATGAGTGACACAACCAAACATCATTCTGGAAGTCATACAGATCAAGCATCAAACCTCGTACGCCATTCTGTCAGAAAAATGTGAAATATAAGCTTAAGGTGCCAAAACTCTGGAACTGAAATAATTTAGATCCTCAAAAGTCATACTAGTTTAAACTTGTTTTAAGCTCTGGACAAATCTGAAGTACATTTACTGTGTATTGATTCTACTATTTTTCAGTCACAATTCAACACATGGGCTATACATCTAATAATATAAATAAACCTATCTTAAAATTGAACTTGATTCAAGCACCAAAGCTTGTCCTAACTCAACTCATAATTTCTTGCATCTGCTTTATACTATGCATCAGCGATCTTGTTCCAACATAATTAGATGAAGTTATTTTTACTGAAAGAGGAGGATAAATAAATTAGAGGCCTACACTTCTGTTATACTTGTTCGAACTTTGACTTACTAACTTCCTTGTTTGGCAATTTGATTACTTCAAAACTGTTTCCCAAAAAAGATAATGCTATTTTATTTTTATTAAAAAAGAATCAAACATTCTCAAGTAAAAAAGTACAATTTCATTTTAACAAATCCAAGTAATAAAGTAGTAATTTATTGAAGGACTCAACCATGTACAGAAAAACCTTGTTGTTACTAGGTCAATTAAAAATATAAACTTCCCATATCCGCATGCAGCATTATATATTCTCCATCTACCTATAACAACCACTTTTCAGACTTTATTTATTTAAAAACTAAGACTTTGTAAAAGATAGTTAGTGGGGACCTTCTGTTTTCTGATGCAATAACCAGAAAGCAGAAAAAGCTTAGCTTTCCCGGCAAGTAGACTGCTAGACAACATAACATAATGAGAGAGACACGACAAAGAAACAACAACTTAAAGGTTCAAAGAGATTCCTTTTAATTTATCTTGAATTTTAATTTTTCCTAGGAACCAAACAGCATAACTAATAATAATAATTTCAAAAAAAAAAGAAACAAAGGGAATGGAATAGAAGATCACATTAAGCTGAGCCGTAATGGTGTCTTGCTGATTGGTAGGGGCGAGAATGACAGAGCCTGGCTTTGCTTTCTGACCCAGAAGCGCAAATGAATTATGCGTCGTTAGCCATGAATACCGATTAAACGGTAACCCCTTAACCTATTAAAAAAACGCAGACTTTGTAATTCAAGGCACCACAAGAAAACTCCAAAACAGTGATAACAGAAATCATAAAACAGAGAAGTCACAACATAAAGGCAATCTCCAGATTCAGATTAAAGGAAATGGATATTCAAGCATACAATACATCTTGAATACTTTGCACAAAAAGAAGGAACTCGGCCATAAAGCAGGAAATGTTATCATAACTGTATCAATATATTCTGGTATTAGCTTTGAAGCTTCAACAGTGTATCAGTAGTCACGGGTTCAAAATTTACTCAGAGCAAAGGGTAAAAACAAACTTTAGCCAATACTGCCAATACTAATAGACTGAAAAAACCTTAACAAATGTGAAACTCATGTAGATCTCAACAAGCTAACAATTCCCATAATTTAAAATAGTATATCTACCCATCTTTGCATTGGTCACAGACGACATAGTATCTGCACGAGCTTCGTCAATGGCCAGCAAAATATGATACAAGAGTTTTTCTAACAAGTCCATGAATGTTGGAAGTCCACTAAGCAAAAGAAAAATCAAAGAATGAAATTAAGAGGGTTGGTGTGAGTGAGTTTGTTAGGCCCCTGCAAGTCTACACTAGAAAGAAGAAGAAGGTTTAATTGTTCTATTTATCAGTTATGTAATTGTTCTGTTATTGCTAAATGAGCTGTTAGTTGTTATGAGGTTAGTTATAGGCAGTAGTTAGTTAGTTAGAGGAGTAGTTATTGTGTGAAACCTATGCTCTTCTCTCCTAGTATATAAAGGAGGGTATGATAAGGGTTGAGGAGCACTTTTCAACTCCATAGGTCTTAGTATTGCTGATGGATCAGCAAGAGGTGCTAGAGGCATCAGTGTAAATCTTTTTCCATTGCCAAGTGGCTAATAAAATAACCTTGTGGTGGCCTGAGAGTGCCATCCACAAGTTCTCTACTGCTGCTCTTCTAACAATTGGTCCGACCTGCACCGAGCCATGACTAAGGCAGATGTTGCACAGCTAGAGAAGAAGGTCGAAGAACGCATTCTCGAAGTGGAAGCTACCTTCAACAGAAAACTAGACGAGGTGCGTAATGACATCAATGCACATTTACAATCTTTGGGTGCTGAAAACGCGGATATCAAACTGCAACTGGACTCTCAGTTTCAAGAGGTGATGCAGACCCTGCTAGCAATGCAGAAGACTCACGCAACTCCGCTCACAGTGAACGCCAATAACCACAGTGGCAAAGACCCACCCAAGAACGATCAAGATCCACCCAAGAATGATATCACCATCAAGATGACACCCACCAATCCTCCGACCATCGTTGACATCACCGGCGAAACTTCACAGGCCACTACCAAAGCGTGGACAAAAAAGGTCGAGCTACCTACGTTCGAAGGCGACGACCCGATGGCTTGGTTAACTCGCGCAGCCAAATTCTTTGAGTTACAGGGCATTACAAGCGACGCAGAGAAGATGCAATTGGCGTTGATATGCATGGAAGGGGACGCAATTCATTGGTTTCAGTATTGGAAGGATGATGAACAGAATCCTTCCTGGGAACTCTTCACCGAAGCAATTATGCAAAGATTTGGGGATTGCGCCTTGGGCTCGGTACATGAGCGTCTCTCGGCTATAAGGCAACGCGGCACCGTGAACGACTACATTCGCGACTTTGAATTGCTTTTGGCTCAGGCGAAGGGCACCCCGGAGCATATGCTCGGGTATTTCCTCAACGGGTTGAGAAAATCCATTCGCGACATGGTCCGTCTTCTCGCTCCCAAGAAAGTGGTCCAGGCTCTCTCTCTCGCTCGGCACGTCGAAGAGACGCAACGTGACCCTCGCACCACCGCTCCTTCCTCCGACAAGTATCGTGACAATCGTTTTCGTGGATCGGGTCTCGTTACCACAACCGGGTCGTGCGAAGACAGTTCCGGGTCACGCGTCAATTCTCACGCTTCTCCAACCAATTCGAAATCCACCCCCACTAATTCTGCTTCTTCATCCAAAGCGACAGGCACAGCGAACCCATCATCTTCAAATCATCAGAATAAATCAGGAATTCGGTTTCTTTCAAAAACAGAACAGAACCGTCGCTGGAAGGAGAAGCTTTGCTTCACTTGCGGCGCACCGTTTAGCCCAGGCCATCGTTGCACCGAAGGTAACCTGCGTGTCATGATTCTTGGGGATAATGAAGACATCAACGACGATGGAGAGATAATTGTGTTAGAGGGGGACTCGGCTCACAGTGATAATTCACAGGACAGTGATGATCATGAATTCAACAATATCTCACTCTCTCAATTTACCTCCAAAGGCCTTGATCAACCTAGAACTATGAAGGTAATAGCAATCATCAATGGCATCATAATTGTCATTTTAATTGACAGTGGAGCTACTCATAACTTCATTTCCAAAGAATTGGTAGACAAGCTTGGACTGCTTATGGATGCAACAGGCGTGTACAATGTCAAGCTGGGTGATGGGAACAGGCACAGTACATTGGGAAAATGCAAGGGAGTGCCGCTTTCAATAGGTGACTACAAGTTCACAGTTGATGCTCTGGTGTTTGAATTAGGGGGTGTAGACATGGTTCTAGGTGTCTCTTGGCTGGCAACCCTAGGTGATATTCAAGCTAATTGGAAGGCTCTCACAATGAAATTCAACTCTCCCCAGGGACCTGTCGTAATTCAAGGTGATCCAAAACTCAGTAAGTCTCTTATTTCCCCTGAACAATTGTGTAAACTCATAGAAATTGATGCCATAGCTATGGTTTGGAACGAAAAGGACAGTTACACACCTACTGTTTATCACTTGGACACCACAGACACCACAAGTCTCACCCCTGACATTACTCAGATTATAGAACAATACAACCATGTTTTCACCGAACCAATAGACCTGCCACCACAGAGAACTATAGACCATAAGATACCAATCAAACATGGAGAGGGACCTGTCAACGTTAGGCCTTATAGATACCCCCATTTACAGAAAAATGAAATTGAAAAACAAGTAGAAGAAATGTTAAAGGCCGGTATTATACGACCTAGCAACAGCCCCTATTCTAGCCCAGTTATCTTAGTTAAGAAGAAAGATGGCTCCTGGCGCTTCTGTGTAGATTATAGAGCCTTGAACAAAGCCACTATACCTGATAAATTTCCCATAGCTGTCATAGAGGAATTGCTAGATGAATTAGACGGAGCACACTATTTTTCTAAGATTGATTTGCGGGCTGGATACCACCAAATCCGAATGGATGAGGATGATATCCATAAAACAGCTTTTCGGACCCATCAAGGTCATTATGAGACCCTAGTGATGCCATTTGGCCTCACCAATGCCCCATCAACCTTTCAACATGCTATGAATGAAACCCTCAAACCATTTCTTAGAAGATTTGTCCTAGTTTTTTTTGATGACATCCTAGTTTATAGTAAGACATGGCTAGAACACCTAGATCACCTAAAACAAGTGCTACACACCTTAGAGGCTAATTCATTCCATGCCAACTTGAAGAAGTGTGAGCTAGGTAAAGAGGAGGTAAGATACCTTGGACATGTTATTAGTAAACTAGGGGTCTCTATGGACCCTCAAAAAATAGAAGCAATCACTAATTGGCCTATTCCTAAGTCAATCAAGGCTCTTAGAGGATTCCTAGGTCTCACGGGTTACTATAGGAAGTTTGTACATCACTATGGTACTATAGCAAGACCTCTCACAAACTTACTTAAGAAGGGTCAATTCACATGGACCGGGGAGAGCACTCAAGCTTTTAGAGACCTACAACATGCTATCACCTCTGCCCCCGTCCTTGCTATGCCGAATTTCACGGAACCTTTTAACTTAGAATGTGATGCATCCGGTCTTGGGCTAGGTGCAGTCCTTACTCAACATAACAAACCTATAGCATACTTTAGTAAGGCATTATCGGACAGTTCTCTCACCAAATCCACCTATGAGAAGGAGCTTATGGCCTTAGTGCTAGCAATTAACCACTGGAGACCTTACTTGATAGGCAATAAGTTTCGGGTTTACACAGACCATAAGAGCTTGAAATTCCTCTTAGAGCAGAAAATTATATCTCAAAACCAACAAAATTGGATAGCAAAGCTCCTAGGGTACGATTTTGATATTATCTATAAGAAAGGCTCCACAAACAAGGTGGCTGATGCCTTGTCTAGGCAGTATGAGCATGCGGAACACACCAATAGGGACCTCACAAATGACATTGCCAATCAAGCCCACGACAATAACCTGGAGGCACAACCTATTAGTGTAATTAGTTGGCCAGATAGCCATATCTTAGAGGAGGAGGTGAACAAGGACCCTGTGCTACAAAAAATTAAGCTAGACCTCACAACAGATCCCAATTCTCACACCCATTATACCCTGGAACAGGGGAGGCTACATTACAAAGGTAAGCTAGTCATCTCAGCTACATCTACATGGATACCAACACTCCTAGAAGAATTCCATTCCACCCCTATGGGAGGTCACTCGGGTATCTATAGGACTTATAGGAGAATAGGGCAATCCCTATATTGGATAGGCATGAAAGGTACAATCACAAAACATGTGGCAGCTTGTCAAGTGTGCCAAAAGAGCAAATACCTAGCTAGCTCTCCCGGATTACTTCAACCTCTTCCTATCCCTAATGCCATTTGGGAAGAAATAAGCATGGACTTCATTGTTAGGCTACCTAAGATAAAAGGCTATGAAGTAATCCTAGTGATAGTGGATAGGCTTAGCAAATATAGCCATTTCATTCCTCTTAAACATCCATACACAGCTAAAACCGTAGCAGATGTATTCTTTCAAGAGGTGGTGAGATTACATGGTATACCTATTTCAATAGTAACCGATAGAGACCCTCTGTTTCTGAGCCATTTTTGGCAAGAGCTATTCAAAAAACAAGGTACAGCACCGAAAATGAGCACAGCTTATCATCCGCAAAGCGACGGCCAAACAGAGGTAATCAACAGGATTTTAGAGACTTACCTAAGATGTTTTTGTAGTGAGCAGCCCAAAGGATGGTTAGCATTCCTCCCATGGGCTGAATACTGGTACAATACCAGCTTCCAAAGCTCCACTAGAACCACCCCGTTTGAAGTAGTGTATGGGAGACCACCACCCTCTATCACAAAATACATACCAGGGGAAGTGATAGTAGAAACAGTAGCCCAGGATTTGCTTAGTAGAGATGAATGTCTTGGCCAACTTAAGAAGCACTTACAAAAAGCACAACAACAAATGAGCAAACATGCCAATGTCCATAGGAAACCATCACCAATTAAGGTAGGGGATAAGGTATATCTTAAGATCAGACCTCACAAACAAACCTCTATGCCCACACAGTTACACCCGAAGCTCTCTGCTAGATATTATGGTCCTTTCTTGGTCACCAAACAGGTAGGTTCAGTAGCTTTTCAATTGCAATTGCCAGAGACAACAAGAGTACACCCTGTCTTTCATGTATCACAACTCAAGCTAGCAATTGGGGACCACCCCGTGGAACAACAATTACCAGAGGATTTGCAAGCTAAGGACAACGGATATGAACCAGAAAGAGTGCTCCAACACAAAACAATACAACAACACGGTAAGGATATACATCAGGTTTTGATCCAGTGGAAGGGACACTCAACAGAGGAAGCAACATGGGAAGACAAACACTACCTAGCGAAGCAGTTCCCTCACTTCAACCTTGAGGACAAGGTTGACACTGAAGGGGGAGGCATTGTTAGGCCCCTGCAAGTCTACACTAGAAAGAAGAAGAAGGTTTAATTGTTCTATTTATCAGTTATGTAATTGTTCTGTTATTGCTAAATGAGCTGTTAGTTGTTATGAGGTTAGTTATAGGCAGTAGTTAGTTAGTTAGAGGAGTAGTTATTGTGTGAAACCTATGCTCTTCTCTCCTAGTATATAAAGGAGGGTATGATAAGGGTTGAGGAGCACTTTTCAACTCCATAGGTCTTAGTATTGCTGATGGATCAGCAAGAGGTGCTAGAGGCATCAGTGTAAATCTTTTTCCATTGCCAAGTGGCTAATAAAATAACCTTGTGGTGGCCTGAGAGTGCCATCCACAAGTTCTCTACTGCTGCTCTTCTAACAGAGTTTGATTTGAATATGAGTGATCACTTAAATAGTTGAATGCAAGTGAGGTAAAAAGTAAATGATCACCACATATACAAATGCACACTTCTATATCTCAACCGATTCTTTTCATGACTTGTTGAAAATCACAAATAAAATTGCCTAAAACAAACATGTTGAAACAATAACTGCCCTTATCTCTCCACTTGCAACCAAATAGATTAATTATAAACTGACTAAAAGTTTTCCTTGCTTAAAAATAATACCACCAATGGACAGAAACTATGTCATTATGTCAGTCAAATTTGGAAATGGGCAGAAACTATGTCATCACACCTTCCAGAATGAAATCGAGCTGTTGCACCACACAGGCGGCATTAGGAAACAGTAGAGAAGACTTCAGATGACAGTTCCACTTGTCAAGATTGATAAATGCATGAAAAGTAAACTTAAAAATAAGTATCTCAGGTTTACAAGTTAGAAAAGAGTGCAGACCCTTTATGCCAAGGACTAATGGCGTGCGGTGCAGGCTAGAAAAAATTGAACTTCAAAAATTTAGCTATACGTACTTGAATGTGACTGTTGGTATAACCCCAAAAGCTATCATCAAACACAATATAGCTCTGAATGTTGGGATATCTGAAATTCAGAAAGAAAATTAAAAATCAAGCAATAAATTATCTAGAAAGGACTTACAAAAAAAATGAGACTAACTAGTAACTAAAGATAGACCATAATCATCTTCAAGAAAGGCAAATCTAGAAAGAACACCATATAATGATGGGCAGTCTTACCCCCAATGAAAGGCAACCAACTCAAAAAGGGCAAAGACTTTCCAAATTGCTGAACCCACCACTCAGCACCTGCAAAACCAACACCAACAATAATGGGATTTGGATTTTAAGGATATATAATAGAAAACTGAGAGATAGAACATACCCACAATAGCCGTGAAAACCAAGAGAAGGGAACCCAAACCAGAACCGGTTCCACCACCAACGACATTCATGAAAACCAAGAAACCTTAGACCTGTGCAGTTATCTGCAAGCTTCCTGATTCTGTCCAAGCACAGATCAACAATCTCTTTCCCAACAGCCACCACCCCCTTTCTAGTCAAATCCCACCTTCCGTAAAAGCCTGAAAATCCCAGATACCTCAATTAATTAATATATCTAATAAAAAAATGTCAAATAAATTGAACATAAACCAAAAAAGGAGAAGAAATCAAGAAACACATGTGATTATGCCATCATAAGGTACATAGGAAAAGAACAAAAAAACTGATCAATTCAATTCAATGTATTATTAAAAGAATCACAAACACGTTCAACTATTAACAGATCAAGATAATAGAAAATTCCAGAAAGAAAACAAATGTGAATCAAAATTCAAGAAAGAAGAAAAAAAATAGTAAACCTAATAAGGATATAATCTAAAGATCAGATCGAGAACAGGATCGGGTTCATATGTCAGAAATCGAACAGATCTAACTATAAATCGAAATAAGCAAGGATCTAATCTAAAGATCAGATCGAGAACAACGAAAAGACTACTTACTGGTATAATGACCACGGGCGAAATTGTTGGCGGCGTCTTCTTTGCCGCTGATGAGCTACTCAGGGTGGAAGAGTTGACGGTAAGCACTGGTCCTGACTTCGTCGATGACGGTGGGTTCCAGATCTACGAAAATGGCACGTGGAACATGCTTGCCGGCACCGGTTTCACTGAAGAAAGTGTTGAAGGCGCCGTCTCCTCCGTCAACGGTTTTGTCGCTTGGCATCTGGCCATCAGGCTTTAAGGCCACACCGTGCACCGCCTCCGTCCACCGCCTCCGTGGCTGTAGCAGAGAGAAGAGCGTGTGTTTCTGAGAAGAAGAGGGTTTGATGGTTTCTGAGAAGAGAGGGTTTGATGCTTTCAGAGAAGAGAGCGAGCGTTTGAGTGAGGGTTTGTGTTTTTGAGAGCGTTTGTGAGAAGAGAGCGTTTGTGAGTTCATTTAGCGCAGAAATTTTTTATTTTTTAATAATTGTCTCTATGGCAACGTTTTCTAACCGTTGCCTAAAGCTTAAACAAATAACCGTTGCCGTAAACCTTATGGGAACGGTTTTCAGCCGTTGCCATTTAAAAAAAAGAAAAAAAATTGAAACAGCAACGGGTTCAAAAAATCGTTGCCATTGTTGGCTAAGGCAACGGTTTTTTTGGCGTTGCAATTTTAGGCGTTGCCATAGGGTCCAAATGTTGTAGTGTGTTATCACAAAAATAAAATTCTACATCATCTTCAATGGTCACTTACCCCAGTGCCCATTCCTGAACCTTTAAGCCCCGCCTCTCCATATCTGTCATATATGGATCGTTTCTCATCATCTGATAAGACCTGCAAAAGAATTATAATTACACGAGATCAATTACCATTAGGTGTGCAGACTGCATAAGGTTCAGCTGTGTTTAAAACCTGTAGTTTTACCTCATATGCATTACTAATTACCTTAAATTTATCTTCTGTACCAGGTTCTCTGCAGCATAAAGTGAATATACATTATATAGTCCAACAATAAACAATGATAATAAAATGATTATCGCAAAAAGAGAATTATGCCACTAGAAAAATTGGCATGTGAAAAGTTCTTTGCCTAAAGATTTTGTCGAATAAGTTCAGGGTGTGTGCAAAAATACTAGCTTTAAAAATGACAAGCTACAGCCATTATAATGTAAGACATCCAAACTACTTTGTCCACAGCAGTAGTGAAATAAAAGAGTTCACAAATAGAAAAGTAGGAACAAGAAAATGGAAGGGTGTTAGAAAGCAAATGGGTTTCAATGAGAAAGAGACACAAAAACACTCACTTATTCACATCTGGATGATAATTCCAGGCTAGCTTCCGATAAGCTGAAACATTCAAAGTAGAGAGAAATTTAATATAGCAATCATAACCAAGGAAATCATATGGTAGCCTAACGATACCACACAATACCAAAGAGCAATCATACATAGGCATCAAAAGTGAAACTAAATTTGAAATTTTAATACTTGGCTTGGAAATCTACCCATGATATTTTTGGCATTAAGAAAAATAAACATTCATTTGAGGGAAAAATCTCTTGATTATAAATTTATAATAGCTTTCAATAGAAATCACTTCTTCTAACTAGTTACAGTCCCACACATCTGATTAAAATCATTAATTTAGTTCCCATCCCATCCTGAGTTTGAAAGACTTCTTTGACAGTTATTTCATTTTCAGTACTAATCTTGCATGCTTCACAGACAAGTTAGCTGCCCCTAATCGAGTATTCGTATTTGAATATCTGAAGGTTAAAGGAGCAGCAAGAACTCAACAATTGATGAGTAAATAAAAACAATGAATTTAAACGTATCAATTGATGATAATGGAAGCACAATCATATTAGTCAGAAAAGAAAGGCACTGCTGAAAAATACCACTCTTAATTTCAGACTTCGTAGAATTTCTTGACACCCCAAGGACAGAGTAGAAATCCTGCACATTGGAGCATATTAGATATTCAGCCAATATACTGAAATTCATGGGAGTTATATAATTTAAAGAGGAATACTTTCACAAGGAACAGTTGTATAGAAAAACCCAAAAAGAAAACATTGATGCTTTATCTTATCAGAGCACACAATCAAATATCAAATAATACCATATTTGATTCTTCATCTTCTTATCAGAGCACAGGATCAATAATATCATCCAAAGTCTAAATCAAACTAGTCACTAGTAAATGAATCATACAGCAGAGTAGTCACAGAACATGACTTGCACAAAAGACATAAAAATCTTGCTAATGTAGAAGTTTGATTTAACTCATCATATGCGACCAAAAAAGAAATGGCTAATATGATATGATGGAAAGGATGTGATCATACATAGAAACTCACTAGAAACAAAGCAACCACCAATAATATTAAATCTTTTTCTCATAGCAAATTTTATTAAACTGACATATAAAGAAGTAAATTGACATACCTCTTGAAGCTTCTTCCTTATCCCCTTTGATTCAATTGGGAGAGCTGACATATACACTCTCACAGAAGGATTGTGGGCTGCAATTTATGAAAGAAAGAGGTTGAATTCCAGAACGATTTACTTCTCATCTCTATCTTTCCAATATAAGAAACTTCACAAATTGCTGAACAATCAAATTATCAACAAAGATTTAATAGGGCATCTTAAACTCATTACAAAGCTCACAACAACAAGAGGCCAAATAATTAGTTATATTACTTCCAGATTTGTTTGATAAGTTTTCAGCTTAATTTTTTCTTACAGAATATTTGCTCATAAAAGAATATGCACAGACAAACACTTGTCAATAAATGCAGAAACTGATTGAACGCAGAACACTAGAAAATCCAAGTCGATAAAGTTTCAAAGAGCTAAGATATCACATTTTAACAGTAATATGCAAAATGAGCACCAAAGTTGAAAATTGAAATCAAACTAACATGAAGGTTTATTATTACTTTCGAAGTCTTTGCACGCAAACCTTTTCCATCGGGAATTCCAAAGTCAGAAATTCTTTGCAACTTTTTCAAATCAACATCCCTCTCAGAATGCTACGTTTAATAATAAGGAAAGAAGGAGCAATAAATAAATAAAATAAATTAGAGGAAACCTTCACCAGATAAACACATAATCCACACTTCTTTGTCAATTTCCATATGCAATCATAACCTAATTATCTGATCAAAGTTCTGAATCTGAAATTGAAGAAGAGAGAGAATAGGAAGATAAATTAGGGTTCTAAATCTGAAATTGAAGAAGAAAGAGAGGAGATAAATTAGGGTTTCGAATATGAAATTTCCGAATCTCCAGAATTCGTGTGCCATAAATCAGATTAGAGAGAGATTGTGTTGCTTACCGCAGAACTCAGAATGGAGCGCGAGATGGGAGAGAGAGATCGTTCACAGTGAGATTCGAAATCGGAGATGGGAGAACAGGTGCGAAGGGAGAGAGAGAGAGAGAGAGAGAGAGAGAGAGAGAGAGATCGTGGAGGGGTTTCTCTGACTATTAGGAATGGAGCGCGAGAGAGGAGATAGAGGAAAGGGCTTCTTTCTCAGTGTCACAGGAATGGGGAAAAATGGAAGGGATTCATGGTGTAGTAAGATGCGATGGAAGGAAAGGATTCATGGAAGGAAGGGTTTTTCGAGAGAACGAAGGGTTTTTCCACTGAGAACGGAAAGGGTTTTTCACTGAGAAGAAAAAAGCTTCTTTCCACTGAGAACGAAAAGGGTTTTTCGTTTTGGGAAAGTATGAGGTAGAGGGAGAGTTATGTTTGGGAAGAATATAAGATTAGTTTTTGGAGAGAGGATAAAAACAGGGAAGGAAAATTTTTGTAAAAGCCATTTTTGTGAGGGATTTAGCAAGGAACATCCGTTACTGAGGGATTTAGCGACGACACACGTTAGTGACGAATGCATTCTCTCTCAAAAATCCGTTGCTAACTATATGGTAGACTATGTACAATGGGGGTGTTTAATTGGTTATTAAACAGTTGAAGTGATACAATGGTGTTGTTGAAAGGGCTGTTGAAAATTATGTGGATTCACAGGAGTTGAAAAAATTCAACCCGTTGAAAGGAGATGTGGTGGGGTCCGCGCGGTTGAGTGGGTGTTGTGGTGGTGAGTTGTGATTGGTGGAAGGGGTGGTGGTGAGATCCATGAAGGTGTTCGGCGCGTGGAGTTGAAGAAAGGAAGAGAAAGAAATAATGTGGAAGCTTCTGATTGGCTATTCAGATTTTTGAGATTTTTATCTCATCTTATCTATTTGGGGTCAATTATTTTATAGTAAATCAATTTATTTATTTTTTTTTCACCAAAATTCATCATTTTCTTTCTCTATAAACAGAGACTTGGTTCATTTGATTTGGACACAGAAAAAAATTCGACATTTTTCCTCTAATTTTTCTATTTAGCCTTCTTTCAAGTCTTGTTTGTAGCTCTAAACATCTTGTTTGTGAAATGGATCCCAACAATAACCCTTTTAACACCCAAATTTCTACTAATTACCCTTTCAACTACCCAAATCCCAACAACTATAGATTTCCAAATCAATCTTCCAACCAACAAGGTCCCCAAAATATACCAAATTATGGATTTCCTCCAAATTTCATCATGCCTTCATCTAATCCAAATTATCATCCATATTATGGAGGAATGATGCCATATTCATCTCAAGTACCCCTTGTTCCGAATGTTGGACTTGATGAATTTCCTGAATTTTCTACACAAATGGCTCTTGGTGGAATGTTGTACTAATTAAGTTATGTGTGTGTGCTTATTGTATTGCATTTTAAGTTTTTTGAAAAATAAAATTAAGATAAATTATTAAATTAGAAAAAAATTAAAATAAATTATTTAACTCTTAATTATTTTAAATTAATTTCAATCGATAATTATTATTAAATGTAATCACAAAAACAAAAACATAAAAGAAAATAAGAATATGAAATAAAAATGGTGGGGTAGGGTGTTGAATTTTATTAAACAAAACCATTGTAGTGAGTAAACGTTGAATGTGTGTTGAATTATTAGGTGGAAGAGAGAGAAGATGATGTGGAGTGTTAAAAAGTGAAAAAGAATGGTGTTGAAACTTAGAGGGTGTTGAAACCATTGTAAATAGTCGTAGGCATTTTGTGAGGGATTTTGTTACGACAATGTTAGAGAGAGATATTTTCCCTCACTAATCTCGTCACTAACATGATTGAGATGCAAGTTGTTGGAAACTTCTATGTCTGTAACTAAATCCCTCACTAATAGTGAGGGACAATTTTCCATCTCAAAAATCTCTCTCTAATATCAATTTTTCTAGTAGTGATGCTTGATTTATTCACTCTTTATGCGCGTCATGCTATGAACAATATCTTGATAATGTTTGATTTGCAAGAGGATTGAAAGAAGAACAAGAAATCCAGATTTCAACACTTTGATTAACTAACACAACCCGTGTTGCCTCAACACGACTCGTGTTAGTATCTTTCTCTCATGGCAAAAGAAAATTTAAATGCAACACGACTCGTGTTGCCTCAGCGCGACCCTTGTTAGCCACTGTGAAGATCTGTTCTTCTTTGTTGTTCTTCACTTAATCCAATGATCTTTCCTAACTTAATGCAAACCCTTATATTGAAGCATATTGATTAGGAAGTTTTTCTTCTATTCATTTATAGTTAATGGACAAATATATGAAATGATTGTTTAGGAATTTATTGAGAGAACTATTGTGTGTCTATATATATATATATATATATATATATATATATATATATATATATATATATATTATAAACTACAGATGATTAAAGGATTACGAGGACGTACTTAGATTGGAAAGTCTTGAGCCTAAGTCTTTGACCCGTATAATGCGTCAACTATATTGTTTGAAGTGTGGTTCCCTAAGGATTTTAATTTGATTCCTCATAAGGTTGCGTCATGGTTTAATAAATTAAAAGACATTGTATGAGTTATTGTGAGTTGCCGTACGACAAATTCACTGAGATTTTATAATGCCACCCTTTATAAATTGTGGTTTTTGCAGATGAGGTGACAAAGTTAGTGTTGACTAAGGATAATGCAAAGGAGCCTTAGCACTACCCAAGATGTTTCTATGTGAATTTAGAAATATTGTAGTGTATTTATGCACTTGTATATTTGGGAACTCTACTACCACCATGATGTATCAATTTTTATGTTGATTGTATGCAAATCAAATTTGGAATATTTGATTAATTAAAATAATTTTTGGGGCCCAGTTAATTTGATTAATTGAGTATGGCTAACCCAGTTAATTTGACTATGACTATGGCCCCGTTCATGGTAGTTTTCTGTTTTAAGTTTTGAAATTTCCAAAAAGCAAAACCGGTTTCTGTTTTGAGTTTTAAAAAATTCAAAAACCAAAACCAAATTCAGTTTTCAGTTAAGAAGTTTTAAAAAATCAAAATCACTTTCAAAGTTAAACATAAAAGTAAATATTCATCATAAACTTATCTTAATCAAAATAATATATAACATTAGGTTTGAAAAATTTAAATATTGCAACTATATAATGTATTTATTTAGTAATAATTTTAGTAATAAAGGTTGAAAGTCGTAGTTGTCGATGGAAGCCTATTAGAGTGGTAATCGGTGGTGTCAGAGTGATGGTGGTGGTCGTAGTGGTGGTCGGAGTAGTGGTTGGTGGTGGTCGAAGTAGTGGTTGAAGGTGGTCAGAGTGATAATCGGTTATGGTAAGATTGGTGCCAATAGGTGGATGGAGTAATGATCGACAGTGGTTAAGTGGTGGTCGAAGTATTGGTCCACGCTGGTTAGAGTGGTGGTCATCATGGTAGTCGATAGTGGCCAGATTGGATATCATTGGTGGATAAAGTAGTGATATGAGGTGTTCATAGTGGTGGTCAGGGTGGAGGTTGGTGGTGATCAAAGTGGTGGTTGACGAATGCCAGAGTGGTGTTCGGCGGTGGTTTGAGTGGTGATTGGTGGTGGTCGGAGTGGTGGATGATGGTGGTTGGCGCTTGTCGGAGTGGTAGTAAAAGTGGTGGATAAGAGATGTGAGATAGATTCTCAATAATTAAGCTTAAGTTTTCATATCAAGTGTGTCCCTTTGGGAACAAGTTCTCCCAATAATATATATATAAGTTGTAGATGATGGTGGTTGGCGGTTGTCAGAGTGGTAATAGGTGGTGGTCAGATATATTGATGATCAGAGGTGGATGAGACAAAAACATAAACAAAAATTATAAAACTTAGGCCCCGATTGGGGTGGTTTTCTGTTTTCAGTTTTAGTTTATGTTTTGAGTTTTAAAAAATTCAAAAACCAAAACCAAATTCAATTTTTAGTTAAGATATTTTCAAAAATTGAAATCACTTTCAAACATAAACGTAAAAAAAAATTTCATCGGAAACTTAATCAAAAATATATATAACATTAGGTTTGAAAAATTCTAAATATTGCAACTATAGTGTTGTTAAACACTTTGTTCCTAGCTGTGAGATCGACCAGAGGTTTGAACAATTTTGATTCCTCTGTTTCTGCAAGCAATTGTGCCGAGGAAGGAATTCTATTCCTCAACTATGGGTTCCCTAAGTCCTCCAAAGAGTGTTAGGTTAGGTGAGAGGGACGTGTGACTTGGATTATCTAAGGACTAGGAAAACATAAAGAAAAACTGTAAAGGATAAAGTAAATTACGAGAAAAATAGTAGTTTGAGTGATTGATGTGTGTTTTGAAATGTACAAGTGCTACTATATGTATATATATATATATATATATATATATATATATATATATATATATATATATATGTGCCTTCGTTGGCCACTATCCGAGCCTACATCTGCTCACCGTTGGATTAATTAAGATCATCGGCTATAATTAAGCCTAATCCCTAGAAACTTGGAGTCATTCCACCACAACCTCACCAGCACGGGTTAGTGGGGTAATTAAACCCTAGTAACTCCTATTTCCACGGTGTCTTCTCTTTGTTGACCTTAACCGCTTTAACATTGTGTCCACATGCATTGAATACTTTGTTAGACTTATTATATAACCTTAGAGGGGGGTGAATAAGGTTATGAGTAAATATGGATTCTTTTCGCAAATGATGATTACATTCTTTTTCAAACCGGATGCGGAAAATGTGATTTGAACTTTTGGATATGAAGACAAGCAAGAGTTGTTTAAATTGTATTCAATATTGCCGATAAAGATATTATAAGAGATAATCAGGATATTGAATATATTAGATCTATTAGTGAGATAAAGATGATATATGAGATATAGTAGATCTTAGAGAAGAGGAGTAGAAGATGATTGATGAGTATTGATAATATCACAATTAATATGTTTATTGATATGACAGAGTAGTGATAGTATTGAATAATATAAGCACAGTAATATTAACAATAAACAGGAATAATAATAGTGATAATATCAATATATATACTTACAATAATATTAATAATAAACAGTTAATAATAATAGTGCAAAATATAAAGAGAGAAGGGATAGAGGGACATAGATATTTAGCGAGGTTCGGGATAAAACCCCTACGTCCTCGGCCTTAGGCTTTTCAACCCTTGGACTTAGCAACCACTATATTGAAGAGAGTTTAATACAAACAGTCGACTTCAACACTAGTGAATCTCAATTCCCCTGAACTGAGAACCTAAGCACCCGCTAAGGATTTCAAAACCAACTCAGTCACCCGATTGAGAGACCCAAGTAAAGCTTCTCAGGATTTCAAGAAAACCACAAAAACAATATAAGGTTTACACAATTGAGATCTAGAGATCCAATCACTTCTTAGAATGTGTCAGTTTAGAAACTGAGAGAGATGAGTGATCTTAGGAAAATAGATGCTCTAAAATATGAAATCTTGTTTTTGCAAAAGCTTAAAGATTGATATGACAATGGAAGCTAGCTTTCCAAAATTATAAAAGCCTTTTAGAAAAGATCTATGATTTTCAAAAACAAAAGACTTTTAACAAGATCAAAACAATGAAGCTCAAGATCTTAGATCTAGATTGATAAAAAGCTTTTGAAGATAATATGACAATTTCGAAATCAAAAAGCTTTTTTAACAAATAAAACAATGAAGCACAAATATAGATCTAAGAATTTCGAATATGAAGAGTAGAGAGAATTGTGAGAAGATGAGATGTAGAGGTGTGTTTTAGAAATGAAATCACACTCCTATTTATAGTGATAGGAGAGGTTTGATTTTTGAAAAATACAATTAATGCATGTTGTAATCGATTATCTCTCTCAAGTGCAATGTGGGATAATCGATTATCTCACCAAAAAGGAAGGTATGGAAAGGCTCATAATCGATTATTACAAGTAGTGCAATAGGGTCTTAATCGATTATGTCTAAAAAAAGAAGGTATGGAATGCATCATAATCGATTATTACATGTGGTAATGTTGAGCAAGTAATCGATTATTTGTTGTCAAGAATTTCACAGGATGTCTAAATAAGGAAGGTAGGGAGTGCCACATAATCGATTATCTCTTGGTGAGAAGGAATGCATAATCGATTATATACATATATATGGAAACATTGTGAAGTTATATAATCGATTATGTACCTCTTAGTAACATAAGATAATCGATTATATATTTTATAAAATGATAGGAACTGATTTCAAAGTTTCCACAAAATAGTTTTTAGGGTTTTGGTGACTTTATGTATGCATGCAATTTTGTAAAACATTTTCAAAACTATTTTTATGCATCATGCATGTTTTGAAAAGTCATCTCTCTCAATAGCTAAAGTGCCACACACTTTAGGTGATAGGACCTTTACAAAGTGTCCTAAATAAGGCTTAGACACAAATTAGGGTTTTGAACTTCATATGTTGCTTCTTCTTCAAACTTCTCTTCTTTTGTGTCTTCTTCTCTTTAAATTAAGTCCTGCACTTTGCTCAACTTGAAACATTAGTAGATATGATGTAATTTGTTATCATACAAAATAAAGGAGTGTTTACCCTTGGTTCAACAAACTCCCCCTTTTTGATGATAACAAATTACATTATGCATAGGGTTTGATAATAATGAAAATTCTTTTTTTAAAAAAGCTCCCCCTAAGCTTAAGCATATATTTTCTCCTATTTTCTCCCCACATATAATAGTAACTTGCATATTTTCTCCCCCTTTGTTTTCATCAAAAATGAGGGGGGGGGGGTGAAAAAAACAAATAGAAAACATTTTATAAACTAGCATAATCAAGCATCCCTAGCTCTCTACGGATTTTACAAAAAGGAGCTTCGGCTAGGGGTTTAGTGAAGATATCCGCTAGTTGGTCATCCGTGCCTACAAATTTTAGTGCAATGCTCCCCCTAATAAAATTGTTCCATTTTCGTCAAGTTTGTTACGAAAAACCCATTTAGTTCCTATGATGGTCCGATCGGCCGGTTTTTCAACTAAGTGCCAAACTTTATTTCTTTCAAATTGTTCAAGTTCTTTTTGCATTGACAAAACCCACTCTGGATCAATTAAAGCTTCCTTGATATTATTTGGGACTATTTGAGAGACGTAAGCACTGTGAAAGCATAAAAGATTAAGGGAAGAACGAGTTTTTACTCCCTTTGAAGGACTACCGATAATGTGCTCCAGGGGATGATCTCGAACTGATTTCCATGACTTCGGCAGATCATCATGTGTTCTTCCATGGATATTGTCGTCGATGTCTTGAGGCTCTCGTTCCATTTCAACTTCAATTTGAGGTTCAACTTCCACCTCTGCTTCTTCTACACTTTCATTGTTAGTTTCAGGTGATCTATTTTCGATCACTTCTATCACTTCATCCTCATCATCAGCTTTCTTGACAAAAGGGTTAGTTTCATCAAAAGAAACATGAATAGATTCTTGCATAGTTTTATCAATCTTATTGTAAACGATATAAGCTCTACTATGACTTGAATAACCCATAAAAATACCTTCAGTTGATTTAGCATCAAACTTACCCAACTTGTCCTTTGTGTTGAGAATAAAGCACTTACTTCCAAACACTTTGAAATATGAAATATTAGGTGCTCTACCATTCCACAGCTCGTATGGCGTCTTGTTGAGAGATGGCCTTAAGTATACTCGATTTAGCACGTGACAAGCTGTATCTACTGCATGACCCCAGAAGTATTTGGGAAGTTTGTGCTCATTCAGCATTGTCCTGCTCATCTCTTGTATAGTTCTGTTCTTTCTTTCTACCACACCATTTTGTTGAGGAGTTCTTGGAGCTGAAAAGTTATGATGAATGCCATACTTTTCACACCAAGTCTTGAATGATGAATTTTCGTACTCTCCTCCATGATCGCTTCTAATTTCTTTGATGGCTAAGTTTTTCTCATTTTGTAGTTTTCTGCACAACTTAGCAAACTCGTTAAAAGTATCACTTTTATTTGCAAGTAGGATAACCCAAGTATATCTAGAATAATCATCAACAATAACAAAGACATACTTAGACCCTCCTAGACTTACGACATCAATTTCACCAAACAAATCAAGATGTAGCAGTTCAAGCACATTTTTGGTGGAAATAACCGGTTTTGATTTAAAAGAGGTTTTGTGCATTTTACCAAGTTGACATGCATCACCTAATTGGCCTTTTTCATATTTCAATTTAGGTAGACCTCTAACATGCTCATTCTTACTTAACTTAGATAGATGTTCTATACTAGCATGTCCTAAACGTCTATGCCACAGATCCACATCATCAATCAAGGTAGGCATGCATACTATATCATCACTTACATTATCAAAATCAACATAGTATACATTGTTTTCTCGAAAGCCAGTAATGTAGAGTTTAGAAGTCATATGGGTAATAACACATTTATCAACAGAAAAGTGCACATCAAAATCATTATCGCATCATTGGCTAACACTTAGTAAGTTAAATTTAACGCCATCAACTAATAAAGCATTTTTAATTTTAATTGTGTTTTTCTTACCCACACAACCTTTACCTATTACTTGAGCAGATTCATTGTTGGCAAATTTTACAGATCCACTAGCTTTGTTGCTCAATTTCAGGAATAGTGAAGCATCACCAGTCATATGCCGTGAGCATCCACTATCAACCATCCACACGTTTTTCTTTTTAGATGAAGGACCAACCTACAAGAGGAACATTTAACAACTAGTACGAGGTACCCAAATTTTGTTGGGTCCTTGGGGGTTACTTGTCAAGGGGTTTGCTTTCACAATCCACCTTGGTTTCTTACAGGCAGGTATAAGGGTACCTAGCTTACATAATTTACGAATAGGACATCTAAGAGAGCTATGGTTCCCTTTTTGACAATAGGTGCATGAGAATACAGTAGGTGTATAACTTGAAGTAGCAGCTACAAAAGTTATTTTCTTGTTCGAAACAGAGGAGGTGGAATTACCTTTGTACCCAATACCTCTCCTATCAACATATTCATGTTGGGAGTGAAGTAGCTTGGTCAAGGTCTTTTCACCAACCTCAAACTTTTTCAAAGATTCTTTCAAAAATTCATTTTCAACCTTGACTTTTTCAAAATTTTGTTTAAGCTCAAGAAATTCAAGGTTGAAAGGTTTTGTTTTATGTAGCTCATTCTTCAATTTAACTACCTCATTTTCAAGAGTCTCGATTTGAGTGAGCATGCTTTTGTTTCTCTTTGTCAATTTCTTAGATTTTAACAAAAGAGTTTCTTGTTCAAAATAAAGAGCTTCAAAAGCCTCACTCAAATTGTGACTACTACACGCATCATCAAATGAATCATCATGTATAGAAGAATCAGAAAGACTAGAGGAGTTAAGGCTTACCTTAGATGCGTCACTTGCCATATTGCAGACAACATTGTCAGTCTGCTCATCTTCATCTGATTCACCATCAGTGCTGAGATTATCCCATGTTGCTTCAGCTGTGTTCTTTGCCATGAGACAGACAGCATTTGCAACTTCTTCTTCTTCGGTCTCACTTTCAGTGTCGGTGTTGTCCCAAGTTGCTTTCATTGCTTTCTTTTGCTTAGATTTCAGCTTGTAGCAATTAGCTTTGATGTGACCGGGTTTGTTGCATTCGAAGCATCTTGGTTGTTCCTCTCTCTTTTCATGCTTTTCCTCTTGTTGTATCCAAATTTCTTTGAAGAGTCACTTTTACCATGTTTGTTGTATTTCATAAATCTTTTGAAGTTCTTGGCAAACATAGCCATATCTTCATTATCGGTGTCTTCTTCAGATTCAACCTCTTTCCTTGCTACTTTAGTGGTTTTAGCAGCAAGGGCAAGAGATTTCTTCTCTTTTACAGTTTCTTTTTCTTGGCTCTTTTTGGCAGCCAGAACTACCTCAAAGGCTAGCAATGATCCAATAAGGTCTTCTTGAGGTAAAGTGCCAATGTCTTTGGCTTCGGTTATAGCACAAGTCTTAGGGAAGAATTCACCAGTTAAGGATTCAAGGATCTTTCCATTCAAATCCTTGTTGGTGTATTTCTTTCCTAAGGCCCTCAAGTTGTTTATAATTAAATTTAATCTTTGATGCATTGCTGCGACAGAATCACCTTCTTTCATTTTAAAACTTTCATATTCAGAGGTGAGAATTCTAATTTTAGTATCTTTTACCTGGCTTGTCCCGACATGAGTGGCTTGTAGGCAGTCCCAGATTTCCTTTGCACTTTGACACCCTTTTACTCTGCCATATTCTTCTTCACAGAGTGATAGATGAAGAATATTCATGGCCTTTGCATTTAGGGATATCTTGTCAAGCTCGAATTTTCTTAACTCACTTAGGTCGATGGTGTAGATGTCTTCCACCGGTACTTCTTCAGCTTTGCCGGTGGCTTGAATTTTTGAAGTGTCACCATCAGTATTACCTGGTTTTGTGATCTTGATCTTCATCGGGATTAGAGGACCATCCACTATAATTCTCCATAGAGTGAAGTCAATTGCCTGCACATGACATTGCATACGACTACTCCAGTAATCGTAGTTAGTACCATCAAATAAAGGAGGCCTATTAGAAGACATTCCTTCTTTCATGAAAGAACCCATAATTATAGATATGTAAAGGATAGATTTTAGAATTGCGAGATGTAAAGCTCTAATATGCAATTCCTAGCTTTGATACCACTTGTTAGACTTATTATATAACCTTAGAGGGGGGTGAATAAGGTTATGAGTAAATATGGATTCTTTTCTCAAATGATGATTATATTCTTTTTCAAATCGGATGCGGAAAATGTGATTTGAACTTTTGGATATGAAGACAAGCAAGAGTTGTTTAAATTGTATTCAATATTGCCAATAAAGATATTATAAGAGATAATCGGGATATTGAATATATTAGATCTATTAGTGAGATAAAGATGATATATGAGATATAGTAGATCTTAGAGAAGAGGAGTAGAAGATGATTGATGAGTATTGATAATATCACAATTAATATGTTTACTGATATGACAGAGTAGTGATAGTATTGAATAATATAAGCACAGTAATATTAACAATAAACAGGAATAATGATAGTGATAATATCAATATACATACTTACAATAATATTAATAATAAACAGTTAATAATAATAGTGCAAAATATAAAGAGAGAAGGGATAGAGGGACACAGATATTTAGCGAGGTTCGGGATAAAACCCCTACGTCCTCGGCCTTAGGCTTTTCAACCCTTGGACTTAGCAACCACTATATTGAAGAGAGTTTAATACAAACAGTCGACTTCAACACTAGTGAATCTCAATTCCCCTGAACTGAGAACCCAAGCACCCGCTAAGGATTTCAAAACCAACTCAGTCACCCGATTGAGAGACCCAAGTAAAGCTTCTCAGGATTTCAAGAAAACCACAAAAACAATATAAGGTTTACACAATTGAGATCTAGAGATCCAATCACTTCTTAGAATGTGTCAGTTTAGAAACTGAGAGAGATGAGTGATCTTAGGAAAATAGATGCTCTAAAATATGAAATCTTGTTTTTGCAAAAGCTTAAAGATTGATATGACAATGGAAGCTAGCTTTGCAAAATTATAAAAGCCTTTTAGAAAAGATCTATGATTTTCAAAAACAAAAGACTTTTAACAAGATCAAAACAATGAAGCTCAAGATCTTAGATCTAGATTGATAAAAAGCTTTTGAAGATAATATGACAATTTCAAAATCAAAAAGCTTTTTTAACAAATAAAACAATGAAGCACAAATATAGATCTAAGAATTTCGAATATGAAGAGTAGAGAGAATTGTGAGAAGATGAGATGTAGAGGTGTGTTTTAGAAATGAAATCACACTCCTATTTATAGTGATAGGAGAGGTTTGATTTTTGAAAAATACAATTAATGCATGTTGTAATCGATTATCTCTCTCAAGTGCAATGTGGGATAATCGATTATCTCACCAAAAAGGAAGGTATGGAAAGGCTCATAATCGATTATTACAAGTAGTGCAGTAGGGTCTTAATCGATTATGTCTAAAAAAGGAAGGCATGGAATGCATCATAATCGATTATTACATGTGGTAATGTTGAGCAAGTAATCGATTATTTGTTGTCAAGAATTTCACCGGATGTCTAAATAAGGAAGGTAGGGAGTGCCACATAATCGATTATCTCTTGGTGAGAAGGAATGCATAATCGATTATATACATATATATGGAAACATTGTGAAGTTATATAATCGATTATGTACCTCTTAGTAACATAAGATAATCAATTATATATTTTATAAAATGATAGGAACTGATTTCAAACTTTCCACAAAATAGTTTTTAGGGTTTTGGTGACTTTATGTATGCATGCAATTTTGTAAAACATTTTCAAAACTATTTTTATGCATCATGCATGTTTTGAAAAGTCATCTCTCTCAATAGCTAAAGTGCCACACACTTTAGGTGATAGGACCTTTACAAAGTGTCCTAAATAAGGCTTAGACACAAATTAGGGTTTTGAACTTCATATGTTGCTTCTTCTTCAAGCTTCTCTTCTTCAAGCTTCTCTTCTTTTGTGTCTTCTTCTCTTTAAATTAAGTCCTGCACTTTGCTCAACTTGAAACATTAGTAGATATGATGTAATTTGTTATCATACAAAATAAAGGAGTGTTTACCCTTGGTTCAACATACTTGCGCTCAAAGCAAGCATTCATTGCCTCGGCCACAGCCTTCTTCCGCCATGTCTCATTCTCGGCCTTCGGCTGTTGGTGCCTTAGCCGAGTCACCTTGTGGTCGAGGCACCCTCCAAACGAGCCTCACTATACCTCGGCGATCCTTATCGATGAGGACATGGAACACCAAGATGCCCTTCAAAGTTACAACCAGAACTCTAAATTGAAAAGCAAAGAATTGGCCAAATTTCACACAAGGTGGCCATCACTTATCATTCCCTTGGGGACTCAGTTTTTCTGGATATTCCTCTTCATGCTCCCAAACTGAGCTCTCCCTATAATTTTGCAAGTATTGAAATTGTCCAAGCCTTAGTGTCTTCATAGCTCGCCTCGGCCTTACTCTAGCCCTGAGCTCTTCATTTTCCTTCGGCCAACAATTTAATTTTTTTGGGTGTTAACATATATAAAGTATTTATTTAGTAATAATTTTAATAATAAAGGTTGAAAGTAGTAGTTGTCGACAAACATATGTAAGAGTGGTAATCGGTGGAGGTCAAAGTGATGGTGGTGGTGGTGGTCATAGTTGTAGTCAATGGTGGGGATCGGTGGTGGTGACTAGTGGTCAAAGTGGTTATTTCTAGTGGTCGGAGCAGTAGTTAGAGAGGTAGTCGTTGGTGGTGACTAATATTGTTTAAAGAGGTGGTTTCTAGTGGTCAACATGGTAATATAGGGTGGTCAAATTAGTGATCAAGAGTGGATGGAGTAGTGGTCGGTGGTGGTTGACGGTGTTCAAAGTGATAATCGATTGTTGTGAGATTGATTATCTGTTTGATATTTATAAATTCAAACTGGGTTTTTACCTTTTGTTTACATCTATTCGCATTGTTGGAGAGGCCATTATTGACTACACAGATGAAATCAGTGGGGCAGACCTTCTATGAGTCCTTTCAATAAAGTATTCTATAAAATTTGTTTGTTTTTTATAAGGGCTTCATGGTTTTAGTTTGAGCTTCATTGGAAATTTTGACAATAAAATCATGGATAGCATCTTTGATCTTTTTATAACTTTGCTGTTGTTTCCTTTTTTTCCTCTAGATGTTGGAAATGTCTACATATCATTCTTTGCACCATGATGCTTAATTGCAGGGATGAGACTGATGGAGCTTCAAGTCATTGTTGAGTTGCAACATGCAACCGCAACGACGTCAAAATTTATACTGTTGCTGAGAAGTGGCTTCAGCAAGCAGGTATTAAAGAATATTATGAGATAATGAGATGTATAACTTCAAATACAAATACTTTTAAAAAACCGATGATCATTTTCTTTAGAGTAATAATGTTATTTAGGCAAAATGTTCTAACAAAAAATAGCCAAAAACCAAGTTACAACACCAATTAACCATGTTTTATAAGCCATTAACCAATATGTTTTCACAGTTTTTAATCAATGGCCTAGAAAACTATGAAAAAACAAGTTGGTTAATGACTTATAAAACTTGGTTAATTGATATTGTAACTTGGTTTTTGGCTATTTTTGGCTGAAACATTTTGGCTAAATAATATTACTCTTTTCTTCATGAGATTTTGGTTTTGACTTTTATCAACATCAATATCGTTTGTGTTGCATATATTAATTATTAGGCTTAAATATGTTTTAGGCCCCTGCAAATATAGGGTATTTTGGTTTAAGCCCCTGCAAAAAAATTTTTTTGTTAAAAACCCTTGTAAAATAACATATTTTGTTATAAGCCCTTCTATGACTAAAATGTTAGTCTTAACATGGAATGCTATGATTGCTGAATATGTTGAGAAGGGCTTATAACAAAATATTTCATTTTGCAAGGGCTTTTAACAAAAAAAAATTTGCAGGGGCTTAAAACAAAACACTCTATATTTGCAGGGGCCTAAAACATATTTAAGCCTTAATTATTACTAGGGATGTCAAAAGGATCCATTTGTCAATTGGATATTCAATCCATTCATAGTAAAATCCATCTAATCCATTGTGTCCATAATAATTTTATTTTTATTTTTTTCAGTTTTAAATTTTATTCTTTCCAGAATTTTTTTTAAAAATTCACAAAAAAAATTATATAATATATATATATATATTAATATATAACATATTATTGATATATTGATATATTATATATTAAAATAGCAGCCACCACCACCGCCGACCATCGCCAGAGCACCGGCTGCTGGAGCGCTGCCGCCTGTCACCCTGCTGACCGCCAGAGGTCCGCCGCCGGCCGCCGCCTGCCACCACCGCATATATAAATATATAGGCTAAAGTGCTCCCGGGGTCCCTTATCTTTATTTAAAGTAACGATTTGGTCCTTTATCTTTTTTTTGTCCCAAATCAGTCCTTTATGTTTTAAATTTTTGACACATAAATCCTTTTCTGTCCCAAATCAGTCCTTTATGTTTCAAATTTTTAACACATAAATCCTTTTTTTTGACACATAAATCAGCATTGTTAACGGAAAGGGATTTATGTGTCAAAAATTTGAAAGATAAAGGACTTATTTTGGACAAAAAAAACATAAAGGACTAATTCGTTATTTTAAATAAAGATAAGGGACCCCGGGAGCACTTTAGCCAAATATATATTTATATATTTATATTTATATGGTGATGTCTCCCCTCACAGTTAGGAAATACCGAAACATATATATATATATATATATATATATATATATATATATATATATTTGTCATAAAAATATTTTTTTTATTAAAATATTTTTTTATGTTTTAAAGATATTAATGGATGGATTAGGGGTGTTCGTGGGTCGGTTTGGATCGGATTTGACAAAATCCGTTGCCCAAACCAATGATAATTATTCGGTTTGGGTTTATTCGGATTGTACATTTTTTCCTCCAAAATTCGAATCAAACCGAACCGATATTGGACGGTTGGTTTGGATTGGGCTCACGGGTCATTCACTAAAATATTAATTTTCTAAAATATAAAAAACAACATTTTTTTATGATATTCCAACACTTTAAATAGCTAAAAAAATTGAAAATCACACGAAATCAAACTCAAATCCACTAATAATCTTCCCATTCATAGTATTAAAATTTTACAACATAATCATTAATTATTAAAGTAAAAGTTCTAAGCAAATAAAATCGTGTACATCTAAAATTACAAAATTGTTATGACGTAATATGGGTTGGTTCGGGTTCGCGGATTTGATTTTTAGCCCGATCCAAACAACTACGGGTTGGTTTGGATTTGTTCGATTTTGACCCGAAAACGAGAAATATCCGAACCAAACATATCGGTTTCGATTGATTGTGGGTTGGTTTGGATTTGCCCGAACCACTGAACACCCCTAGATGGATTGGATATCCATCCATAAAAAAGTTGTTAATGGATGGATTGGATGGGCTTTTTTGTCGATGGATGGATTTGATTAGATTTGTTGGATACAATCCTAATGGATTTAAATTTTTAAATGGATTTTCCCAATTCATCTATTTTAATCCAAATCCATATCCATCCAATGCATCCATTTTGACACCTAGTTATTACATATTGATCTTAGAGCCAGATGATATAATTGGGAACACACATGTGATTGTGTGTGTATACTGAATTCAACAAAAGCATGTTATCATCAGATTTACTAAAATTTGCTTCTTTAATGTGTGTGTGTCAGCCTCCATGGGGAAAAGAAGTTGTAAGGACTGGAGAATGAAGGTTTGATAAAAGATCTTATGATCATTTTACATTGTTACTTGTTACGGACAGGGCCTTTTTTGTAGTATTCTCTAAAGCCCAATACCAAAGGCCAAATCCATTAACCAATGGTGGAGATCAAAGACCTAGACCCAATGGTTCACATTGATCCCCAAAACCTGTAAATAAACATTCAATGCTAACATTAAGGGAACACATTCTCCAATTCTCTCACTTGCAACTGACTCACTAGCTGACTTGAGCGACAGAGTGTCATCGCAGGTATCACCCCACCTCGGATCGGAGCATAAACTTGGATTGACCAAGAACACCACTACCAACTATCTCGAATCGGACCTGGTATCCAAGGTCGGATACAAGGCAGGAGATAAGGTACAGGTCATTGACGACCACAGTGGGAGGATCTTATACTCTAGTCCCTCTCCCATCTCTTTGGTCAACGATGGCTCCAGTGTTACGTCAAAGGAATGTCTCGAGTGCAATAGTGAGACCGGATCCACAGCAGGAAAGCCCCAAAGGCGTAGCAGTCACTCTACCCCCTAGCTCAGCACACAGTCGCAACTCGTCCAGGGGTATTGTTCCCAGGAGTTCGGCCCGGAATCAACTTCCGCTTCCTCCCCAGACTGTCCAGGTACCGGTCAACGCTGTTCAACAGCTCGTCCAGTTGCTAAGTAGGCAGGTCGAGGCTGATCAGCAGAGGAGCCAATGCTAAACCCAGCTGGAGGCAGAAATTGCCGAGACCCGGGCTCGCGACATCCTGGACCGGTCCTCTCCGCAACACCATCCTCCTAGCAGAAGGACGTCAAGTTGTAGGCGTCACTGATCTCCAGCCTGGAGGAGACACCACCACCGCCCTCCACCTCGTCGAAGAGGAGGGCGATGATCTGGAACTCCCCCAAGCCGGACACTCGACGATACTTACTATCCTAAGGGTTCCCCTCGCCGAAGCTCGTCTTTGGCATCCTCATCACCGAGGCGACATTCTATAAGCTCGGAAAGATCCCCGAGGCATGAACGTCGGCGCCGCCACTCTCGAAGGTCCCCTGTTAGACACTGTAACCAACGATCTCCCCCGCGGGAGAAATCGGCAGCCCGGAAAGGAACCTTCACGACTGAGATCGACTACTTTCCGGTACCAAAACATCTTGAGAAACCCCCAGAAGGTTTGAAGATGCATGATGGGACTGGGGATCCTGATCGCCACCTCGATTACTTCTATATGGTGATGCAGTACCGAAACATCCCAGAAGAAATTAAATGTCGGATTTTCCCCCTCACTCTTGAGAAGATGGCTTTGGACTGGTTCAGAGCCCTCAAGCCGAACTCAATATCCTTCTGGGACCAACTAGCTAAGTTATTCTCTGCTCATTTCACCCACTCCAAAATGAATCCGAAATCTCGGAAGGTCTTGCAGGCAATTCGGCAAGGGGAAAATGAGTCACTCTGGGACTATATAGAAAGGTTCAATAGGGAGGCCGCGCCGGTCCGGAACCTTGATGACTCTTTCCGGCTTTACTTCATGGAAGTCGACCTCCGTGAGGGAAGTCTATTCTAAATTGATGTCGAAGTTAATCAAACTGAGTCCTCAAGCCGAGAAGATGGCTTTGGACTGGTTCAGAGCCCTCAAGCCGAACTCAATATCCTTCTGGGACCAACTAGCTAAGTTATTCTCTGCTCATTTCACCCACTCCAAAATGAATCCGAAATCTCGGAAGGTCTTGCAGGCAATTCGGCAAGGGGAAAATGAGTCACTCTGGGACTATATAGAAAGGTTCAATAGGGAGGCCGCGCCGGTCCGAAACCTTGATGACTCTTTCCGGCTTTACTTCATGGAAGTCGACCTCCGTGAGGGAAGTCTATTCTAAATTGATGTCGAAGTTAATCAAACTGAGTCGCTTGCCGAGTTCCTCTAGCGATAAGGAGCAATAGCATGGAGGTCGTACATCGAGTCCGGGGGGGTGTAAACCTCGGAATGAGAAGGAGATTTGGAATGATAGTAAACCCAGGTCTCGCAACCGTCACCAGCATTACTCTGATCTCAACGAGACCAGAGCTAGAATCTTAGCAGAATGCATGAATACAGAATTCAAGGAAGTTAAGTTCCCTGATCCACTCCCGCATAGGCCGGGGCAGCGGTCTAACAAGTACTGTCGGTATCACCGAAGTAAAGGGCATGACACCAATCGCTGCAATGCTCTGAAAGATGACATTGAGGATCTGATCAAAAAGGGGAAGTTGAGCCAGTACGTGGCTAAGACACCTCGGCAGGAAGGAGAGATCAAAGAAGAAAAGGATGACCCCAAAAAGAAGGGTAAGGCTCGTCAAGAGAAGGAGCAAAGCTCGGAGGACGAGCGTTATTTTCGAAAATCTAAAGGTCGGTCGGTAATGATGGTCATCTCAGGTGGGTACCCCGACGAAGCATCGGGTAAGACTATGAAGAAAAAGTGGAAGGAGATCATGAGTGCTGCTTCCACCTCGGAGGTAACCTCATTTCCGATCCGACCTCCTTTAGCGTTTGGCGACCAGGATTTGCTGGATGGCAAGCCCAACAAGCATGTGCCTCTTTTGATCAGGGCTGTGATGGCCAACCACGAGATAAGAAGAATCTTTGTTGATCAGGGAAGCTCGGCAGATATCATCTTTATCGACCTTGTGAGAAAGCTGCGAATTTCTGAAAAAGACTTCACCCCTGTAAATCAGATCTTTCGAGTTTCAACGGGTCCCGGACCAAACCACTTGCTATTTGGAAATGATGTCACCTTTGGCAAAGAGCCATTGGAGAGGACAGTCAAGAATAAGTTCCTGGTTTTATCGTGCCCTTCTGCCTACAACTGTATCATTGGGAAACCGACTCTAGGAAGGCTCGGAGCGGTAACCTCAACAGTTCATCTGAAGATTAAATTCTACTCTCTGTGCAACAAAGTTATTACCCTCAATGTCGATCTCGAGTCCGTCTAGAGATGTTTCTATCTGCATGTGAAAGCAGATAAGAAGGCCACAGAGGAGGGGGTTCCCCCCAAAGAAGAAGAAGCCCGGAAGGATTTAGAAGTGAGAAGGAAAAGCAGAGCTGCTGATGTCAATGTCACGGACCTTGATGCGAGGTATGGCCCTGACAGCTCCGAAGGAGAGAGTGATGACGATCTTGCCCGAGAACTGAAGAAGAAAATTAGGCGGCCCCAACCTGATTGGGAATTCGTGGAAATTCAAATAGGAGGTGACCCAGCCAAAACGGTATGAGGTGACCCAACCTAATGAATTTAAGGCGAAGCTCGCCCTATCCCTTAAAGCTCACGTCGATCTCTTTGCATGGTCGGCGGAAGATATATCCGGGACTCCCCCAGAAGTCGCCTGCCACCAGTTAGCGGTTAACCCCGACGCTAAGTGGGTCGTCCAGTGCAAGAGAGCTCAAAGAAAGGAAAAAGCGGCTGCTGCAGCTAAGGCCGTTGCCGATTTAATTAATGCCAATTTTGTAAAGGAAGTCAAGTATACAACTTGGCTTTCCAATCATGTACTTGTCAAGAAAAGCAATGGAAAATGGCGCATGTGCATTGATTACATCGATCTTAATAAGGCATGTCCAAAAGACGCCTTCCCTGTTCCTAGCATTGATTGCCTCGTCGATAATGCTTCAGGTTTTCGTTTGCTACGTTTTATGGATGCCTGCTCCGAGTACAACCAAATTCCGATGTTCCCTCCCGACCAAGAGAAGACCGCCTTCATGACTGACCGCAATAATTTCTATTACCGGGTTATGCCGGTTGGCTTGAAAAATGTGGGAGCTACCTAACAGAGAATGATGAAGAGAGTCTTTCATAAGCAGATCAGGCGTAATGTAGAAGTCTATCTCGACGACATGATCTCAAAAAGTGAGGGTGAGAGCCTCCACGTAGCCGATCTTGAAGAGATCTTCACAGAAATCCGAAAGAATAAAATGAGGCTGAACCCGGAGAAATGCACTTTTGGAGTCCGAGCTGGGAAATTTCTTGGTTTCTACCTCACGGAGAGAGGCATTGAAGCCAACCCGGATAAGTGTCGGGTTTTGACCGAGATGCGCACCCCAACTACCAAAAAGGAGCTTCAGAAGCTTAACGGTATGATTGTCGCACTGTCTCGCTTCATTTCCGATGCCGCGTTCAAATCACTCTCTTTGTTTAAGTTACTTAAGAAGGAAACGAAGTTTGAATGGACCCCGGAGCGGGACGAGGCCCTCTCCCAGCTCAAAAAAGTTTTGTCCGAGCCACCAATCCTAACTCGGCCAAACCCGGGAGAAACCTTGTACCTGTATTTAGCAATCTCGAAGGAAGAAGCACTCAGCGTCGTTCTTATTCGGGAAACAAAGACCGGTCAAAGCCCGGTATACTTTGTGAGCAAAGCCTTACAAAGACCTAAAATTAGATACCAGAAAATTGAAAAAATCGCTTTTGCTCTACTCATCGTGGCGCGTCGCCTCCGACCTTACTTCGTCGCTCATCAGGTCGTAGTACAGACAAACCATCCTATCCGACAAATCTTACACCAACCTGACCTAGCGGGCAGAATGATCAAATGGGCAGTAGAACTCTGAGTTCGGTATCAAGTACGAGTCCAAGCCGGCAATGAAAGCTCAGGTACTTGCCGACTTTGTCGCAGAAATGACCCCCGCTGACCCTGAAGGTAAGTTGTGGACGCTCCATGTAGACGGATCCTCAAATCCAAAGGGGGAGTGGTGCCGGGCTAATGCTAGATAGCCCGGCATGCGTCATAGTCTAGGTATCCCTCACTTTTGGTTTCCCAACTTCAAACAATCAAGCAGAGTACGAGGCATGCATAGCAGGGCTCCGACTTTCCCTTGACCTCCGAGTTACTTGGGTTACCTTGAATACCGATTCCCTGTTGGTGGTCTTGCAAATCGAAAAGCAATACGAAGCCAAGGATCCGGTCTTGCAGAAGTATTTAACTCGAGTACAGAAATTGCTTGATCAGTTCGTGTTCGTAGAAGTTAAACACATTCCCAGAACGGAAAACATCAAAGCATATGTTCTATCCAAGCTCGCCAGCACCAAAATTTCTGGAAACCATCGATCTATAATCCAAGATACGTTGAATATACCCAGCGTCCTCCCTGACCCGAAGCTCGCCCTTTCTATCAATGTAGTTGACGAAAGCAGAGGTTGGATTACACCAATAATGAAATACATCGAGTCGGGGGACGAGCCCCCAGACTCTTGCGAAGCCAGATTAATCAGGAGGAAGGCCTCGTACTTCTCTGTGATTGAAGGAACACTTTGCAGAAGAAGCCTCTCTACACCATTATTGAAATGCATTGAGGGAGAGGAAGCAGATTATGTCCTGGCCGAGATCCTCGAAGGAATTTGTGGACAGCACCTCGGAGGTCGGTCTCTAGCTCGAAAAGCCTTAAGGGCTGGTTATTTTTGGCCAACCATGGAAGCCGATGCGAAAATTCATATTAGAAAATATAAGAAATGTCAAATCCTTGCCAACGGTCATGTGGCGCCCCCTGTCGAGTTCACTAGTGTCGCCTCGTCATGGCCTTTCGCGTGGTGGGGGATTGATCTCTTGGGGTCATTCCCAACTGCACCCGGCAAGGTCAAGTACCTAATAGTGGCTGTGGACTACTTCACAAAATGGATTGAAGCCGAGCCTTTAGCCATTATCAATGCGAGGAATTGCATCAAGTTTTTCAAAAAGAATATCATGACCAGATTCGGGATCCCCGAGGTAGTGATCACTGACAACAGAACCCAGTTTGCGAACAAGGGTTTCAGAAAGCTCATGTCCGATCTTCAGGTTAAACACTGGTTCACCTCGGTAGAGCACCCTCAAACTAACAGACAGGAATAGGCCGCTAACAAGGTACTCCTCCATGGATTGAGAAAACGGCTTGATGAAGCCAAGGGTAAATGGGTTGAGGAATTACCTTATGTATTATGGGACTACAGGACCACCCCACAGAGCTCGATCGGGAAAACTCCATTCCGACTCTCTTATGGGAGCGAGGCTGTCATCCCGGTTGAAATTGGAGAGCTGAGTTGGAGGACACTCAATCCAAAATCGCCATTATTGTCCGAGGAAGAACCTCGACCTCGTCGACGAGGTCCGAGGAAGAGCCTCCTTCAAAGAAGCGTTGATCAAACAAAGGATAGAACCCTGGTACAATTCAAAAGTTGTCCTGAGGGATTTCGAGGTCGGCGACCTAGTACTCCGGAGAGCCGGCGTCGGCTTAAAGAACGCAGCACAAGGCAAGCTCACCCCCAACTGGGAAGGACCTTACCGACTTGTGTCTAAGTCCGGTAACCGCGCTTTCGAGTTGGAAACCTTGGAAGGCAAATCAGTCCCAAGAACTTGGAATGCTGCCAAACTAAAGAAATATTACAGCTAATCCGATGTGCAAGCCTAAAGGGGTGCACTCTATATTCCGATGTTGTAAACATTCTCATCTAATACATCTTCATTACCCTTTTTTACTCCCCATTATTGTCGCCGATTCCAATCCGAAGTTCTAAGGTTAAAGAGAGCACTCTGGGGATGATCTCATGATCACGCCGAGGTCCCTTATTAAAACCGAAACCCGACGCACGACGCTCGAAACAATCTGCACCCGAGGTCGTCGCTGAGCCTCTTTGAACGAGTTCGATCTGGGCCGAGTCCCAGTAAACTGTTCAAAGAGCTACAAAGATCTTTGGGATTCAAAATCGCCAAGATCAATGGCCGAGGCTCCCATAACCCTAAAGGGCGAGTTCGATCTGGGTCGAGTCCCGGTAAACTGCCCTAAAGGCGACGTACGTTACTTGAGCGAATTAAACGCAAGTGCACAAATTTTAACATGCAAGATATAAAGCATAAACGAGGTAACTTAGACCGGAAATGCAAGCAAATAAAATAACCAAAATATTACAGGGCACCCCGGATACGGCTGGGTCCTCAAGTTTAAAAGAGTTTTCAGATTACAAGTTAAATATCGGTTCCGCCCGAAACCCGAAACCTTTTCGCCACCGGTTCCACCTTGAACCAGGAAACCTTCCAAAGATATGTTACCCCCGGTAATGGGCTAAGCGTCGGACAAGCGGGGGTAAACAATGGTACGCTCCTTGGTCACAGAGTCGGTCTTGATGATCTCGTCTGCCTCCACATCGTGATCCACACTCAGTATCCCTTTATCAAGAGGTAACGAGGGGTGTACCATAGCGACTTGAGCGAGTGATTTTTCAAAACCTTCCCCGGCCATTCCAAGAGCCATTTCTGCTATGGTGACCGTTTCAAGCTCGGCACTCTGGGTCTTATCCTCGACCTACTTCAATTTTTCTTCAAACTCGGCAAGTCGATCTTGGGGGTCCATGCTAGAATTGGTCCTCTCCTCCCTAACCTTCTGCATCTCGGCCTCTAGCTCGGAAATTCGACCCCTCAAAGTCGTCACCAGCTCCACAACCTCCCTCTCTTGTGTTTCCAGCTCGGTAATTCGGAGTTCGAGCTCCTTGTTCTTGTTGAGAGCAGAGTCCCTCTCTCTCGCAAGTTACCCTCTCTCCTCTCGAAGGTCGGAGAGGTCTTTTTGGGCCTTCGAAAGAGTGGAGGAAAGAGACTCGTACTTCTTCCGTTCTTCCACCCTTAGAGCTCGCTCCTCATCCCACTCTTTCGGGGCCCTTGAAATAAAGAGAAGTAAATAATGCTAAGTTAGAAACAAAGCCATCAGAAACAACAAGTCAAGGGGATTATAATTTCCTTCTATTACCTTTAACCCCGACTTCAGCCTCCTCCTTTCCCACTTAGAGACATCGGCAAGATGCTTGAACAGCTTCGTCGCAGCCTCTACTGGAATACCTCGAAAACTTGCGCTTCTTCGATCCGTCCTTCTCATGGCGACTCTTCTTTGACGCCCTAGGGGAACCACCCCGAATGGATCGAGCGCGCTTTCCCGGGGCTTGAGAGGGGGAAGCATGTTCTAAGTGCGCCGAAACTTGCTGACATTTCTGATGTTGAAGGTCGGCGACCTGATCTTCAGCACTCGCAACACTCACCACAGTAACGGTGTTGAGAGGAACGGCTCGTAAAGGTTCATCCCGGCGAGGGGTTTGTTGGGGAGTTTGTTGAGCATCAGAGCCATTCTGTTGTAGACCGGCCCTCTTTTCAATCACTGCTCTCAGGATAGCAAACTTGTCACAGGCCATGCTATCTGCAAAACAAAGAAAATTGAAAAACATTAAGAAAACCGACCTTGAGGAAGTATAAAATCAAAAATAAAGATATTGTCAAGCATCCGACCCTACTAAGCGCGGCTAACTTTGTCGTATCAATTTCGAATTTCTTGGGATCTTTGTGGGGAATCAGGCCGGCGAAGTTGATTAGGATCGCCAAGGATTCTTGGTCTACATTGTTGCACCCCAAAAAATCCGGTTCGGACTTCTCATTGTACAACGTGGAAAAGGTATGGAGCCGCCACCAATATTTTAATTTTAAGACCAAAACATTGAAAAAAGGTCTTTTAGACAAGGCAGATGGTCTTTCGAAAACTAGAGATATGGGTTCGGGGGTCGGTTAGGCATGGGGAAGGTATTAGCACCCCGTACCTCCTTTCTACCGAAAGGGAACCTTTAATTAAATGTGTGGTTTAAAGTGTTGATTTGAAAATGCTTTTATTTTGCCTCTTTATTGAAAAGGGAGTGAGAAGACTTAATGAAAATTTTTATTTTTGGCGCTTGACGAGAGTTGGCCTCTCGCTCCTACGTATCTCCTGGTGCGATGGAGAATTCAAAGCTACGTAGTTCTTGGTTGTCCTAAAAAGGTTTTTGTTTTTTTAGTCTGTTTAGATGAGTTTTCGCAGTAGGAGTGAGGATTCGCGATGACCAAACAACAACGGTTTAGAGTGGCCGCGCTACTAACTCTTTTGAATTAATGATAATCGGTTTTTATTTTAGATGATCAAAAAGGGCTTTCGCAATCGAATTAATTTTGGTTTGTTGTGCTTGACGAGGACGTGGCCCGCTCCTACGTATCCCAAATGGGAATCAAAGCGACGTAGTTCTAATTTCTTTAGTTTTGAAAGGGTTTTTGAAGTAGGACGAGCATTAGCGAATGATTAAACTAACAAAGGTTATGGGTAATCATCGCTGAGTACTCATGTGAAATTGAAGAGCGTTCATAGAGATCAAACTAACAAAGGTTATGGGTGACCTCCACTACTTGCTTATTTTTGTTTATTGAAAATGCTTTGAAAATTAATTGGTTTGGAAAAGAGTTTTTTAAAAAATAAATAAATCATTTTCAATCGAATTCTATGTCCAAAACCAAATGCAACATGAATGAATGAAGTTCAAACATATTCAACTAATCAAGCAATCATGAACATGTTGATCATCAACTAAGATTAAGCATGCCAATATAATCAAGAGATTTAATTGTCATAGATGCAAGACAAAGTTCTCAAAACAATTGTGTTTGTGTGTGAAGGAGAATTGCTACACAAGTTGGAAGCAATCTCAAGAGGGGCACATATGCCTCTATGCTACACATGTTGGTAGCCTTATAAGGGCACATGATTGTGTAAAAGGGTTTGTGCACAATTAAGTCAAGACATTCAAATGGCATCAAGAACAAAGGAATACAATTGATCATAGGCATAGAGTATTCTAGGTTAGGTGAATGAACATGTGAGCAATG